>CM040916.1:48931903-49386903 GCA_023029165.1 Gobiocypris rarus
GTGGTCCTCAAGATAAGAGAAAATATGGCATAAGTACAATGAAAGTATCTAAAGTAATTACAGGATGTTTGCTATAATTTTAAATCGGAATACATCTCTGACAAGAGGGTTCTAAAAATATGGCTTCTTATAAAAAAGTGTTCCTGTGGCTACATTTGCCCCAGGTTAGGGGTAGTTTGATTCAAGTCAGTGGGTAAGGTGCACCATCTGGGTGTAAACAGACCATCTAATTGAATCTGAATTAAACCCATGTGAAATTATAAAGATCATTTACAATTTACTCTTTTAAAAACACCTTTAATTATTAAATTTCCTTTTACAAATAGCCATATTTCTTTTCTTAAAGCTAACTTAAACAGCATAAAACCAACCAAATTAAGTTTAAATTTCAATATCTTTAATTGTTTGCATTTCTGAAACTATGTGTTGAACACCAAAGGTGTAACCTTCCCAAAAAAAGACTAAACAGAGTTTGAGAAAAATAAAATAAAAACTGAATTAGAATGAATGAATGAATGAATGAATGTCATTGAAACTAATAAACATTTTAGTCAAAGGGTTCTTGGCATGGTAATTATTTTGCAATGTCGAACATGTTAGGCCATTAGGGACTACAGGTGGAAAGATATATATGATTAAGCATCTTTTTTCAGAAAAGGATTTGGTGTACTTGTACATTGTTCCGATCAAATAAACTAAGAAAATTATAAACTAAACTGGTTGTGTAACATTACATGGAAATTACACCAGTTTATACTTCAGACATTTAACTCAACTACAGTGCCTTATGGTGGAGTAAATTAAAACATTGGTTCAATTTACCCCACAGCATTTGGCTCACTTTGCCCCATAGCTGCCATTTTGGATAAAACTAGCTAGTTTACCAAGATGACATACAACCATATGACATACATTTATTTAGCTAAATGATTAGCATGGTTGTATACATTACTAAATCACCAATATGGATCATAAATATTTTAGATCCAGACACATTTGCTTTGATGCAACAGCCATTATGCTGAAATTTTACTTTGACAAGCCAAAAAAAAGTAAATGGGTGCCTTCCACTCCTCCCATGTGCTTCTCATTTTCACAGTCTGGTAGAAATGATTGGTGGTTCCTGAAATATATGGTCACATGACAATAAAAGTGTACAGTTACCAAGATAAAGGGGACGGGTCATCTTACCCCACTCTCCCCTAATATATAATATGTGCATTTACATTCATTCACACTTTTTTAATCAACTTACAATAGAGGAATATATGCCATTTGTCACAGAACAATATTTGTAGTCTACAATCTTAAATAATAATAATAATAATAATTATTATTATTATTATTAATGAATAAATAAAGCAATATTAATAAATCTATGGTTTTCATTTTTCAGTATCCCAAAACTTTCTATGTTTAAATAATATGTTTAAAATATTAATCAAATAATTATTTTTAAATAATATTTTTATGTAGTCTCTCAGTTAATATAAAGTCATAGAACAGCATGCATGATTAGACAAATGTTTAAACTAGTCATATATGACGTTTGACTGCATGACCCACTTCTGTCACTGCTTGAAATGTCATTTACATGGTTGGTTAAATGAATGAAAGAATATAGTGAATTCCTCGGTTTTCTTCACAGCATTCATTAATGAAGAATGAAGAATGAAGAATATAAGAAATAATGTAGGAAATTAAAGGGTCTTGATTGGAAATAAAATCTGCTTGCAACAACAGAGCAATTTTGGTTGGGGTGTGAGAGCATGTGTGATCCATATGGATATGAAATCTTCTCTAAAATTAGGCAGTCTTTAATTAAATAACCATATCAAGATGAGACAAAGGAACAAGCCAAAATAGTTTTCATCCCCTGTAAAAGGATGTGCTTAAAACAAGAGAAAGGGGATCTGCCTTTGGATATTTGTTCAATTTAAGTCAAAATATTACTTGGGTGTACCAAATTTACCACATGAGCAAAATGTGACTTATCCTGTAGCTCAAACAGTAATGCTAAACGTTTGTAAACTCTCACGCTTCACTCTGTAATACTTCATTCTGATTGGTCAATAGCGCCATCCAGTGGTCAGATATTTCCTAATCGCTGTCGTCCATGGTAACGCGGTATATCACTCATGAAACAATGTTTCAGTTACTCTTATTGATAGCGAATACATTACACAGATTTTTTACACTGTAAACGGCCGTTCACGCAGGACCCACATTTTTGTATTCCATCCCATTTATTTTTTATGTAAACATGTGGACGCACCTCGTGCCTCACGTATGAAATTGACGTTCTGCAGTAAGCATAGACTGTAAAAAAGATGGACGACGCATCTTTACTCCCTTCCACTGTAGAAAAGTGAAGCTGCCAATGTCCCAATATGGCGCTGAAGTCGGACACTTTCTACTTCCCATAGTGGCGCTTGGGCTGTGTGGAACTGAAGGTTTTAGAATAAACACGAAACACACGTGATGGCTGTCATGCGGTGAATCCGGCCAATCGTGGAACAGCTGTGACGTCATCATAGCCCTGCTCTCAAAATCGTTCTTGCGTATTTTGATGGCATTCGTCACAGTCAC
Source organism: Gobiocypris rarus (assembly GCA_023029165.1). Lineage (NCBI taxonomy): Eukaryota > Metazoa > Chordata > Actinopteri > Cypriniformes > Gobionidae > Gobiocypris > Gobiocypris rarus. Next base: position 48,934,493 of record CM040916.1, read on the forward strand.
ATGGCGTCGGCACTGTATCCCTTCTAGCCACAAATGTCTTCAGCAAGTCGGACAAAATTTCTTACCGGAATGCACTGCTTCAAGTCAGCTGCCGATCGGTCTGCGCAGTGCTGCATGAAGTCAAACAAGCCTTTTGTCACTCAGCGGCCATCTTTGATACGCCTCTCGGTCATGCAAGTGCAGCTCCTATATGAAGGGGGAAACATCAAATTCTCCAAAACTGTTTGCCAAGCTTACGAATAAATGTTTGAAATCACCAATTAAATCTGACAACAACTGTCTTATAAATGTTGTTTCTAAATGCTTGATTTATGACAAAAAATAAATAATTTCAGCCTGGAGGACAAAGTTAATGCTGCGCAATCCTAAACGCGCATCTCAGAACACTGCCTGTTTCTATAGCAACCGGAGCTGCTTACGGCAGCTGCAGTGATGCGATGACAACGATTGCCTCTCTCATTTAGAAGGCACGACTTATTCCACCATATTGGGCTTTGAACTTTCTCCCATAATTCATAAGTAATCGGAGTGCACCGTCTTCCTAAATAATGTCTTTGGTACAGTCCAGTTTACTGCAGAAGAACTCATCGGAGTGAAATAAGCAGTTATGGAAATTCAGAAATTTAGAAAGTTAAAGCTTCAAACTCCTCCCGAAGATCCCGAAAAAAGTCTGTTCTTGCCTCAGTGATTACTTCACTCTGAGAAGCTGTCAATCACAACTGTCAATCATAACCCCCATTTTTACCCGATTCTAACCAAATTTATTTAAAAATAGACAGGTGGGCAACTGTTTGGATACATTAATCGACAGAAAACTAATTTTTATATAGCTCAACACAGTTAGTCTTATTGTTTAAATCTAGTTCTTTATTTGTTTACAGCGAGTACCATGTTTTACCATGCCTAATATCAATCTAGCTTACTGCAGTGTGCAACAAGTGTCTCATAGTAGCTGCAGTGCGAATGCACAGAGTAGCATTATAACATAACTTTCAACACACTTAAATGTATCTAATATGATAAAACAGTGCTGTGTTGTGACCAGAAAAATTTGGAAGCACTCGTCTGCGGCATAATAAAAGCTCTGCAAAATCAAGGCGTCATCAAGCTACGCCTTTGTTTTGAATAAGTGACCTTTAGCGGCGAAAAATTACATATTGTACCTTTAAAGGTGCAGTGTGTAGTTATGAGGATCTATTGACAGAAATGCAATATAATATACATAATGTTTTCAGTGGTGTATAAAGACCTTACATAATAAACCGTTGTTTTTATTACCTTAGAATGAGCCATTTCTATCTACATACACCACAAGTCTCCTTACAGTGAAATCATCATTTTGTGCCGCCATGTTTCTACAGTAGCCCTAAACGGACAAACTTCTCTTAAGAGTGCTAGCTACTCTCTGCTCTCTCCGATGACGACAATGTAAAACATGCATTTTTGTCTTGTGTTGGCCCCGTAACATACAGTTATGTGCTTCGAAAGGGAGGGGTGAGCAGTGTTTGTTTGCAGTTCACAACCTCACCGCTAGATGCCGCTAAAATTCACACACTGCACCTTTAATTTGGGCGTTTTGTGCTAGATAGAAGGCGAGCGCTTAAACATGTCTGCCTAGCATGTTTAATGTAGGCCTACATATATAGCTAGCCTATTTGTAAAATTATAAACAAACTTAAAATCAAATCAATATTTCAAAGCAGCCGTGGAGTAAGCGGGATTATGTACAGTCAGCTGGTCATTATTGTCTTGATAAACCCCTCAGAAATAATGACCGGCAGACCGTATATTATCCCTTACTTAGACACGTCCCAAATTCTAGGTTGTACCAAGAATTTCTTATGTAAGGCACCATGCATTTACAGTCTATTTTAGAAAAATAAAAAAGTTCCATTTGAGCGTGTAGTACCTCCCTTCACTCCTGCAGCCCGTTGTTTTTAGAGTCGTGTGTTGATGATCTCTCCTCCTGCGCGTGGAAACAGATTCTCTCCTCCCACTCCACATCATGTTCCTTCATTCTCCGTTCACTTTCTTTCTCTGTCTCGCTGACCCCACTGGTCTCCTGCTTTCACCAGAAACTCCCCTCAGGACTGACTTTAACCAGTTCTTCGGCTTCAGTGCCGCAGAGCGTTCATTTACCCTTTTAATTTTGCTTTGCAGAATCATGCCAAATCGGGTCAGCGTTGCGATTTTGCGGTTGAATTGTGTTTTCTTTCTGGCTGCAAGCCACGTCAAGAGCTCTGAACCGGACTACCTCTTTCCAGACACAGAACAAGGTTTGTGTTTTCATGCATAAGAATTATACCGTTGTGTTCAAGTATATTTGACTTAGGCTACAGCTTTTTAAGGCTGTTTTATCTACAGAAGGAGCTGTAAGTCCCTCTGATATGTCAAGTGTTTCACTGAGGCGAGTGGTCAGCTGCTGCAAAGTCCATGTTTCTGTTTCTGGAGTCCTGAACTTTACACAATCTCTTTCTATAAAAGCTTTACATTATTTTTTACTTCAATGTAAACATTCTCAATCTTGTAGGCTATATGTATTTGGTGAAACTTGCTCATCTATTCATTGCAGTAAATTAAGGTAGGCTACTTGGTGCATCAACACATTTATTTATTTAATTAATTTAATTAAAGAAATGTAAGTATTGTCACAGAAATAAAATATATTATAACGTATATTAAAATAGAAAAATATTTCAAATTGTAATAATATATCACAATATTACAGTGTTTTCTTAATGTATGATCAAATACATGGAGAAATGCAGCCTTGATGAGCATAAGAGACTTATTCAAAAACATTAAAAATAGTAAAGTTTCCAGAAGTTTACTGTATATATATATATATATATATATATATATATATATATATATATATATATATATATATATATATATATATATATATATATATATATATAATTAAATACAAATATTTAATGGAATGTCATAAAGATATAATGGTCCTAAAGGTCCTAGTCCTCATGCTAAATGTACACTGTTAAAAAGTTTAGTGTGAAATTACAGTATATTCCAGGTTAATAATTGCATGACTTCCACAGTAGGACTTCTCTTGTATCTAACCGCACTTTCTTGTAAAAAAAAATTACAGGACATTTCTTGTAAAATCTACAAAGGTACCCAGCATGCAATGTGGCGTGAATAGATTATGCTGTGTAGTTTCTTGATTCTTGTTGGTTTTATCTGTGCTGCTGAACTTATTTTTGGTGAACTTTTAGCAGTTTGTGTTTGTTTATTTTGTAATTATTTTTATTTTTTGAGTGTCACCATTGTTGTGTTTTGTACGATGAGTATTGATGTCTGTGCATCATAAGGTGATGATAAAAAAAGTATTGTGCTGCAAGATGACGTCACACCTTTCAAAGATAAATCTCAGCAGCTGCTTTACCATGGTGAAATCTACAATCATCTACAAACAATTATGAATTTGAAATAAAATATTGGTAAATCTTTATGCAGAAATAACTCTAATAATAGTAGTTTGACAAAAAGTATTTTATATTCTAGCTTGTCACTGTTTTAGCAAATATTTTCATTTGTCACACTTCTGGCTTGGGTAGATCAGAAATTTGAATTTGAATACACAAAGTCCAAGATCCCACGCTAATGAAACACAGATCACCATTATAGTGACTTCAAAACTGTACTAAACAATATCATTTCTTACAGCATGATTAAAGAGAACTTTATAATGTGAATTCAGAGTAAAACAAGAGCAGCATCATTTTGCTGTTGATTAACAGGAATTTGTAAGAAAATGACCCTGCATGCATTAATTTCACTATACATTTTTGAATACATTAATTTATTGTAAAATAATACTCTAATCCGATTAATTCCTGCCAATTTTTTACAGTGCATATTATTTATTTATTCATTTTTTTCCATTTAATTTTATGTTGAAATATGTTTTTTTTGTGAGATGTGCCCTTAAAGAAGACACTAATCCTCTGGTAGCTCCAGAAATGATTGTCTGTTGTAATATGTACATGAACTGTATTTAAAGTGACGTGTCTTGTTTTCATTCCTAGACCTCTTCATCAAGCAACACTCTGAGTTTTTCATTGATCATCCTGAAAAAGTGGACGGGGATGGGAAATTCATCTCATACGCTTTATCACATCACTTCACTAACAGGCGACATAAGAGGGATCTGAATTCAGCGGCGAGGAGGGTGTATTACAAACTTAACTACAAAGGTCGGGAGTTCACTCTCAATCTAACCACCAATGACAACCTGCTCACCGATGAATATGTGTTGGAGAGACACAACGGGAGTTTAATGGAAAAGTGGCCACAAACATCTGGGAAAGGCGCCTGTCACCTTCTTGGCACAGTAATGGATGAGAACGTGTCCGGGACCGCCGCCATCAGCACCTGTGAGGGGCTGGTGAGAAATATCTATCTTAATCTGTCTTTTGTCAGTTAACTGTCAATAATCATGAGGCTCATTTCTGGGGCCGCTTGCATGCTTAGACTAGTCTTAAAAGTTTGTCATCTAATTGTTTTCTTCAAGACTTGTCCTAACCTTTTAAAGTAATTTACATAAAAAGGTAGATCTTTCTAATTTGAGTCAGAAAAGTAAGACTGAATACCTCTTGACTAATTTCTAATTGGTCAAATTAGTTCTTAAGAAACAGGCTGAAGCCAAAATCGCCCCCTATATCCTCAAGGGAATTCAGTGGAGTAGGGCATTATTTGAGGAGACAGCTATTAGTGGTGTCCGAAACCATAAAGAACATTATCGAGTGCACTCATTATATCCCGCATTGCACCCCAATAACGAGTGTACAGCTGATGTAACACTCTGTAACAGCTGTCTGAATTCGCTCACTCGTTTTCATTCACTTCTTCAAGTGAACTGTATAAGTCGACTAACATAGGGAATAGTGATTGAGGGTTTAGGGGGTGCTTTCGGGTTCAGCCACAGTCTTAACATAGTCACATGCTAATTCGCATACTTGCAATAGTGCAGATATTGTCGTCAGCAAAGTGAATATCAGAATGACCTTATTACTTTCTTAATGGATATTCCTGTTCTAATTCTGAACAATTCATCACTGCACATTTTAAAGAAATACATTTTTTTCTCTGAACAACTCAATTTAAGTCACCTATATTTCTATAGCGCTTTATACGATACAGATAGTTTCAAAGCAACTTTACAGTGATAAGGAAAGTAATGATTCAATGATGCAAACAGAATTCAATTCTTCTGTAAAGCAGCTCTAAAAAGATAATAGTAAACAGTTTGCCTGACGTGGTCATACTCACTTCTAGTCAGAATATGAGTCTGATACTGCTCCATTGGGCTGTGATTATGGGGTGTGTTTCAACCGAACCAGGAAAGACCTCAATTGGATAGACCCACAACCAATCAGAGCAACGAAGTGGTGGATAGTTGTCAACAGAACTCAACTGGACGCACACTGGAAGAAGAAGAAGATGAGTGTAAACGATCTTTGCCGGTGTTGTAAAAAGATTTTAAGGATACACATAGTATTTACTAACACAATCATCATTTTTGTGAGAAATAGTAAAGATGAATGCATTTACTAACAAGTTCTCCGTTTAGGATTAGAGCGAATTCAACCCAAGCACCCTTTGGTGACGTGAATGCTTACCTTACATTCAATAGTGTCAGCACAATATATAAACTAGCCCTCCTATTCCCAAATATCATAATTGTTTTGTTTTTTTAAGTTCCTATCCAGCCTTACATTTTTATTTTGAATATTCCGTTTCACTCTGAAATCTGCCACGTTATGGAAGTAGAATGGGTTGCTAATCCAGTTACATGTATTTAAAATTAAAGGGATTGTTCACCCAAAAATGGAAATTATCCCATAATTTACTCACCCTCAAGCCATCCTAGCTGTATATGAGTTTCTCCTTTCAGCCCAAGCTCAATCAGAATTATATAAAAAAATACTCTGGCTTTTTCAAGCCAGTGATTATCGTTTACTAAGTTATAAATATGGATATTTTCTTACAAAAATGCATCACTTCACTTCAGAAGGCCTTTATTAACCCCCTGGAGCCGTATGGATTACTTTTATGATGGATGGATGTGCTTTTTTATGGGCTTCAAAATCTCGGGTACCATTCACTCCTATTAAAGCCAAGATATCTTTTAATATAATTCAGATTGTTTTTGACTGAAAGAAGAAAGTCATATACAGCGAGGATGGCCTGAGGGTGAGTAAATAATGGGATAATTTTCCATACATTTTTGGGTGAACTAACCCTTTAATCTTTTCTTTCAGAGGCCACTAGTAAACAATGTTATTTTAGTTTTATTTAAGCCTAGTCCCAGACTAAAATGCATCTTTGAGCTGTTTTAACTGAAAGCAACTTGCACTGACATATCTGGAAAATATGTCATTGCCATTGTTTTGTCTCAAGATGCACACCAGTAATGTTTTTTTTCCTTCTAAGGCATGTTTATAAAAGCTACTGAAATGTCCTTATTGAACTAAAAGGCTAATCCTGGCTTAATCTAAGACCTGTATACTATTATATTTTTATTTTAGTAATTTTAGTACTTCAACTTAAACATATAACTTTTCAATATTTCTAGTTTTGTAGTTCCCTTTCGAGGGAACTCACACTGCGTCGGAACGACGATTTGGGGATGCTCCCTAAGCATCAGCGAATCTGAAGTCTGAATAAACACTAGTCCAATCCGATTGGTCGTGCGTGATGACGTCATTGTGACGGCATACCCGGAAGTATAAAAGGGGAGCCGGCGCGTAATGGCGGCAGTTATTGCTCTTCAGCATAGCGCTCTCTGTCAAACTGTCTGTCATATTTACTGTTGTCTGTCCAGTTGAGAAAGTGTGTGAGAATGGAAAGAGTGAGAGAATACAAGCAGTGTGTGCATCCGTGTCCCGCTATATTTGGGCTCGGATACACACCTGCTGTGTGTTCAATGCCTGGGTGCTCAGCATGCTCGGCGGCTCTCGAGGAGCCGCTTGCGAACACCTGCGAAGCTGACACTCAGGCTGCTTCGCTCTAGGCTGGCCGTGTTTGATGAGGCCGGCCAGCCTGCGTGAGCCCCATGGTTCTGGACCCGCGCGTTGCTGAGGCAGCGCGCGTCGCAGATCATGGGGTTCAGCGGATTTGTCAGAGGGTTTTGGGACTGCTGCGGCACTTTCCCAATCCTCCTCTGACAGTTCCGAGGATCTTCCTCCCCGTGTGGAAGCCCGCTTGGCGGCATCTTCCCCCGGGTTGGAGGGTCCGATGCTCGTGCTCTCCGGTTCCGAGGAACCGGAGGAGGCGAGCATCGGCGGGGATGAAGTGCAAAATATAACGCTTCATCCACCCGCCCATGAGGAGCTGGTTGAGTGTTGACCGGGCGGTGGCCAAATTAAATATCGATTGGCCACAAGAGACTCAGGAAGTTCAGCCACCCAGTAGGCTGGACGACCGGTTTCTCTCGCACGGGTCCAAACACCGCGCCGGGCTTCTTCCCGGATCTGCACGCCGAGGTGTGCAGATCGTGGAAGAAGCCCTATTCTTCGCGTGTTTCCAATCCCCCGGTGTTGGATTATTCCAACGTTCTGGGGGCACGCGAAGCGGGCTATGGGGCGATGCCTCGGGTGGAGGGAGCTCTCGCGAGCTATCTTTCACCCGAGTCGGGCGTCCTTAAGGCCCCAGTGCTGCCCACCAAGCCCTGCAGGGATACCTCATCCTTGGTGGGCAAGGCTTATATGGCGGCTGGGCGGGCTGGTAGTTCCCTGCACACTCTATCTATCTTGCAGGCCTACCAGGCTGACCTCCTTAAAGAGCTAGATGAGGGCGAGGGTCCCTCTCCGGAGGATATACTGGAGCTACGGAAGGCCGCAGATTTGTCTCCGCATCACCAAGGAGGCGGCCCGTGCCATCGGCCGCTCCATGGCTTCCATGGTGACTGTGGAGAGGCATCTCTGGCTGAATCTGTCGGGATAAAGGAGAGGATCGAGCTTTCCTCCTTGACTCCCCGATTTCGCCTTCTGGTTTGTTTGGGGACGCGGTTAATACCGTCGTCTCCAGGCACCAGGAGGCGAAGAGTCAGTCAGCGGCCTTCCACCAGTACCTCCCTCGCCGCTCAAAGCCCGGGAAGGCTGGCCCTAGTGGGCAGCCTCAGCCGTCCACCAGCTCCTCGCACCGGCAGGTGCAGAAAGAGCGTCGCCTCTAGAGCCCCTCCTCCGGGAGCTTGGCAACAGAGGCGGCGCTCTCACCAGCAACCTTCAGCACCTAAGGGCGATCTAAGGAACGTCCTTCAGGCGCGGAAGGCTGCAGGGAAGAAGTCCTAGCTGCGGCAGGGCTTCTCAGAGCGGTCCCTCCCGCGGAAGGGCAACTGAGGTTGCTTCTTCCGCGGCGCTCTGGGAAATCGATGTGGTAATCCCGCCGTCTATGGCGCCTCGGGCCACATCGATTTCCCATGGAACTGACGCTGCTCCAGCCGCCTCCGAAAGGACTTGCGGCGGGCAGCTCACGCGTCCGCACATAGAGGCTCGTTCCCAACTACTCCCTGCCGGTCAGCCGCTTCAGGGGTTGGGAACGAGGCTCGTAACACCCGACGCCAGCCTCGAGAGGCTGGTTCCTTAATAGATTATCTCGGCGCATGGAAATGCCTTCCGAATATTTCTACATGGGTCCTGCGTACTGTAGCGGTTACAGACTGCAGTTCGGTCATCCTCCTCCAGGGTTCAGGGGTTGAACTGGACTGTAGTGGTACCGGGCGGGTTCGGGTAATGGAACTAGAAGTAAAAACCTTACTGGCGAAGGAAGCCATAGAGCGTGTTCCTCCGCTGGAAAGGGAATCCGGGTTCTACAGCCGGTACTTTATAGTTCCCAAAAAGGACGGAGGGTTGCGTCCGATCATAGATCTGAGGTATTTGAATCGGTCTCTGAGGAGATTCAGGTTCAAAATGCTCACTATTCCCATGATCGTGAGTCAGATCCAGTCCGAGGACTGGTTCGTCACGATAGATCTAAAGGATGCATATTTCCACATCTCCATCCTTCCATGTCACAGGAAGTTCTTGAGGTTCGCTTTGGGGCGGCGTACCAATATCGAGTGCTTCCCTTCGCCTAGCCCTCTCCCCACGCACATTCACGGTGCATGGATGCAGCTCTGGCTCAAATGAGGCTTCAGGGCATCCGTGTGCTGAATTACATCGACGACTGGCTCATATTGGCCCAGTCGTACGATATGGCAGTTCGCATCGAGATGTCGTTCTGTCCCACATAAAGCGTTTGGGGCTGAGACTCAACACGAAAAGAGTGTGTTGACGCCATCCCAGAGGACTACGTTCCTGGGAATTGTGTGGGACTCGACAACGATGCGGGCACAATTGTCTCCAGCGCGAGTCGAGACCATACGGGCGATGGTCTCAGGAATAAGGCTAGGCCACAGCGTCACTGTGAGGCACTTTCAGAGAGTGCTGGGGCACATGGCAGCAGCGTCCAACGTGATACCTTTTGGCCTGCTACACATGAGACCCTCCAGTGGTGGCTGAAAACCAAGGGGTTTTCCCAGAGGGAATCCTTTCCGTATGATCAGGGTAGCAGCGCAGATGCCTTCGTTCCCTAGTCATATGGAAGAAACCTTGGTTTCTGTCCCAGGGGCCAGTATTGGGAGCGTCCTGTTGCCGGAGATCCGTTTCAACAGACGCCTCCCTTACTGGTTGGGGCGCGTCATGGAAGGCCACTTTGCGAGAGGTCTATGGGAGGCCCGGCATTCCTCCTGGCACATAAATTGCCTGGAGATGCTGGCGGTCTACAAAGCTCTCAGGAGCTTTTTCCCGGACCTCCCGCGGCCAACATGTCCTGGTACGGACAGACAATACGGCTGTCGTAGCGTACCTCAATCGTCAGGGAGGGTTGAGGTCGCGCCCTCTATGCAGATTGGCGCATCTAATCCTCCTGTGGTCCCAAGGGAAACTGTTGTCCATCAGGGCAATGTACGTCCCAGGGTCCAGAATCAGGAGCAGACATCCTGTCAAGGCAGGGGCTGAGGCCCGGGGAGTGGCGGCTCCACCCAGAGGTGGTGGAGGCCATATGCAAGAGGTTCGGCCCAGTGGAAGTGGACCTATTTGCGTCTCGAGAGACGTCCCACTGCCCACTGTGGTTCTCCCTCACGCATCCAGCCCCTCTGGGGTTGGATGCCATGGTGCAGACGTGGCCGAGGCTGCGTCTGTACGCATTTCCCCCGATTGCTCTGCTCCCGGGAGTCCTGGAGAGGGTCCGTCAACAAGGGGTCAGCCTACTTCTGGTAGCACCCTGTTGGCCGACCAGTATGGTTCTCGGATATCATAGCTCTGCTGGCAGGTCATCCATGGCAGATTCCTCTGAGGAGGGATCTCCTGTCTCAGGCGGCGGGTACAATATTTTACCCCCGAGATTTGGAACCTTTGGGTCTGGCCCTGAGGGCCAGGTACCTAGAGGCTGGCCTGTCGGCAGAGGTGGTAGAGAGCGTTACTCAGTTCCAGGGCTCCGTCTACAAGGAGACTGTACAGCCTCAAGTGGAATGTATTTTCCACTTGGTGTAGAGAGCGTGAGGTGGACCCAGTTAACTGCCCGGTGGCTTCAGTGCTGGAGTTCCTCCAAGATCGCTTCTCTGCGGGTCTAACCCGTCCACACTCAAGGTGTACGTGGCTGCCATTGCGGCTTTCCACACTCCTATGGGTGATGGGCCTTTGGGTAGGCACCAGTTGGTTGTACAGTTCCTCCGTGGGGTTCGGAGGATGAGGCCTGCGGCTCAATCCAGAGTTCCAACTTGGGATCTGGCAGTGGTTCTCGGAGGGCTGGCTGAGGCCCCCTTCGAGCCATTGGAGTCGGCTGAACCAAAGAACCTGACCCTTAAGGTGGCTTTTCTTCTTGCCATTACCTCTCTGAGGAGAGTGGGTGACCTCCAGGCCTTGGCGGTAACGCCGACTTGCCTGGAGTTTGCCCCGGTGGAGTAAAGCCATCTTACACCCTAGGCCAGGCTACGTGCCTAAGGTCCCATCAAGGGTAGTCAGGTCCTTGGTTCTGCAGGCATTTCATCCTCCGCCTCACGTGGAAGAAGGGAGGCTTCACCTGCTCTGCCCGGTTAGGGCACTTAGAGTGTATTTGGAGAAGTCAGCACAGTGGAGGAGGTCCCAACAACTGTTGGTGTGTTTTGGCTCACCCAAGAAAGGATTGCCTGCGTCTACTCAGACAATCAGTAATTGGATTGTCCAGGCGATAACCATGGCTTATCAGGTGCGCAGTTTGCCTTCACCTATGGCCGTGAGGGCTCATTCCACCAGAGGCATGGCCTCTTGGTGGCCCTCCTTTCTGGGGTCCCCTTGCAGGATATCTGTGAGGCGGCGGGGTGGGCTACCCACACACCTTCATTAGGTTTTATAGCCTAGATCTCCCCTCGACGCCTGGCGCTAGGTGCTCCAGTCCTAGCTGTGCCCGGTCTCCGGCTTCACACTAGGACAGGCGCTACCCTCGGTGTGGCCTAGTGGGTACTCGTTCCCCAAATCGTCGTTCGGCGCGGTGTGATTCCTCGAAGGCGGCTCGGGTTATGTATATAACCCTTGTTCCCTGAGAAAGGGAACGAGCACTGCGTCAGCGTCGCCACACCTCGGCACGCCTGGGCGCATGCTTCAGAGCAATAGCTGCCGCCATTACGCGCGGCTCCCCTTTTATACTTCCGGGTATGCCGTCACAATGGCGTCATCACGACCAATCGGATTGGACTAGTGTTTATTCAGACTTCAGATTCGCTGATGCTTAGGGAGCATCCCCAAATCGTCGTTCCGACGCAGTGCTCGTTCCCTTTCTCAGGGAACAAGGGTTATATACATAACCCGAGCCGTTTTTTAAGCGTTCCATCTTACATTAATGTTTATTTCAATTAAAGCAATTTCATAGTTTTAGTTTTAGTTAACAATAACCACACTGCTGGTAAAGAGCTCCCGTAAACCTGGTGGTCCCAGACTGAACAAATGCCTGTCTGGAGCTACATTGACTGGCTTGTTAGACGTTTAACTCTTTGGCCCCTGTTTTGTTTGCAAAAAGATGTCACTGTTTGGCCCTCAGAGTGACTCTACAAAGAAACAGCAGCATGTGGGCGGACTGTGTTTATAAGAGTTTATATTTTCCGATAATGACCGTCGGACTGTAAATCATCCCACTTATGACATGACTACTTAACAAATAGATATACAAATTTAAATGATTTTACAGTCTAAGAAAGGAGATTGTGTGGGACAACAGTCAATTATACTACAAAATTTCACTGCAAAATGCTGCGGTTGACCAGTCAGAATTAGCTACTCCAGAGACCTGTGTAATAAGATCCAATAAAGTGGATCCAAAAGTGGAAGTTCATAAAAAGCAGGGAATTTGAGAAGAACTGTAACCAGGTCAGTGTGTCAGCACATAACATGACTCATTCTAACTTGGCAATTGAACAAGAAGTTGCAAATGGGGAAAGGAGGAGAGGCAGAGTGAATCGATTGTTGGTGAAAGCACAGGAACGAGTTCTGGACTTGAAAATGAGCTTTGATTTATAAAGTGCATGCATAATTTGCAAAAGTATGCATGCAGTACTTGCACTAAATGCTCTCTCTGTCTGTCAGTCACTGCCTGAGCATGCATGCCCCTCCTGTAAGTTCACGTTTATGTCAATCAACAGCGCTTCATTCCGTTCTCATGTTATCTTCCCCTAAAAACATTCTCTCTCAGTCCCGGGTGTTATTATACTCGCATTCCATGAACTTTTATGCATTCACTCCTCAGAGACTCAGGTGTTTAATGTATGAATAAGGAAAGTAAAAAAGATAGACCTCTGTAAAATTGCTGTTCAGCATGCTGAGAGGATGCCAGGTGCTTTTGCTTTTAAGGCGGATGAAGTCAGGATTCTTTGTGACCAAACTAAAATATAATGAGGTGCAAATGATCAGTACAGAGCGTTTATGCACTACAGCCATGCAAAACAATGTGCTAATGTTTTGTGTCATGGAGCTGAGGCCAAAAACTACACATCTTCAACATTGCAGAGTTTGTGGAAAGTGTTCTGTACTTTTTAAAGGAATAGTTTACTCAAACATACAAATTATGTCATCATTCTTGTAATTATTTTGTGTAACACAAAGGGAAAGTTTTTAATTTTTTTCCATACAAGGAGAATTTATAGCGATCAGCGATTCCAATCTTTTGTTTGTCCAAACATGTAGTCCCGCCCCAAACTCACACCAGTGGTTGACCCAGAAGCTGACATTTCCAAACACTCAAGCAATGCACTAGTGTTCAAAAGTTTAAAGTTTAATCAATTCAAAAGAAAAATGAAATGTAATGAATTCCTGAAATGCAAAGCTGAATTTTCAGCATCATTACGCCAGTCTTCAGTGTCACAGTGTAAGCAGTGGAGAGTCACAGTGTTTATACTTCTAGTCATCTCACACATTATTATAGGATGGGACAAAGTATTTTAGTAATATGGTGTATTTCATTTGCATGATAAACTGAACTTTAAGACTGTTTACTGTTTGGTTTATGGTCCTTGTGAAAAACTCATTAGCACTGAACTCTGTTGTCTCCATTTTTGTTAAACTTTTATTTCAAACCAGAGCAGTTAAAGATAAACAAAACTACCCTTCAGTGACCTGCTCTGCATTAGTCGTTAGATCCATACATTCTCCATGCCCTCCAGAGGATGTATGGCTGGTTTTGAAGTACTATACTATAGTTTGAAGTCATATATATCCTGTTTGAAGTCCTACCAAAACCTGCAGGAACTCTGGAAGCCGAGCAACACACACATGGCTTCTGTATTTAGCAGTTCAGCTTTTTGTTTTCACAATGCCCCCTGACACCAAAGCTCACGTTTCTGCTGTGAGGAGCAGAAGAGGAGAGAGAAAGAGAGGACTGGCCCACAAAACACAGAGATGGAATTAAATGTCTTATATACACAAATACATTAACGTATACTCATATGCTCATACACATTGGTCATGTCAGTACTAGAGTGCAGTTATAGCATCAAATGGCAATATCATGGTACTTTTTATTCACACTATATTGCCAAAAGTTTTGGGACGCCTGCCTTTAAATGCACATGAACTTTAATGACATCCCATACTTAATCTGCAGAGTTTAATATGGAGATGGCACACCCTTTGCAGCTATAACAGCTTCAACTCTTCTGAGGAGGCTTTCCACAAGGTTTAGGAGTGTTTATTTTTGACCATTCTTCTTGAAGTGCATTTGTGAGGTCAGGCACTGATGTTGGACGAGAAGGCCTGGCTCACAGTCTCCGCTCTAATTCATCCCAAAGGTGTTCAATCGGGTTGAGGTCAGGACTCTGTGCAAGCCAGTCAAGTTCCTTCACACCAAACTCGCTCATCCATGTCTTTATGGACCTTGCTTTGTGCACTGGTGTGCAGTCGTGTTGGAACAGGAAGGGGCCATCCCCAAACTGTTCCCACAAATTTGGGAGAATTAAATTCTCCAAAATGTCTTGGTATGCTGAAGCATTAAGAGATCCTTTCACTGGAACTAAGGAGCCAAGGCCAGCCCTGACACCACAATCCCCCTTCCACCAAACTTTACACTTGGCACAATGCAGTCAGACAAGTACCGTTCTCCTAGCAACCGCCAAACCCAGACTCGTCCATCGGATTGCCAGTTAGACAAGCGTGGTTCATCAGTGCACAGAACACGTCTCCTCTACTCTAGAGTCAAGTGGCGGCGGGCTTTACACCACTGCAGCCGACGCTTTTCATTGAACTTGGTGATGTAAGGCTTGAATGAGCTGCTCGGCCATGGAAACCCATTCCATGAAGCTCTCTAGGCACTGTTCTTGAGCTAATCTGAAGGCCAAATGAAGTTTGGAGGTCTGTAGCTATTGACTCTGCAGAAAGTTGGCAACTTCTGCAACTCAGCATGCGCTGACACCAACTCTGTGACTCTATGTGGCCTACCACTTCGTGGCTAAGTTGCTGTTGTTCCCAATTGCTTCCACTTTGTTATAATACCACTAACAGTTGGGAGGAGAATATTTAGTAGTGAGGAAATTTCACAAATGGACTTATTGCACAGGTTGCAACCTATCACGGTACCACTCTTGAATTTGTCTGCATGCCTAGGTGCTTGATTTTATACACCTGTGGCCATGGAAGTGATTGGAACACCTGAATTCAATGATTTGGAGGGGTGTCCCAATAATTTAGACAATATAGTGTATTTTATACTGTATCAATTATTCTTATCATCATATGATAACACTAGTATTATCATGGTAAAATTGTATTTCTATGGTACATGTCCAAAATCTATTTTTTTGTAGCATGAAGACTTAAAATAAGGATTTATTTTGGCTATAGGACTTGTATTGAAACTTGTATTACTCAGCTGTTGCTCTTTCAAGATAAATAATGTTTTAACTTTGTCCCAGACATTGAGAAATAACAATAGACACAAATGAGACACTTGTTGACATACAGTAAGAGTATACCAGCTCAGATTATATGGTTTTGGAGTCCATATTGAAATCTCTGTTTTTGAGGCCACACTTTGGCATCTTGGTAAATCTGAGCACAGTTTGAGATCTCTTCTGAAACTCTAGAGGAGACATGTGAGATTACTGGGTTCTTTTCTCTGGAGAAAAATCAGAGAAGCAGGAGACATAGACAAATCTATTTGTCTAAGGGAAGCAATTGAGACATTAAACAGATCTCAGGTTTTTTTCTATCATTTGAGGAGATATGTAAGAGTGCTTCTCATGCCATACCTGTTGTGTGTGTGTTGCAGTGGTTAGTATTGTTTAGACTTTGTAGATGATCGACATGGCTGAGTCAATATTATGACTCTGTCTCCGGCCCCCTGGAGAATTCATGGTGTATTCCTCTGTCTTTCCACTAATCCTAGTATCTGTTTTGCATTACATGCAGCCCAGTTTCGAAACATTTGGAATGTTTTTTCTGTCACAGTTTATTTAGTTTATACTGCACACACGCACACACCTGTTTTTGGCCCGTGGGACTGATTCATTCAGCAGGGCGGTGAATGAATGAATGCATGAGTGCAGTGAAGCTGGGATTTCACTGCAGCTCGAAGGGCGAAAAGAGCAAAATGTCACGTTTCAGAGATGTGTTATTTGCCAAATCAAGTTTTCAGAGTCCAAGACATACAGACAAACACTGTAAAAAAGTGAACAGGCAACCTGATCTGATCCTTAAAATGTATGTTTAACAGCTTGTTCAAAACTCTAATCTTAAGTATAAGTTATAGCAATGGTTCTTAGTATTGAATTAAATTGATAAAAGTGACAGTAAAGACTTTTATAACATACACAAATTCAATACAATTTCAAATAAAGCATCCTGAAAAAAATTATTACAGTTTCCACAAAAATATGAAGCAGCACAACTGTTTTCAAAAGATAATGATAAGACATTTTTCTTGAGAAGGAAATCATCATATTATAAGGATTTCTGAAGGATCATGTGACACTGAAGACTGGAGTAATGACTGCAACATGACTGCTAAGAACTGCAACCTTGGTGAGCATAATAGAATTTCAAAAACATTAAAAAATATTACAGACCCAATGGTGCAAATAGCATTGAATTCAATTTAACACTTACATGTCAAACTGCATGGATGTGTGGCATTTAACGGATGCATTGGATGTGTTATAATGTGTATGTTTTGTGTTTTAGCTTGTGCACGTGACACATTCTGGCTCATGAGGTGGGTAATCTTACTAAAGCCCCCGCAGTGTGGAGAAAATGTCAGGACTGGCAAAAACTTGCTGGGGAAATTAACAAACAGGGGGAGTGTGACAGGGAAAATACCTTCTCTGCATTCAGCGGAATTCCAACAGATCTATATAATGAGACCTGACACCTGAATTGTCATTACAGTACAAACTACTCTAAACGATTTGAACAAACCCTTATCCCTAAGTTTTAATTGTTAATGCGTAACAAATCCCACACTGTTTGGGTTACAGGCATGAGTGACCTCAAACTGAGTAGCTTGTTGAAGAAAGTTGTGCTGTAAATTTGTTGGGTGTGCCATTGTACAAATTAAAATAACAGCTGAAAAATTACCATAGACTTTCACTGACAGTGCGAACCCATGGGACCCCTTAATCATAGGTACAGGATAATAGGCTCTTTTGCTTTTGCGCAATGTACACAGACTCAAGGTGGCGAGAATAAAAGAGGCTCAAAACACAAGATTTTTAAATGTTTTTGAAAGACGCCCCTTAAGGGCCATTCACTAGCCTGACGTGGTCATACTCAATTCTAGTCAGAATATGAGTCTGAAACTGCTTCATTGGGCTTTGATTATGGGGCGTGTTTCAACCGAACAAGGAAACACCTCAATTGGATAGACCTACAACCAATCAGAGCAACGGAGCGACGCGTAACGTTAGTTGTCAAATGTCAACAGAACTAATCTGCACTGTGTTGCCAAGTCCGTGTTTTTCCCGCGGGTTGTTCTCCATGTCCGCGGGTTGAAGCGACCCCAATTATGTGATATATAGACCCAGGAATGCGAATTTTAGCAGGCAACCTTGCCAAAATAACATATTTCGCCCCCCAAACGCCATTTTTTCCGGAGAACCCCCCAGGAAAGCTATTGCTTTGGGCTATAATTTGTGCGACATTGCAAAAAAACTTGGCAACCTTGTCTACACGCGCGCTGGATTAAGTAACGTTAGAAGAAAAAGATGAGTGTAAACGATCTTTGCCAGTGTTGAAAAAAAAGAATTTAAGGATACACAGAGTACTTACCAACACGATCATCATTTCTGAGAGAAATAGTGAAGGTGAATGCATATACGAACAAGTTCTCCGTTTAGGATAAGAGCAAATTCAACCCAAGCGCCTTCGATGACGTGGATGATTACGTTACTGTTTATCATCTGTCCATCATCGACTAAATTTCGCCCTGACAATTTCATTGGTCCGAACAGTTTCAGTTCTGGCATAATAACTCCTCTATGGATCGAGTCCAGACCGAATTGCCCGAGCAAAAATGTTGTGGGCGGGGCTAAATTCGGCTGGCATCCAGGCTAGCCATTCACACGAAGAACGATAACTATAAATGTAACAATAACTAGCGTCCAATGGACGACAATAACTAGCGTCCAGTGGACGATATTGTTTTGTTTATTCTAAAGTCCTCTAGTTTTGACGTCTGGCGCTTTAAATGCTCAAGCTCTTTAAAGCAGGATGGATTCTGATTGGCTGTTAATGTTTTTATTACTCATCACCTGGAAATATCATTTTTAAAGTGATTCCAACAATATAATTTCTCTCTGCCGTTATCGTTATAGTTGTGATGTGGACTCTGCTATTGTTTTTTATTTATTACAATTTTTATAATAGTCCTTGGTGTGAACGGGCCTTTATGCTCATGAAGGCTGCATTTATTTGACCAAAAAATACAGTAAAAACCATAATATTGTGAAATATTATTACAATAGCAAAATCATATTTGAAAATGATTCTTCATGCTCCCTCCTAACCATTCTTTTACAATCTGAGCCTAAAGAATCTTGACATTGTAATCCTGGAATATGGCCATGATGTGTCTTCCTACATGTTTGTTTAAGAAATGAAAAGCTTCACACTCCATCAGTTAGGGTCAGAAGGACTGTTGCCCAACATATAACATGCAAGAAACACAATAATCACTGCAATAATGATTAGCATGTGCCTATTTAAATCCAAACAGTAACTACATTATATATAATATATAAAATATAATTTATTCCTGTGATGGAAAGCTGAATTTTTGCATCGGTGTCACATGACCCTTCAGAAATCATTCTGATATGCTAAAATGCTAATATTTTGCAACATAATAAATGTCTTTTCTGACACTTTTGAATAATTTAACCCATCCTTGGTGAATAAAAGTATTAATTTCTTTAAAGTACTATTTAAACGTTAGTATAGATGACATCTGTTATGATTTATGACTTCTTTTTTTTTTACTTATAGAGAGGGCTGTTAAATTTACCGGAGGGGCCGTTATTGATTGAGCCGGTCCGTGGCCACACCCCAAATGTCACTCATCCACGACACCCGCATGTGATCTACCGGAGTGTAACCTGGAGCAGCCTCAGGCAGCGACGCAGCACAGATGCGCACAGCGTTCACTATAGTCCCTGTGGGGTTAAAGGTCAGATAAACAAGAAATGTATTTGATTATGTAGGATGTATAATCGATATCACCCCAAAAAGAAAATACTTTTGCCTGATTTCACAGACAAGGTTTAGACCCAGTCCCAGACTAAAATGCATGTTTTGAGCTGTTTTAACTGAAAACAACTTGCAATGAAATATCTTAAAATACGTCAGTGCCATTGTTTTGTCTCAAGATGCACACCAGTTATTTTCTAAGGCACATTTATTAAAAGCTACTTAAATGTCCTAATTGAACTACGGTCTAATCCTGGGTTAATCTAAGCCTTTTCTGTGAAATAGGGCCTACATTTTTTAATGAATTGTAAGCTGTGATGCATGAGCAGAATTTGTGTGTGTTTGTGCAGATGGTTCCAAGTATTCCCAACAGGTGGAGCAGGAGAGAGAGCGCTGGGAGCAGGAACAGCAGGGTGGGGATCGAAATGACGATCCAAATCGGGAATGGAGTCAAGAGAGGGAACGACCTCGGAAGATCTCCCCTCGCTCCATCAGCAAAGAGCGCTGGGTGGAGACCATGGTGGTGGGCGACTCCAAACTCGTGGACTACCACGGAAGTGGAAACGCTGAGTCCTACATCTTCACCATCATGAACATGGTAAGTGATTCAGTTTGAACTAAGACTTTCATTGTATAGAAAAGAGCAGCTTGGTGAACTGTTACTTCATTTGCTTTCTTGTAGGTGGCTGGAATTTTTCACGATGCCAGCATCGGTAATGCAATCCATATTGTATTGGTCCGGCTCATTCTGCTACATGGAGAAGAAGTACATATGAATTTATTTTTATATTTATAGATTTATTTTGCCAAACTGATTTATGCTGTTTAGTGTTGGTTCAACTGATGAGGTTGGTTAAACATGGACAATGCTTAAGAAGTCTGAACATATGCACAACAATTTTTTTGTCCAGTAACACTTTTTTAGCAGGGTTACTGGACACCAGAGAAATCAAATTAGTTGGAACTTTTGTGTGTTTTCAGAAAGGGCTGAAGATCATTCACCACGCTGATACGACTCTCAGCAGCTTCTGTACCTGGCAGAAAAACCTCAATCCTCAGAGTGACACTCACCCTGCTCACCATGATGTCGCTATACTTATCACACGGTAAAAACACTGTTAATATCTTTTATATTTTTATATTTTATTGCAGTAATTTCAACATTTCTTTCAACATTTCTTTACAGTTGAATGGTACTTAAAATAAGTACCATATAAGTACCATAAAATAAGTACCATATAAGTACCATAAAATAAGTACCATATATATATATATATATATACAGTACACATGAACAGTATGTATACATATATTTATTCGTATGCCTGTAAAACGTATTGCCAGTTGTCAGTATCTAAATTATCCAAATAATATCTAAAGTAACTGGATTTATTCAAGTACATTAAATTATGTAATATTGCTATATTTAATATTGCTGACCTAAATACAGTGGAATGCACAACTGAAATAATTTCACATACAGCTACCTAGAACATAATAATACCATTACCAAGGGGTAAAGTGATGTCAAACACACACGTGAACTCACTCACTCTCATTTATTATCATAAATGTCAAAAAGTCTTGGTTACAGTAACGGAGCTGTCTATCTCTGAGCTTTTAACAGCCCCTAAACGCTCTCTTTTCAACCCAGAGTTCCACAGATTAAATGGCTTCTTCATGTTCTGCATCCAAGGCTTTGAGATTCTCCAGAGCTATAAATGGCAAAGAATTCAACCCAAGGCCATAACTCTTCCTCAGCAGTTTTAGCCCTGCAGCACAACTTTAGTAGCCTATAAAATTAATAAAAGCAGCTGTTGTGCTCTTTTGTGTCTGACCTGATGTGATCTCTCCTCTCAGGAAGGATATCTGCGCAGGCATGAATCAGCCGTGTGAAACGCTAGGCTTGTCTCACCTGTCGGGCATGTGCCAGCCGCATCGCTCCTGCAATATCAACGAGGACTCAGGGCTACCGGTCGCTTTCACCATCGCTCATGAGCTCGGACACAGGTACGTTTGTATGAAATGGTGTCATTGTTGCCTGAATGTGGCATTCATTTTTCATCCATCATTTGGAAAGGTCACTCATTACGAACTGAAATGTTCTCTGGCCCAGTTCCCTTTCAGTCGGTCACGTTTGACATACGTCGGACGTCACCGACGAATTGGGATCACTTCAGGGAACCCCTATCAGCTTCGAGATAAAGAGAACTGGCCAATGGCCATTGGCGTGCGTGTTTGCATATCGCACCCGCCCCGGCGCGTATAGCGGATGCAATCGCCACGCATCATTGTCATTCACTTCGAGCCGAACAGCGTTCAGGTCGAAGACTAAACAGACTGCTATTTCAGCAAGAGAGAGAGAGAGAGAGAAGACGCTCGTGTTGACGTTACAGCACACAACAGCGCGACCGCGGGCTCACAGCTGCAGCAAACAACTGCTGTTCTCACAGCACTTTTCAGTGAGTGCAGCACACAGGCTGCACTATTCCCTGTGTGTTGCCGCGGTTTTCCCTGGGTGCTTCAGCACATTAAGAGAGCTTCCTCACAAAAAGAGCATCACGGGTGTGACACTGCGTCTTTTTCAAGATGTCATTCCACCCGTGCGTTTCTGGATGCGGTCGTTCCTCTCGCCGCTGACGGTCACAATCGCTGTCTCACGTGTTTGGGCGTTCAGCACACTGAGGCAGCGTTTGTGGATAGTTCATGTTCTCACTGCGGAACATGACTATCGCGGAGCTTAGATCGAGACTCGCCTACCTTCGGAAGGTGGGGTCCCCTCCGCATACCTCGATCTAGTGCTATTCCTGCCCAACAGCAGGATAGACCTACTGACGGATGCCCGGGTGATCTGAGGATTACGTTCAGGGCAAACCCGCCGAGCGAGCCTCCGCGGCCCCTGATCCTCACAAGCTCCGCGGCGGCGGTGGTGCTTCCGAGAGAAACTGCTGGCCCCTCCCTTGGGCGTCCAGTGGTGACTTTCGGGCACCCAGCGGATGAGCAGATGTCGATCGCTGCATCGGAGGGGAGTTTCAGTCCTCGGAGGATGAAGACTCAGCTGTACTGCCTCCCTCTGGGAGAGTGGCAACGGTTGAGTCGGACCCCGAGTTGACGGCTATGCTTTCCCGGGCCGCCGAGAAGGTCGGGCTTGAGTGGAACCTCCACCACGCCCCGAACCTTCGAGGTTGGATGATTGGTTTCTCGGGGCTCGCGCTGGTTCTCAGCGCCCCGCCCGGTGCCTTTCTTCCCGGAGGTGCATGAGCTGACTAGGTCGTGGGCGGCGCCTTTAGCGCCAGAAACAGACCTAGCAGCTCCTCCTCCTCACTACCCTCGACGGCGGACAGGCCAAGGGTTACGTGGGGATCCCGCCGGTTGAGCGGGCCGTCGCGATGCAACTGTGTCCGGCGACCGCGTCCAACTGGCGTGGTGACCCGCGTCTCCCGTCCAAGGCCTGTAAGTTCTCTTCCAACCTGGTTGCGAAGGCTTACAGGTCCTGTGGACAGGCTGCGTCCGCCCTGCACGCCATGAGTTTGCTCCAGGTGCACCAGGCCCAGGCGCTCATGGATCTGCACGAGGGTAGGCCGGACCTTGCCCTCCGGGCGACGAAAGTCACCGCCCGTTCCATTGGTCAGGCGATGTCCACCTTAGTGGTCCAGGAACGGCATCTCTGGCTCAACCTGGCCGACATGAGGGAGACCGACAAGTATCGGTTCCTGGACTCCCCCATTTCACCGGCCGGGTTGTTCGGCGACGCCGGTCGAGCTTCGCCAACAGTTCTCGGCCGCCCAGAAGCAGACGGAGGCTATCAGGCACATCCTGCCCCGGCGGCCAGCGGCTGCTCCCGCTCCACCTCCGGCCGCAGCACCTCCGCCTGCCCGTCGCCGAGGACGCCCATCTGCCGCCGCCTCCGCTCCCGCCCCGGCCCAGCAGCAGTCTACATCACGCCGTGGGCGTGGAGCCGGCCGCGGGAAGGACGTCCAGCCCGCTCAGGCCGCTGCCAGGTGGCAAGCGCCGTCGTAGACCCTGAGGCGGGCCGCCCAGAGATGGAGAAACTGCTCTTCAGGAGATGGCTGCAGCACCACTCCTTTCCCGGAGGAGGGCCGGGAGAATTTTTGTTCTGTATTTTCTGTTCCGCCGCTGGTCCCAGCGCCAGCGGTACCCAAATTGTCCAGAAAGAGCAGTTTCCAATATCTCTGGGTGCCAAGAGAGCGCGTCTGTCGGTGGGCGACGCTCCCATGCCTTGTCACCCTCGGACGCCTCTCTGTTCGCCAGCAGGGGATGCCGGCTGCCGGGACGCACTCAAGAGGCCTTCCTGCACTTGCACATCCCCTTAGCGGCAGCAGGTGAGTGTTGCACAGCACACACAGGTCCCACTGCGAGCCGCCACCAGGCCGTTCAGTCGGATCCCTGCATGCCGCCTCGCTGCCCGCTGCGGGCGTCAGTGGTGCCGATGGTCCCGCTTGCACGGTCCCTGGGAGCCTGGCTAGCGCTTCCCAGGCCGCCTCGCTGGCTCATCCGCACCATCAGACTCGGCTATGCGATTCAGTTCGCGTCCCCCAAGTTCAGGGGCATCCACTTCACCTCCGTGTCGAAGGAGGATGCTCCTGTGCTCCAGGGGGAGATCGCGGTCCTACTGGCGAAGGACGCGACCGGTCCTCTAGCCGATATGAAGACTGGCTTCTACAGCCCGTACTTCATTGTACCCAAGAAAGCGGCGGTTACGGCCAATCTTGGATCTCGCGGCGCTTGAACCGGTCCCTTCACAGGCTGCCGTTCAAGATGCTCACGCAGAAACGCATCTTCAGGTGCGTCCGTCCCCAAGATTGGTTTGCAGCGATCGACCTGAAGGACGCGTGCTTTCATGTCTCGATTCTCCTCGACACAGGCCATTTCTTCGCGTTCGACGGACGAGCATATCAGTACAAGGTCTTACCCGCCGGGCTAGCCCTGTCGCCCGCGTCTTCACGAAGGTGGCGGAGGCGGCCATTGCTCCCATGAGGGAGCAGGACGTTCGCATCCTCAACTACCTCGGCGACTGGCTGATTCTGGCGCAGTCGCGAGGGCAGTTGTGCGAACACAGGGACAGGGTGCTCAGACACCTCAGCCAGTTGGGGCTTGGTCAACTGGGAGAAGAGCAAACTCTGCCCCACGCAGAGGATCTCTTTCTCGGGATGGAGCTGGACTCGTCGCCCAGACAGCGCGCCTCACCGAGGAGCGCGTCAGTCGGTGTTGAACTGCTTGAATTCGTTCAAGCGCAGAACAGCGGTACCACTGAAACAGTTTCAGAGGCTCCTGGGGCATATGGCATCTGCAGCCGCGTAACGCCGCTCGGATTGCTTCATATGAGACCGCTTCAACGCTGGCTACGATCGAGTCCCGAGATGGGCGTGGCACAGCGGTTCCTCCGTGTCCAAGTGACGCCGAGTTGCCGCCAAACCTTCAGCCCGTGGTCGGACCCTTCATTTCTACGGGCAGGAGTGCCTCTAGAACAAGTGTCCAGGCATGCTGTTGTCTCCACGGATGCCTCATCCACCGGCTGGGGTGCCACGCATAACGGGCTTGCAGTTTCGGTCTTTGGGACGGGACCCCAACTGCAATGGCATATCAATTGCCTGGAGTTGTTAGCAGTTCATCTTGCACTCAGCCGCCTCAAGGGGCCGCTCAGAGGCAAGCACGTTCTGGTCCGTACGGACAGCACTGCGGCCGCTGCGTACATCAACAAACAGGGTGGTCTACGCTCCGTCGCATGTCACAACTCGCCCGCCATCTCCTTCTGTGGAGTCAGAAGCATCTGAGGTCGCCGCGCCACTCACATTCGGGCCTGCTCAATCGCAGCCGACGAGCTCTCACGCCAGCAGGTGCTCTCGGAGAGTGGAGACTCCATCCCCAGGTGGTCCAGCTGATATGGAGCCACTTCGGGACCGCGCAGGTAGACCTGTTTGCCGCCCGGACTCGGCCCATTGCCAGTTGTTTTACTCCTGACCGAGGAACCCTCGGCTCGGATGCCCTGGCACACAGCTGGCCCCGGGGCCTACGCATGTATGCGTTTCCCCAGTGAGCCTTCTCGCACAGACACTGTGCAAAGTCAGGGCAGGTCCAAGCAGGTCCTGTTGGTAGCTCCGTATTGGCCCAGCAGGACTTGGTTCCCGGAACTAGTGCTCCTTGCGACAGCACCTCCTTGGCCCATTCCTCTGAGGAAGGACCTCCTGACTCAGAGACGGGGCACCCTTTGGCACCCGCGTCCGGACCTCTGGTCACTCCATGTTTGGTCCCTGGACGGGACGCGGAGGTTCTAGGTGGGTTACCACAGACTGTGGTAGACACCATCACTTCCGCTAGAGTCCCGCCTACGAGACGACTCTATGCGTTGAAGTGGAACCTGTTCGTCGACTGGTGCTCCTCTCACCGAGAGGACCCCCGAAGGTGTTCGGTCGGGTCAGTGCTTTCCTTCCTACAAGAAGGGTTGGAGCGAAGGCTGTCTCCCTCCACCCTCAAGGTGTATGTTGCCGCTATCGCCGCAAATCATGACTTGGTAGAAGGTAAGTCCTTGGGAAAGCACGATCTGATCGTCAGGTTCCTGAGGGGGGCAAGGAGACTAAATCCGCCTCGCCCCCCCTCTATACCCTCTTGGGACTTAACTCTGGTGCTTACAGCACTGCAGAGAGCGCCCTTTGAGCCCTTGCAGTCAGCTGAGTTGAAAGTCCTGTCTTTGAAAACAGTTCTCCTGGCTGCATTGGCCTCCATCAAGAGGGTAGGGGACCTGCAGGCATTTTCGGCCCATTTAATCGTGCCTGGAATTCGGGCCCAGTAACTCTCATGTAATCCTGAGACCCGGCCCGGATATGTGCCCAAGGTTCCCACCACTCCCTTCGGGATCAGGTGGTGAACCTGCAAGCGCTGCCTTCGGAGGAGGCAGACCCAGCCCTGGCTTTTCTCTGTCCCGTCCGTGCCCTACGGATGTCGTGGACAGAACGCAAAGCTTTAGGACCTCAGAGCAGCTCTTCGTCTGTTATGGAGGACAGCAGAAGGGAAAGGCTGTCTCCAAGCAGAGGATGGCCCACTGGATAGTGGATGCTATCGTCTTGGCGTATGATTCCCAAGACGTGCCCTGCCCGCTCGGGGTTAGAGCCCACTCCACCAGGGGTGTGGCCTCTTCCTGGGCGCTGGCTCGTGGCGCCTCGCTGACAGATATTTGTAGTGCTGCGGGCTGGCGACACCCAACACGTTCGCTAGATTCTATAGCCTACGTGTAGAGCCGGTAGCTTCCCGTGTGCTCGCTTCCCATAGCCAGTAACACCGAAGTGCCCGTTCTAGTGTCGGCTTGCTGCGCCACTCCCTTCCCCTTGGAACGGATATGTGCGCTTATATGCTCCAGTCGAGTTCCCAGAATGGCGAACCCTGTCGAGTCCTCCGCAACCCTCGGCAGTCGGACGTGGCGGAGCGTCAGACGCCAGGTCTAACACTCGTAAGCATTGGTGGAACTTGTGTTAGGCTGGGTTCCATATGTTGTGACCCCCCCGGCGGTCCCATATGTGTATTCTTCCACGGTAGCGCTCCCTACGGCGAGCCCGTGTCTTTCCTCGGCAGAGCCCGCTCTGCCGTCTCAGTCTGGTGTTGTTCCCCCGCCTACTTGGCCGGGGCCACCCCTGGGACTTCGTATGTTGTACTGCCCACGGCCAGTCCATACGTGTATTCTCCACATGGAATTCCCTCTGGGCTTGATGTGGCTTCCGCAGCGTCCTCCGGCACGCTTTCCCAGCGTTATCCAATAGTCTGCTGAATGGGTCTTGCGGAACAGCAGTGTGACTCCCCTGCGTGAGTTCCGCCCGGTGCAGACGGGTCTGAGGGCTTTTCGCGGGTGCTGGAAGTGGTAGTAAACTGTGGCGTTTTCCAAAGATCCCAATTACCGGTAACGTCCGGCGTCGTCGAAGCGTGACCGACTGAAAGGGAACGTCTCGGTTACGTATGTAACCTCGTTCCCTGAAGGAGGAACGGAGACGTGCGTCCGTCGCCGCCACAGTTGCTGTACCATCACTACAGGGCCGAGTCACTAGTTCGCTCCTCAGTGAAAAACAATGGTGCGTGGCGATTGCATCCGCTTTATACCGCGCGCGGCGGTGCGATATGCAAAACACGCACGCCAATGGCCATTGGCCAGTTCTCTTTATCTCGAAGCTGATAGGGGCTCCTAAAGTGATCCCAATTAGCCGGTAACGTCCGGCGTCGTCTCCGTTCCCTCCTTCAGGGGAACGAGGTTATACGTAATCGAGGCGTTTTGTGCCAAAAATCTTTTTTTGTTTGTTTTACGATATGATGTCATTAAATATTAAATTTTTTATTTTACTTTATTTTATGAAAGATCAACATTGCAAATGAAGGTTTAACGATGGAAATGTCACATGTGGTTTAACAGAAAGTGAAAGACAAATGCATTTTCTGATAAAACATTAAGAAAATGTTTTGTTTTGTTTTCAATTATAATATAAGAAAAAAACTCTAAATGGGTGTTCAACAAGAAAAGAGCCAGACAGGTGGTAACGTTTCGCGCATGTAGGCTCTTGGTCAGACTTAGTAAATTATAATATAATAAATGCATGCAAATGTATCTTTATAAAATAAAATTGTTTTACATTGCACACAAAAACTATCAAATAATGTGACTAAATTATTTTACTTTTTAAATACACTTTTCTGGTGTTTTATTTCACTATTCATCGGTGCATGTTATTCCAAAGAAATAAAGGTTTGTTTTCATAATCTTTCATTAGAAAACTTGCTTAGCCTCTTTCAACAGATCACAAATCTTTTCCCAATCCAAACAATTCCTGATCCAATCATTCCCTCTATTTTTTCCTCGAAATACACCCCCATTCAAAAGTTTGAGATTGGATTTAAAGGGTTAGTTCACCCAAAAATGAAATTGATGTCATTAATGACTCTCCCTAATGTCGTTCCAGCCCCGTAAGACCTCCGTTCATCTCCGAAACACAGTTTGAGATATTTTATATTTAGTCCGAGAGCTTTCTGTTCCTCCATTGAATGTATATACTGTCCCTTTCCAGAAAGGCAATAAAAACATCATCAGAGTAGTCCATATGTGACATCAGTGGGTGAGTTAGAATCTCTTGAAGCATCGAAAATACATTTTGGTCCAAAAATAACAAAAAACTACGACTTTATTCAGCATTGTCTTCTCTTCCGTGTTTGTTTTCAATCCGCAAACAAAGCGTATCGATTCATGATTCGGATCGCCAATGTCACGTGATTTCAGCAGTTTGGCAGTTTGACACGCGATCCGAATCATGAATCGATACGCTGATTCATAACCATTCAAATTTTTGTTCGCGGATTGAAAATAAACACAGAACAGAAGACAATGCTGAATAAAGTCGTAGTTTTTGTTATTTTTGGACCAAAATGTATTTTCGATGCTTCAAGAGATTCTAACTCACCCACTGATGTCACATATGGACTACTCTGATGATGTTTTTATTGCCTTTCTAGAAAGGGACAGTATACCGTGCATACATTCAATGGAGAACAGAAAGCTCTCGGACTAAATATAAGATATCTCAAACTGTGTTCCGAAGATGAACGGAGGTCTTATGGGGCTGGAACGACATTAGGGTGAGTCATTAATGACATCAATTTCATTTTTGGGTGAGCTAACCCTTTAAAACAAAAAAAAATTAACAATGATGCATTAAATTATTGAAGCTGTTTCTGCCACATAATAAAGAATAAAAAGGTAATTGTGACTTTTTGTCTCGCAATTCTGACTTATTTTCTTGTAATTGTGAGTTAAACCTCACAATTCTGGCTTCTCTTCTTAGAATTGCGAGATGTAAACTCGCAATTGTGAGATAAAAAGTTGCAATTATCTTTTAAAATGTTTTATTCTGTGGCGGAAACAAGCTTCCACATCAAATAGATTCAAAGTGACAGTTAAGGCATTTGTAATTTTACAAATAATTTCTGTTTCAAATCAATTCTGTTTCACTGTATCACTCTATCAAATGTATCACTGTTTCTGCAAAATATTAAGCAGCACAGTTTTTAACATTGATGATAATAAAAAACAGATTATTGAACAGCAAATCATCATATTAGAATGATTTCTGAAGGATCATGTGACACTGAAGACGCTGAAAATCCAGCTTTTATCACAGGAATAAAGTACTTTTTAAAATAATATTCAAATATTTTTCTTTTTTTTCCTTTTTACAATAAAATTGTTTTAAAGTGTTTTTGACCAAATAAATGCAGCCTTGGTAAGCATAAGAGACTTCTTAAACCTTCAAACCTTCGAACTGTAGTGTACATTTGAAAAAATGGTGTTGATTGATTTAAAGAGTGATTCACCTGGCTTTGTGTTGTAGTTTCGGAATCCATCACGACGGTCAAGGGAACGACTGTGAGTTAGTGGGGAGACATCCCTACATCATGTCCCGCCAGCTCCACTACGACTCCTCTCCTCTCACCTGGTCCTCCTGCAGCAAGGAGTACATAACACACTTTCTCGAGTGAGAACACGCACTCATGTACAGGAACATGTAATTGCATGCTTTATATCTTATGTCTTACCACTAATTTTTGGAGTATTCCAGACTATGATCTTCATTCATAAAGCTCTGTTATTTTCCTCTCACCTGCTCAGTCGTGGTTGGGGTTTCTGTCTGGATGACCGTCCATCAAAGAGGGACCTCAGCACCCCGGTGGCGGCACCTGGAGTGCGATACACCCCCCAGCACCAGTGCCAGCTGCAGTACGGACCCAACGCCACCTTCTGCTCAGAAGTGGATGTAAGGAGTGCTTTGTTTAAAAAACAAGATAAATAGGAAGGCCAAGATCAATATATATTTATATTCACTTTATCTATTTATGTCTAACTATATAGCAAATATCCTTATATAGCAGATTTTAGAAAAAGTGACTATTATTTTCCTTCTCTAATCTGTTGAACATAACCATAAGGCAGGAAAATCTTAAGATATTATAAACATTAACATTGTGATTTTCTGTTAAACTGCTTTAAAACAATGTGTATTGTGAAAAGTATATACATAAAAAATTGCCACATACAAAAAAAAAAAAGGGTTATTTGCCCATCCAAAAGTGACCACCGTGGTGAAATGGACTTTAATTTCACTTTTTGTGACGGTAGCCCTGAAACTGTGGTCCATTTATTTTGGAACTGCCCATTTGTAAGACAGTTTTATATCATTTAAGAAACAAATGGAGCATTATATTCTTGGTGAATTCCCGGGCGTTGCAATGCAGTTGCTAGGCGGATTTTAGTGGATTGCTATGCAGCTTCCAAGGTGTTACTGGTGATTGTTTATTGCCTCTATTTAAAGGAGTCTATGGCCACGTTTCTGTGGTATTTAGATCCCTAGATTTGGATTGGGACATTGTGGAATTTTTTGGCCATTTTATTTTCCCCCAGGCAAAAATTGTCCAATCAAAACATTGCCAGATTTTCTGAAAAAATACATCGAATCACCTAAATAAAAACATTATTTCATGCCTCTCTTCAATAAGCTGCATGATTTGGTGCTTTTACACCAGAGTTTAAAGGAACACTCCACCGTTTTTAGAAATAGGGCTTATTCGTCTTCTTTCCTACATTTAGATATGTGTGCAGATGCATTTTTGTCTCAGTGCATGCATTGTTTTAGTTTTGCAGGGTCGCCGCTAGCTTAGCAATGTGTTGCGTGATATCTCTGCACCCAAGTAGCAGTGCTTCGCCTGGGCTTCCCCATAATATAGTCCCAAATTAATATCTGCCTTGGAAATCAGCTAGTCTTAATCTGCATCACTATTTGTATTCGTTGTGAATACGCAGGCCACAAGAAGGAATTAGGAGGTTGTTTTTTTTTTTTTTTTTGATCACTTTTACTTGGGACATGCTAGCTGGCAACATAGGATTCCATTTATTATGCTAAGCAGTGTTGGGGGTAACGAGTTACAAAATAACGGATTACAGTTACGATATGACTTTTTTTGGGTAATGAATTAAAGTAACGCATTACACTACACTAAAAACATTGGTAACTACACTACTTTACTAGACTATAGGAACGCGCTTTCCTGCGTTACTAAAGCCGTGTTTGCCTGTGTGTGAAGATCTGTTTAAGTGCTGCGTGCACCGTTGCCAGAGCAGTGTTTCCCAACCGAGGTGCAGTCTGACAAGAGCAGGGTGCCGTGTAAAAGTCCTCTACAAAGTAGCTCCTTGTAAACTTTGTTAAATGCCTATGAGAGCTGCAATATGTTAGAATATGACATTTTCGCCGTCATCACCCGTGTGTAATGCCAGAAGACGCGAATGAGAACTTGCGCACTTTGAGATTTGTCTCCGACAGCGCGCACACGTCTCACAGCACGCACATTTTGAGTTCTCTTACAAGTTTTGCTCTTGGACGGACAAACTCACACAAAAAGTATGTCAACATGCCCATCTAGATGAGTATCCTAGGAGACATAGTCTGATATGCCGATATAAGTTAACTTTATATACAGTCGAGAAAGACGACGCACATCCGTGCATTAGGTCTTAAAGGGGCAGTAGCCTTTACTGCGGTCTGTTTAATGTCAAACAACAAAAGACAAGGACGTTTCTCACTACTCTTGATTGAATAGCTTTTGTAAGTTTAATAGGATTAATCTTTAATTTATACAGTCAAATATGCAATGTATTTTACATTTGATCAATTTCTGTACCTGAAAACTAATGTTAGACCTACATGAAAAACCTGAAGAGCATTGTTTATTTTATTAGTATCTTTGCTCAATAGTATTTATTTGTGCTGCTGCTTGTATTTTAATTATTTGTTCTTGTTATTTTCTTTATTTTTCTTTGACAGTAGTCCTTTTTTCCCTGAATATAGCAAATACAAAACCGTACCAAACTGTGATACAAACCGAACCGTGAGCAATATGTACCGTTACACCCCTAGCCTAACATATGTGAGAGGACATTTTCAAAACGGTGACCGTTAAAACCATAAAATGACGTATTTTTCATTGACCACTTAATTTTTTTGCCATTAATCTAATAAAAAGCTGGTTTTGTTCTCGGGAGAAGAGTTTTGTTCTTATGTTTCCCAAAGCCTGTGTTTTGAAACTTGTGTGTTGTCCCCATTTTAAAATGACCCCACCATAGCCTCCTTTATCCTGTTGTTTGTACATTTTACAGTGAGGCATATTTCTTTGTGCAAAAGGGATATTGTTCTTTCATATGGTTTTACATGCCATCATGTATACAGTGATTATAGGGCTATGATGTTTGTCCATATATCTACACGGTAAATTAAGAAATGGGACAGTAAAGTAATAAGTAGTGAAGTTACTTTTCAAATACAGTAACTAGTAAAGTAATCTCATTACAATTTTACAGAAGTAACTAGTAACTAATTACTTTTTTTGAGTAATTACCCCAACACTGATGCTAAGCTAAGCTAGCGGCGACCCTGCCAAACTAAAACAATGCATGCACTGAGACAAAAATGTATTTGCCCACATATCTAAATGTAGGAAAGAAGTTGATTAACCCCTATTTCTAAAAACGGAAATTCTTTTTTGTGGAAATGGACACAGGTACAGTTTAGAGTTCATTTAAGATTATTTAGATTTTCTTCTAAAATATAATGTATTTTCTTGTCTCAAGTAATGATCTTCTGGTTGTAATGTAATTAATTCTGGCACTTTTGGTTCCAGAATGTGTGTCAAATTCTGTGGTGCGCTGTAAATGGATCATGCCGCTCCAAACTGGACTCACCAGTTGACGGAACCAGGTGTGGACATGAGAAGGTAGAAAAGATTTACATGTAGAAAGAAGTTGACTTAAAGGGTTAGTTCTCCCAAAAATATCCTGTCGTTCCAAATCCGTAAGACCCTCGTTCATCTTTGGAACACAAATTAAGATATTTGGGATGAAATCCGAGAGCTCTCTGACCCCTTTTTGTTTGTTTTTTGCACACAAAAAGTAGTCTCGTCCCTTCATAAAATTACAGTTGATCCACTGGAATCACATGGATGATTTTAACGATGTCTTTGCTGCCTTTCTGAGCCTTGAGAGTGTTAATTAAATAGCTGTATGTGTAGGGGCCTGAGAGCTCTCAGTAATTAATCACAGAATGTTAATTTTGGGTGAACTAACCCATTAAGTATGTTTTTGTATAACTATATATTTAATGGTGTATCTGTGTGTGTCAGTGGTGTATCTCTGGTGAGTGTGTCATTGTAGGAAAGTTACCGGAAACAGTGCATGGAGGGTGGGGTCCCTGGAGCACCTGGTCCTACTGCTCTCGGACCTGTGGAGCCGGCGTCCAGTCAGCTGACCGGGAATGCAACCAGCCCAAGTACAACAGCCACTCTCTTCTGCTTCTGCTCTGCATTATTCCTCAGTGCTAGTACTTTTATTCAGCACAGGATCCATTAACTTCAAAAGTGACAGTATCAGTAGTTGATCAAAAGTGACTAGATCGTCATATTAGATTGATTTCTGAAGGATCATGTGACACTGAAGACTGGAGTAATGATGCTGAAAATTCAGCTTTGAATCAAAGGAATAAATTACATAAAAATATATATTTGAATAGAAAACCTTAAATTGCAATAATATTTCACATTACTATTGTTTTTAGTGTATAACAGCCAGCTATTTTGCATTTAAAAGATGTCTAATATCCAAACACAGCCCGGACGTCTAAACTAGAAGTCTAACCATAGCCCAAGAATAGACTAGTCAAGAAATGAAACCAAACACCTTGTAATCACTGCTGACTTTTCTTACATGATGGAATATCACACATCTCACAAGTTATTTTGAAAGTTATTTTTTAAATTATTTTGGCCAGAAATGGGTTATTCTAACTCTATGCATACAAAGAATTTACATACGGCTACTATAAACACATTGCATAAAAAGAACTGTGATAATATGCTATCCTGACATGCATACTACCTTCTGTACTACCAGCAGAATACACTAGAGGGCACACCTGTACCTCTTTTGCAGACGGTGCTGCCTTTAGTGCTGTCATAACTTCATAAAACCACACCATTTTTAATAGTCTTTAATTAACCATTGTCCTTTTATCTCTCCCCATTTCAAATCTTTCCCCTTCTCAGTCTTTCCTTGTACATTTTTCTGAACATATGATTTGTAGCATGATTTTTGTTTCTATGCACAGACCTGAGTTTGGAGGGAAATATTGTACGGGTGAGAGGAAGCGCTACAGGATTTGCAACACGAAGCTGTGTGCCAGAAAACAGCCCTCCTTTAGAGAGATGCAGTGCAGTGAATTTAACACTGTGCCTTACCACAATGAACTCTACGAGTGGATACCCGTTGCGACCACCTGTAGGTTCACTTTGCATCACATGCATCATAATATTCAAATTCAAATATGTCTATGTGCATGGTACAGGATCAATATTTATGGTCAATATTTGTTATCAATATATATAATAAGTCTCTTTTGCTAACCAAGTCTGCGTTTATTAAAAAAAATCTGAAAAATTGGTACCAATCAAAATGACTTTTCTTTACATTTTTAAATGTAAGTAGTAAGTTGAATTTTCAGCATCATTACTCCAGTCTTCAGTGTCACATGATCCTTCAGAAATCACTATAATATGCTGATTTGAATTTCTAATATGAAATTTCTGATTGTTATCAATGTTGAAAACAGTTGTGCTGCTTCATATTTTTGTGGAAACCATGATACATTTGTTCAGGATTCTTTGATATATATATACAGTTCAAATGAACAGCATTTATTTGCAATAGAAATCTTTTGGAACATTATAAATGTCTTTACTGTCACTTTTAACTGATTTCTTAAAAAAAAAATATTTTACTATTGCATATCAGTCTTAACTTTCATTAGTACATTAGCATATTGAAAGCATCAAAACTAATATACCTAGATTAAAATAATTGCATGGGTCATCAGGAGAAATCATTTTATGCAAACCAAAAAAAGTGCTAAATCTGTAAAGCCATAGCATATGGACAAAGCCACACCTTGTTGACTCTTTTGGGCCTGTAAGCAACCATTTGATTATATTTCTTCTGAAGAACTGTTTGAATAAACACGACTGGCTTCAGAACTGTAGCGCTATTAATGTTTGTTACGCTTGAGAAATGAAAACATGTGCTCTCTACAACTGAACAGCTGAGCCAAGACACTGAGTTAATGCACGCTGCGGCGGGTCGAGGCCTGTTGACATGAACATAAAACGTGTTACACGTGGCTGCTTAGTTTTATAGAGTTTGTTGGTTCACTTTCAAGAATGCCCCACTTTTATTAGCCAGCTTTAGAGGCGTGTGGATTCCTGACACAAATGTTTAGTCATTGTTGTTTGCTCTGTTTAAGCAGTTGGAGCACAGCAGGAATTTTGGATTGTAGATTATAGCCTAAAGACCATTTGATGTTTGCATGGTAACAATATCTATTAATTATAAACTTTATATGATTTTTCTGGGTCTCTTGATAACTTAGATTTACAAAAAAGGTTCAACAGCAGTACCATGGTATCTGTGCCTAAACTACTGTTCAGTAAGATTTTCTCTTTTTAATAAATTAATATTTTTATTCAGCAAGGATGTATTAAATTGATCAAAAGTCACAGTAAAGGCATTTATAATGCTACAAAAGATTTATATTTCAAATAAATGCTGTTTTCTTTTAATCAAAGAATCCTAAAAAATAATTTTTATTTGGTTTCTACAAAAATATTAACAGTTTTAAACACTGATAATAATCATAAATGTTTCTTGAGCAGTAAATCATCATATCTGAATGATTTCTGGAGGATCATGTGACACTGAAGACTGGAGTAATGATGCTGAAAATTCAGCTTTGATCACAGGAATAAATTATATTTTAAAATATATTCAAATATAAAACAGTTATTTTACGTTTTAATAATATTTAATAATATTTTATATAATTTTTAATCAAATAAATGCAGCCTTGGTAAGAAGAAGAGACTTCTAAAAACATAAAAAATCTTACAGATCAAAAACATTTGAACGACATTGTATATTCACATATAAAGCACTTATAAATTGTAAGTAAATTGAGGGTTTGGTTGAGGGTTAGTTGCATGTAGTTATGCACAATTTGCTGTTATTACTATGGTAAGTATGTGTAACACATATCTGTAACAAGGACAAAGTGTTAACTACAATAGTACTTTTTTTGTATTTTCCATGATATTAAATCTATTAGTATAAATCTATAATGTATTAGTATAAAGGATTTTAAACACAATAAAATGCTTCACTGTATCAAACAGTAAATAACAGGCCTGTCTCTCTCTCACAGCGCGCCAATGCGAGTTACACTGCAGGCCTGTGGATGAGGACTTTTCTGAGAGGATGTTGGATGCGGTCACAGATGGAACGCCCTGCTTCATGAACAACAACAGCAGGAACATCTGTGTCAATGGTGTGTGCAAGGTAGTGTGGCTGGGTATGTCTTACTCAACCCATTTGTGCTTGTAAATTCTGTCATCATGCTGTTCTGATATGTCTAGACTTTCAACCAGCATAACAAAAAAAGTTTCTGTAGAGAATCACCTATACAGCACCTTTAAGAAATCGGATCTGAAACACGGATTGACAGTGTTGTAGTACTCGAGACTCTCACTCGGTCTTGGACTCTTTCTCAAGACCATATTTTAATGGTCTTGGTCTTGTCATGGACTCGTTTGAATTTGAACTTGGTATTGACTTGTACTCGAACATATTAGGAATTGGACTTATTCCTGAGTCCACTTGAGTCCCCTTCAAAATATTTCATGATTATTACTGTATGTTAATAATTCTTTAAATTGATGTTTGATTGACACATCCAATGATTGGTGATTTTCTTATGTCCAACTGCGCATGACTTGAGACTAAATCCCACCAGCTTCTTTCCCACACCCGTGACCTGCCTGCTCTCGCTTCAATTTTACACTGTGTCAACCTGCTATCAACCTGTAGTGATCCTGCTATCCAGAAAGTCACATGGCTACATTATTTGTCTCAACTGTTATTTTAATATATTTACTGTTTACAAAGTAGGACAAACATGTCACAGAGAACCAAATCTTGTTTGATTAAATAATAAAACACTGAGCATCTCTCCCCAAAAATGTCTGACAGAAGGCCGCCCGCCCTCTCTCCCTCCGCCACATTCAAATTGCTTTAAAAAGGCAGCAATTTTTCTGCAGTCACTCTGTGCAACTAAAAGTTAATCAAATTAAGTTATAATGTTGTTTGTGTATTTTCTCTGAACTCGGTCTTGACTCTGACTCAACCCTCTCTGAACTCGGTCTTGACTCTGACTCAACCCTCTCTGAACTCGGTCTTGACTCTGACTCAACCCTCTCTGAACTCGGTCTTGACTCTGACTCAACCCTCTCTGAACTCGGTCTTGACTCTGACTCAACCCTCTCTGAACTCGGTCTTGACTCTGACTCAACCCTCTCTGAACTCGGTCTTGATTCCGGCTCAACCTCTCTGAACTCGGTCTTGACTCTGACTCAACCCTCTCTGAACTCGGTCTTGATTCCGGCTCAACCCTCTATGAACTCGGTCTTGACTTGGGCTTAACCCTCTCTGAACTTGGTCTCGACTATGACTCAACCCTCTCTGAACTCGGTCTTGACTCTGACTCAACCCTCTCTGAACTTGGTCTTGACTTGGGCTCAACCCTCTCTGAACTCGGTCTTGATTCCGGCTCAACCCTCTATGAACTCGGTCTTGACTTGGGCTTAACCCTCTCTGAACTTGGTCTTGACTTGGACTCAACCCTCTCTGAACTTGGTCTTGACTCGGATTCAACCCTCTCTGAACTCAGTCTCGACTCGGACTCAACCCTCTCTGAACTCAGTCTCGAATCGGACTCAACCCTCTCTGAACTCGGTCTCGACTCGGACTCAACCCTCTCTGAACTCGGTCTTGACTCTGACTCAACCCTCTCTGAACTCGGTCTTGACTCAGACTCAACCCTCTCTGAACTCGGTCTTGACTCGGGCTCAACCCTCTCTGAACTTGGTCTTGACTCGGATTCAACCCTCTCTGAACTCAGTCTCGACTCGGACTCAACCCTCTCTGAACTCTGTCTTGACTCTGACTCAACCCTCTCTGAACTCGGTCTTGACTTGGACTCAACCCTCTCTGAACTCGGTCTTGACTCTGACTCAACCCTCTCGGAACTCGGTCTTGACTTGGACTCAACCCTCTCTGAACTCTGTCTTGACTCTGACTCAACCCTCTCTGAACTCAGTCTTGACTTGGACTTAACCCTCTCTGAACTCGGTCTTGACTTGGACTCAACCTCTCTGAACTCGGTCTTGACTCGGTCTCAACCCTCACTGAACTCGGTCTTGACTTGGACTCAACCCTCTCTGAACTCGGTCTTGACTCGGACTCAACCCTCTCTGAACTCGGTCTTGACTCTGACCCAACCCTTGAGACTAAATCCCACCAGCTTCTTTCCCACACCGTGACCTGTCTGCTCGCTTCAATTTTACACTGTGTCAACCTGCTATCAACCTGTAGTGATCCTGCTATCCAGAAAGTCACATGGCTACATTATTTGTCTCAACTGTTATTTTAATATATTTACTGTTTACAAAGTAGGACAAACATGTCACAGAGAACCAAATCTTGTTTGATTAAATAATAAAACACTGAGCATCTCTCCCCAAAAATGTCTGACAGAAGGCCGCCCGCCCTCTCTCCCTCCGCCACATTCAAATTGCTTTAAAAAGGCAGCAATTTTTCTGCAGTCACTCTGTGCAACTAAAAAGTTAATCAAATTAAGTTATAATGTTGTTTGTGTATTTTCTCTGAACTCGGTCTTGACTCTGACTCAACCCTCTCTGAACTCGGTCTTGACTCTGACTCAACCCTCTCTGAACTCGGTCTTGACTCTGACTCAACCCTCTCTGAACTCGGTCTTGACTCTGACTCAACCCTCTCTGAACTCGGTCTTGACTCTGACTCAACCCTCTCTGAACTCGGTCTTGACTCTGACTCAACCCTCTCTGAACTCGGTCTTGATTCCGGCTCAACCCTCTCTGAACTCGGTCTTGACTCTGACTCAACCCTCTCTGAACTCGGTCTTGATTCCGGCTCAACCTCTATGAACTCGGTCTTGACTTGGGCTTAACCCTCTCTGAACTTGGTCTCGACTATGACTCAACCCTCTCTGAACTCGGTCTTGACTCTGACTCAACCCTCTCTGAACTTGGTCTTGACTTGGGCTCAACCCTCTCTGAACTCGGTCTTGATTCCGGCTCAACCCTCTATGAACTCGGTCTTGACTTGGGCTTAACCCTCTCTGAACTTGGTCTTGACTTGGACTCAACCCTCTCTGAACTTGGTCTTGACTCGGATTCAACCCTCTCTGAACTCAGTCTCGACTGGACTCAACCCTCTCTGAACTCAGTCTCGACTCGGACTCAACCCTCTCTGAACTCAGTCTCGACTCGGACTCAACCCTCTCTGAACTCGGTCTTGACTCTGACTCAACCCTCTCTGAACTCGGTCTTGACTCAGACTCAACCCTCTCTGAACTCGGTCTTGACTCGGGCTCAACCCTCTCTGAACTTGGTCTTGACTCGGATTCAACCCTCTCTGAACTCAGTCTCGACTGACTCAACCCTCTCTGAACTCTGTCTTGACTCTGACTCAACCCTCTCTGAACTCGGTCTTGACTTGGACTCAACCCTCTCTGAACTCGGTCTTGACTCTGACTCAACCCTCTCGGAACTCGGTCTTGACTTGGACTCAACCCTCTCTGAACTCTGTCTTGACTCTGACTCAACCCTCTCTGAACTCAGTCTTGACTTGGACTTAACCCTCTCTGAACTCGGTCTTGACTTGGACTCAACCCTCTCTGAACTCGGTCTTGACTCGGTCTCAACCCTCACTGAACTCGGTCTTGACTTGGACTCAACCCTCTCTGAACTCGGTCTTGACTCGGACTCAACCCTCTCTGAACTCGGTCTTGACTCTGACCCAACCCTTGAGACTAAATCCCACCAGCTTCTTTCCCACACCCGTGACCTGTCTGCTCTCGCTTCAATTTTACACTGTGTCAACCTGCTATCAACCTGTAGTGATCCTGCTATCCAGAAAGTCACATGGCTACATTATTTGTCTCAACTGTTATTTTAATATATTTACTGTTTACAAAGTAGGACAAACATGTCACAGAGAACCAAATCTTGTTTGATTAAATAATAAAACACTGAGCATCTCTCCCCAAAATGTCTGACAGAAGGCCGCCCGCCCTCTCTCCTCCTCCACATTCAAATTGCTTTAAAAGGCAGCAATTTTTCTGCAGTCACTCTGTGCAACTAAAAAGTTAATCAAATTAAGTTATAATGTTGTTTGTGTATTTTCTCTGAACTCGGTCTTGACTCTGACTCAACCCTCTCTGAACTCGGTCTTGACTCTGACTCAACCCTCTCTGAACTCGGTCTTGACTCTGACTCAACCCTCTCTGAACTCGGTCTTGACTCTGACTCAACCCTCTCTGAACTCGGTCTTGACTCTGACTCAACCTCTCTGAACTCGGTCTTGACTCTGACTCAACCCTCTCTGAACTCGGTCTTGATTCCGGCTCAACCCTCTCTGAACTCGGTCTTGACTCTGACTCAACCCTCTCTGAACTCGGTCTTGATTCCGGCTCAACCTCTATGAACTCGGTCTTGACTTGGGCTTAACCCTCTCTGAACTTGGTCTCGACTATGACTCAACCCTCTCTGAACTCGGTCTTGACTCTGACTCAACCCTCTCTGAACTTGGTCTTGACTTGGGCTCAACCCTCTCTGAACTCGGTCTTGATTCCGGCTCAACCTCTATGAACTCGGTCTTGACTTGGGCTTAACCTCTCTGAACTTGGTCTTGACTTGGACTCAACCCTCTCTGAACTTGGTCTTGACTCGGATTCAACCCTCTCTGAACTCAGTCTCGACTCGGACTCAACCCTCTCTGAACTCAGTCTCGACTCGGACTCAACCCTCTCTGAACTCAGTCTCGACTCGGACTCAACCCTCTCTGAACTCGGTCTTGACTCTGACTCAACCCTCTCTGAACTCGGTCTTGACTCGGACTCAACCCTCTCTGAACTCGGTCTTGACTCGGGCTCAACCTCTCTGAACTTGGTCTTGACTCGGATTCAACCCTCTCTGAACTCAGTCTCGACTCGGACTCAACCCTCTCTGAACTCGGTCTTGACTCTGACTCAACCCTCTCTGAACTCGGTCTCGACTTGGACTCAACCCTCTCTGAACTCGGTCTTGACTCTGACTCAACCCTCTCGGAACTCGGTCTTGACTTGGACTCAACCCTCTCTGAACTCTGTCTTGACTCTGACTCAACCCTCTCTGAACTCAGTCTTGACTTGGACTTAACCCTCTCTGAACTCGGTCTTGACTTGGACTCAACCCTCTCTGAACTCGGTCTTGACTCGGTCTCAACCCTCTCTGAACTCGGTCTTGACTTGGACTCAACCCTCTCTGAACTCGGTCTTGACTCGGACTCAACCCTCTCTGAACTCGGTCTTGACTCTGACCCAACCCTCTCTGAACTCGGTCTTGACTTGGACTCAACCCTCTCTGAACTCGGTCTTGACTTGGACTTAACCCTCTCTGAACTCGGTCTTGACTCTGAATCAACCCTCTCTGAACTCCGTCTTGACTCCGTCTCAACCCTCTCTGAACTCCGTCTTGACTCGGACTCAACCCTCTCTGAACTCGGTCTTGACTCTGAACCAAACCCTCTCTGAACTCGCTCTTGACTCGGACTCAACCCTCTCTGAACTCGGTCTTGACTCGGACTCAACCCTCTCTGAACTCGGTCTTGACTCTGACCCAACCCTCTCTGAACTCGGTCTTGACTCGGACTCAACCCTCTCTGAACTCGGTCTTGACTCGGACTCAACCCTCTCTGAACTCGGTCTTGACTCTGACCCAACCCTCTCTGAACTCGGTCTTGACTCGGACTCAACCCTCTCGGAACTCGGTCTTAACTCGGACTCAACCCTCTCGGAACTCGGTCTTGACTCGGACTCAACCCTCTCTGAACTCGGTCTTGACTTGGACTCAACCCTCTCTGAACTCGGTCTTGACTTGGACTCAACCCTCTCTGAACTCGGTCTTGACTTGGACTTAACCCTCTCTGAACTCGGTCTTGACTTGGACTTAACCCTCTCTGAACTCGGTCTTGACTTGGACTCAACCCTCTCTGAACTCGGTCTTGACTCTGACTCAACCCTCTCGGAACTCGGTCTTGACTTGGACTCAACCCTCTCTGAACTCGGTCTTGACTCTGACCCAACCCTCTCTGAACTCGGTCTTGACTCTGACCCAACCCTCTCGGAACTCGGTCTTGACTTGGACTCAACCCTCTCTGAACTCGGTCTTGACTTGGACTCAACCCTCTCTGAACTCGTCTTGACTTGGACTTAACCCTCTCTGAACTCGATCTTGACTCTGACTCAACCCTCTCTGAACTCGGTCTTGACTCGGAATGAGCTGGTCTCGACTACTACACTGCAGATTGAGGATCTAAAGGCAACTTTTATTGGAGCAATTCAGAATCGTAATCCATAAAACAGACAATAGGTCAAAATCACAGCGCAAACCATCCAGATAATAACAAAGGTCCAATACACAACAGGCAGAAATTCAAGACCATGAAACAGAAAACAGAAATAGTGCTCAGAAATGCAGTCTAAC
Source organism: Gobiocypris rarus (assembly GCA_023029165.1). NCBI lineage: Eukaryota > Metazoa > Chordata > Actinopteri > Cypriniformes > Gobionidae > Gobiocypris > Gobiocypris rarus. The sequence goes on from CM040916.1 coordinate 48,977,449, forward strand.
CCCAACAAGACTTTGCAATGAGTGAGGCAAAGATAAACGAGATAATGACAAACAGGTGTTAGTAATCAGAACTTGATAAGGCCATGCAAATGGGTTATGGAAATGTAACTCATGAAGTGTTTGCTATTTTCTAAGGAGGAGTGTCCTCTGGTGGAGATCAAAGGCACTCCAGCCGGTGAAAATTATGAAATTTTCATTTTTGAGTGAATTATGTCTTTAATTATTGTTTTTACAAATACATATATTGGTTGGTCAACAGCATGTAGGTCTCCTAATATTGACCTTTCATAAATTGAGTTCTGTTTTTGTGCCACAGAGAACAACTATATTTTTTGTGTGTGTGTGTGTGCGTGTGGACTGGTAATCCATACGGTATGGGGACAAAATGTCCCCACAAAGATGGCAATATCCGAAATCCTTGTCCTTGTGGGGACATTTTTTGGTCCCCATGAGGAAAACAGGTCATAAATCACACTAAGTGATGTTTTTTGAAAAAGTAAAAATGCATTACACCTATGGAATGTCCCCATAAAACATGAAAGCCCAACATGTGTGCGTGTGTGTGTATGTGTGTGCATGTGTGTGTGTGTGTGTGCGGTGGTGTTTTTATATGTGTTTATGTGTAATCTTTCTCCAGGAGGTGGGTTGTGATTTTGGCATTAATTCTAATGCTAAAGAGGACAGCTGTGGCGTTTGTCTCGGGGATGGATCCACTTGTGAGACGGTGAAGGACAACTTTGTGAAGCAAGATGGATTTGGTGTGTAGTAAACTTGACTTGTATATTTATATATTTTATAGATAAATTAGATTTAACAAATGATAAATAAAATGATAAATGTTCAGATGGATGTACTGTGTGTTGAAACGCCAATGTTTGAATGATGTCTTATAGGGTTTATAAGTGAGATCATGTGATTTAGGTTACATGGACCTGGTTTTGATCCCTAAGGGAGCTCGGGATATCTTCATACAGGAAGTAAAAGAGGCTGGGAATTTCCTTGCAATCCGAGCGGCTGATTCAGATGAGTATTACCTCAATGGGAATTACATCATTCAGTGGAACGGAGAGTATGAGGCAGGTGGCACAAAGTTTAACTACGAGCGGAGCGGGAATATGGAGAATCTCACCTCTGCAGGACCAACCACTGAACCTGTCATGATCCAGGTACTGATCCTCACACACGTAAACACATCTTCCTAAATGCACATATATTAAAGGAATATTCTGGGTTCAATATCTTTTAAACTCTATAGAGACCATCAGGTTTATAAAAGCAAAGTAAAATGGTGCACTTACATTAAAAGTCTATAGGGCAAGAGATTCTGAGGGTTGTAATGTAAAGTTAAATTTAAATAGTGATTATGGATAGTTGCATCACATCCTTTTCTGACAGAGATATGCATTTTTTGTTAGTATTAACACATTGAGTAAAGATTCAATGTTATTTACTGTGGTAATCAAACAAAAACAGCCCACTGGATTGAACCTGAAACATTTCTTTGATGAACCTATGGACAATTTGCCCAGAAAGCATTTTTGTTAGAATAACACATTTTTAATTAATTAAATTCTCTGGTGAAAAATAATTTCATTATTGCAGCAGACACAAAGAGTGATTTTGATCTTTGATCTTCTGACATTATTTATGTGAGAAAGCATAAAAAATAGCACTTAGACTGGCGGCACTTGCAGAACAAGATGATTTCTTGAATACTGTCATTAAATGATGGATGTTTTTGTTTTAATTTGAAATGTTCAGTTGTTGTTCCAAGAGCTGAATCCTGGTGTCAAGTATGAGTACACCATTAAGAGGAGTCGCCCGCTTGGAAACGAAATTCTGGAACCAGAATACATCTGGAAATATGGAGCCTGGACTGACTGCAGCACCACCTGTGGGCTTGGTATGGATGGAGATTTTCTTTACTTTTCATTACAGTCCATACTAAAAGTCCCCATGAAATAAAAAAGTTTTTTGGCTTTCAGCATGAATATGCTAGTCTTTGTTATGTATATGCTAGTGTGCTCCAAAACAATGGTAAAAAATTAGCATTCAAAACTTACAGTCTCTCACTTTCACCAATATGGATGAATGATTTTGATGACATCACTTCTCATCAGATTTTCTGTCCAATCAAATGCTCTCTAGAATCTGAAGACCCGCCCCCTACATTATAATTAGACACTGAAGCTGCGGCTGAAATCGGTCACTTATTCACACATTTAATATTTTCTACATGGTGAATGGCACATAGTGCACCATATAGGGGATAAGGAACGATACAGACTGTAAATATGCTTCCTATTAGGGTGAATGAAGCTGCAGCGTACACACACACACACACAAACAAACACACACACACACAAACAGACAGACAGTCAGTCTATATCTGGCCCAGAGACACGATAGCACAGAGCAAATGATACGCGCGAGTTGGCGCAGACCACACAGGACTTATTTGAATTCTGCACAGAATGCTGTATTTTAAATATGAAGGAAATTAGGAGGATAAACAGTTAGAGATTATGATGAAACTGCAGCTTTACTAAGCTCAACTGCTCCGGTCGAGCTGTGATATAAAAGAAACGCTATTGGCTTTTTAAAAAGGGGCGGAGTTGCACAATATGTCCCGCCCTGTCTTGTTTCAGTGTTTCAGTTGGAATTACGTCAACACATTGAATAATGCTGCGCGTTTCAAGCCACTTCAGTCGGCCTTTAAATTGACTCATCATAATCTTTTTTTTGTTCCAAACAATTGAATCTTTGATAGCTGGTATGTCTGATTTTTTTCTCTCTGTATAGGTGAGCAGCATCAACCTGTGCGCTGTTTTGAGGCAGAGGTTGGCGTGGTCGAAGAAACACTGTGTGACCCCAGTGCACGTCCTGATGACAGGCATCGCAAGTGCAAGAACATGGACTGCCCTGCACGGTACGATGCTGTAGACACACTAGTCTTATTATTTCTGCAGTGTGTGGTATGTTTACTATGTATAGTATGCAGCTTTCCAGTGTGATGAAAGAACCAGAAGTCATATCAATGAGGTTTTTAAAATCGTTTTCTTTTATCTTTGCATATTGCATACAGTTTCACATAAAATATACACCACTATTCAAAAGTTTGAATGGTAATCTCAGCAAATTTCCAAGGGGGCCTTTAAAGATGACTTAAAATTATATATGAAAAGGCAAAACAAACATTAAAATAAGCTACAACAACTAAAAACCCAGATATTTGTAACAAATATACATCTTTCTAGTTATGCTAAGCTCTATAAATATATTTTATTGGGTAGAACGTGAATATAATATAATAATAATAAAAAATGAGTGGATATTGTTGTGGACAGCAGACCTTAATCAGGGTATCACCATATTTCATTTTGATAGCAATGAAAACAAGGCAATGAGGGATAGAATACAGTGCATTCAATGGATTGAACTGTTGTTTAAAGGGGTCATCGGATGCAAAATCCACTTTTATATGGTTTTGCATATAAATGTGTCTTTGCAGTGTGTGGACACAAGCATCCTTCAATGATAAAAATTAATTAACTCTTTTTTTAATCCTCAAAAAGACTCAACACTCTCAATAATCAAGCCGTTTTAGTTTTCTGAGCAATATGTTGTCTGCCCACAACCGCTGACGGACTGTCCCATATTAGCATATTTCCACCCTCAGCAGGTTTTACACTGTCCGCCAAGGCAACACTTCACACCCCACAGAAGAGAGGGGTGGGGTAAGCAGTAGCTCATTATCATTTAAAGAGACATGCACCAAAATGGGTCGCTGTGAACAGAGCTGTTTTGAGGAGGTTAAAAGGGTGTTGTTTTACACAAACACTGAGGAATTTTAACCAAAGTATGTTACAGACTTTACATGAAGACCCTAAATAATCATTCCAACTTGTGGAAAATGGCTATCCGATGACCCCTTTAACAACATACTGATTGTTCAGCTGATGAAATAGGCAAAATGTTGTGAGTTGTAAAAAATTCCTTTATTCAGTGTGCACAATTGTAAAGGCTGTTACAAAACCCCTAAGGGGACATTATAGTGGAAAAAAATATGAGATGAGAGGAAAAATAATAAGTCATTGCTTTTTTGTTCCCCGAAAAACTCGCTCGCAAAACCTTTGAATTCTCTCACAAAACGTTTGTGTTCTCTGAAAGCGAATACAAAGTTTCTCAGGGGAACACAAAACATTTGCAAGAGAACACAAAAGCTTTGCCAAATAATTGTTTTCTTCACTTTAAGGGAAATCTGTCCCTCACAGCCTCATTTTCATCCGTGCTAAATCCAATATGGCATCTAACCTGACTAAGGTGTATGGGGGGCCGTGAGGTCAAAAAAGTGGAGATACACTGGCCTAAACTTTGTGCTGACTTCAGGTGGTGGGTGGGAGGATGGCAGACATGCTCAGCTACATGCGGTCCAAACGGAGTGAGAAAGCGTACCATTCTGTGTGTGCGTACGGTGGCTGGAGAAGAGCGGGTTCTGCACCCTGGGGACTGTAAGCAGCTACTCAAACCCAAACCGGTGGTACCTTGCAACCGAGATGTACCGTGTGGGTCAGAATGGACTGTGGGGAACTGGAGCGAGGTGGGCTGTTTTATTCATGTTTTAATTATGTAAGAGCTCTTATCAGTTTACAGAGCCCCTTAATGGACATGGGAATTGTAATAAGATGGAGATTGCTTTCAAAATTTTCGCCTTCCCCTAAGAAACTTTGCGTTCACTCGCAAAACTTTTGTGATGGAAATAATGATGTTGGAGGGAAAACTACATTTCAGTGCTTTTGCGAGCAAACGTAAAGTTTGTCAGGGGAATGTTATACTTAAGTATTTTTGGCTTTCAAAAGGCAAAAATAACAGTAAAAGTAATAAAATCATGATAACTATGGATGGATGGATGGATGGATGGATGGATGGATGGATGGATGATGTATGGATGGATGGATGGATGGATGGATGGATGGATGGACGTGCAGGATGGATGAGTGGATGGATGGATGGATGATGTATGGATGGATGAAAGGATGGATGGATGGATGATGTATGGATGGATGAAAGGATGGATGAAAGGATGGATGGTTATGAAGATTGGGTGGTTGGATGGATAGATGGATGGATGTGCACTATTCCAAGTCTTCTGAAGTTATGCAATTGCTTTGGATGAAGACGAGACTGAAGTTCAAATTGTTGGGTGGGGGTTATTGTTGTTGTTTTTTCATCTTTTTCCTGTCAAATCTCATTCATGCATGTGCATATTTCTAGGTTACTTTTGCATAGTAATTAGCTGCATTGTCATATTATTTAATTTTTGTGTTACTGGAATATATGATTGTCATCCCGCAGTGCTCTCTGTCTTGTGATGGAGGAATAAAGTCCAGAACCGTCAAATGTGTGGCAAAACAACCCAGCAAGTGCAGCCCTTCCAGTCGACCTCGTTCCACAATCCTCTGTAACCTCCAGAGCTGCTCGTCCACTAACAGATGGACGGGTTCTCCATTTCGACCACGATTCCGACCTAGAGTCCCTCCTAAAATCCCAACGCAGGCCCCTGGGATACAAACACCAGGATATAGCACCACTATCGTGCCTCCAAACACCCCTACTTCCATTACGACACACACCCACACTTCCCCAGCATCCACAACATCTGACATAATCCATGAAGATGACCGTGACTTTATCTTGGTGAGAGATGGTCACAAAGACAATGGCGGTCGGGGAATGGTTCCCACAAATACTAAAGATCAGGGAACTCCTGAGGATGAGGAGGGAAGCACATACCTGCAGCCTCCGGATAAAAGCGACACAACGGGTTATGATTATATAGTAGAAGATCCAACTGGAGAAGAAAGGGCACGTGATGTTGATGTGTTTACCAGCACTCGTAAAAAAGTCCCCAAATCCACTGTCAGACCAACCACAACTCGAGCACCAATGCATTCTAACACTGACACAACAAAAACAACTACTACCAGTAGAACCCAATACAATGATCTGACAACACAGCAATGCACTAAAACAAGCCCATACGAACTAAATACCACCCCAAACCCAAAAATTCCACATGTGAATACTCAAAGTCCACAAGTAACTTTTCCTACAGTGAAGATACTGAGAAAGGCCTCACAAACACCAAAAGGCAAGGCACCTAAAGCTCTCAGGCAGAGGCCGGAGACGGCGACCACCACCGATGACTATGGGAACCTGAATGCACGAGATCCCGTTAGTAGAAGTGCATTTTGGGAAGTGGGCAACTGGAGTGATGTAAGAATGCAAACTTATTATTATTTAATGTCTAAGGTGATCACCTGCCTCTAGTTGCATTAGCTGCAAATGTGCATTTCCAGAAATTTGTAGTAGCAAAAGAATAGTGTTAAATGCTTATGTAAGTTTAGGTTACACCTTGAATGACATGATGCGGTTGTCGTTGTCATGAATTTCTTCAGTATTTTTGTCTTGTTTTTTCAGTACCAATATCTGAATATTCTTGAATCAATGTATATTTACATGAGAAGCAAAATGAAGATATTAAGGGCCAGTGCAAACCCTCGTTTGGCATCAAACTACTGTCAGGATTTTCTAAAGACACACAGTGATAATTTAGCACTGAAATGGCACGGACAGTGTTATTTTTGCGGCTGACCTTATTATTGCATTATGTATTTATAGGAGTTTTCCTTTCAGACACAACATTTATGGGAGGAGAGTATATAAATGAATTATACAAGGTGATTTACTACGGTTTGCGCTTGTCAATTTACTGGTATTTTGCGCCATTATTTACCACCCAAAAAAATTGGCATGTTGTCAGTAGATCACGCGCAGAACTTTCCACTCCCATCTGCTCTTTTTTGGGATTGCGCTCTCTCGCTAATTTGCCCTGTTTGTAATCTGGCCCTATGTCTTGTTTTCTGATGAATATATACAAATTTTGTGAGTTTATGCTTAAAATGAGAACAAATATCTGCCAATTGGGTAATAATAAATAAATAATTTGTAACTTTTTGTCGTTTTCTTAACCCATTTGCAATATATTTTTCTTGTTTTAAGCACAAACACAATTTTGATATTTCTCAGAAAACAATACTTTTTTTCAGGATTTTTTGATAAATAGAAACGGCTTCACCTTTGATCAATTTAGGAATAAAATATTCATTTCTTTCTAAAAAACTAAAACAAACCTAAAAGAAAAATTATTCTGACCCCAAAATTTTGATCATTGAACCCCAAACTTGAAACACTTAGAGTAACCCACGTCCATCTGAGATAATAAAATGCAGTACTAATAATGCATTTAATGCACTCATAGTCTCTAATATGCATTGTTTGTCCCAGTGCTCCACTACGTGTGGTCTTGGAGCGGTGTGGCGGTCTGTAACCTGCAGCTCAGAGCGTGAGGAAGATTGTGCCAGTGAGAAGAAGCCAGAACCTGCCCGACGATGCAACCTTCGACCCTGCGCCATCTGGAAGACTGGTAACTGGACCAAGGTAAAGCCACGTTTTCAAACGAGAGCTTAATGACTGTATGCTGTTCTGAACTGTGAGATCTCCCTCTTCTTAGTGTCCTGAAGGCTGTGTGTCTGAAATGAAACATCGAGAAGTGCAGTGCATCGACACTAAGAGCAGACGTCCATTGAGGCCGTTTCACTGTCAGGCTCTTTCATACAAACCACCCAGCAGTCTGCCCTGCAACAGTCGGCCCTGCCTGCAGTGGACGTACTCACCCTGGGGAGAGGTACTAAACTGAGGAATGCACATACTGATGTTACAGTGCAGAAAATTGTCTAGTCTAGATTAGGGATGTGACCGTATCAAATTTTAATATCACAATAATTGCTGAAGCTTACAAAACTTAAGTGTTGTCCTCCTAACAGGTTTAATAACTTTTGTCTCATAACAAAAAGTACTCTGAACATTTAAATACATTAAAACCAGGATTTGACATAACACCCGCCAAGTGAGGGTTGATTTCAGCAGTGGCGTTTAACATAGTCACTCCTACTAGCCACTTACTAGACCTACTAGACAAAAAAAAACCCTGCCTCCTCTCACTTACTCATTTAATTAGCTCCGGATGAATAATGTTGGTGTTACAGGGCTGGAATTTCGCCATGGGATTGTGCATATTGTGCTTAATTTTACTTATTCCCACAGATTTTGTGCTCACACCCAAAGTGCGCTCACATTTAGCTGCCTCTCAAAACTAAACAAAGTTTTTTTTGTGTTTAAACAGTTAAATACACACAAAATAACATCAAAATGCAGGTCTTGGCGAGTATTCACGTTCACAGTGAGGAATATTTTACGTGAATGTAAACAGTTGAGAAAGAAAACGCATGTGTAACAGTATAATGGATCAGTGTGCCATGTCTTAAAATGACTGCTGCCTAATATACCTGCTGACACATTGAGATAATATAAAAATAATATCTATATGGCAGTTTTTCCCCATGGTATCGATGTCAAAATTGTGGCCAGTGAAAACGCTAGTACGTGGAGTGGCTAGTAACTTTGGAAAACCACTAGACACAGTGAGCAAAAAAGTTAATGTAAAGCCTTGAATAAAACAATGCACAAAAATAATGTATAAAGTCAACTAAAGTAAACTGCTGCTGTCACTTTAAGACATTTAAATACTGTTCAGAAACTGAAAGTAGCAGCCTACTTTGTTTACGTGGGTTAACTGCTGCATTTCTGCTGTTCCATAAGCGCCATTTACCGTCAGAAAATGAATGTGCATTTTCATTGAGCACGTCTCCTTCACTCTTTCCACCATGCTTCTCATCCATGTTGGGGTTGTGTACATTGGAGTGCGCATGCCTCTGTGCAACACACACGTAGAGTTTTACATTTTAACTGATTTATGGAAAAGAGTTCTAAAAATGCATTCTAAAAATCTAAATAATTCGTACTGTACCATGGTCTGTCTGAATACTCGATTCTGATTGGTTGGAATGTGTGCATTAAAAGTGTTTAATGCACAGGCAGTTTAATCACCGTTCTATATTAATCCGCTACTTTAATTGAAGCATGCACACACACACACACACACATATCGCTGCTCACACACAGAAACATTCCGGATCACAGAAACTTGGTGCTCTCAATAAAATGGCTTCACTACCGAATCGCTACATTATATTTTTCAGCAATGAGGGGGTAACTAACATCACTGTTTTTGAAGGAATTAAAAAATCACAGCTTTGAGTCGGTTGGTTCTTTAACTCCATGTTAAACTATTTTTATGCACAGCTAGCCATGGATTATCCATTACATAAAGAATTATTCACTGTATTTTGAAGTGCCCACAATAATAATAGTGTGCATATTCATGCACGTTGTTATTGTGATATATCATATTGCCGTATATATCATCACATGTCTAGTCTTGATCAATGTTTTTCATCTGTGATTGACAGTGCTCTAACAGCTGTGGGCAGGGAGTGAAGGAAAGACTTGTGTACTGCCCTGAGTTTCAGCTCTGCAACGTGACGCTCAAACCCACCAGCACTGAGTCCTGCCATCGGCTGCCCTGCACCGGCTGGGCCACTGAAGCCTGGGGTCAGGTAAAACACTGCACAAAACTCACTCTTCATTTATAGAAAGGAGTAAATGTAGTGTTTGGCTTGAGATCATGAGGAATGCAATGTGTTGACACACTATTAGTAAGAAGAAATTAATGCTTTTATTTGGGAATGTTGCATTAAACTGATCAATATACATTTATGATGTAACCAAAAAAATGAATCTAATTCAGATAAATTCTGTTCTTTTGAACTTTCTATTAATCAAAGAATCATGAAAAATGTATCATGGTTTCGATCATATCAAATATGATCAATAATAATCATAAATGTTTCTTGAGCAGCAAAACATTATATCATATAATATTATATTAAATAATGATTTCTGAATGATCATGTGACACTGAAGACTGGAGTAATGATGCTGAAAATTCAGCTTTGATCACAGGAATAAATTACAATTTTACAATATACTTACATAGGGAACAGTCATTTTAAATTGTAATGATTTTTCACAATATTCCTGTTTTTACTGTAATTTTGATGAAACAAATGCAGCCTTGGTGAGCATAAGATACTTTGGTAACACTTTACAATAAGATCCCATTTGTTAACATTAGCTAACATATGCAATTACTAATACATTATTAAAAATTAAAAATTGTATCAGTTAATATTATTTAATGGAGCTAACATGAACTAAAAATGAACAGATTGTATTTTTATTAACTCATGTTTAAAAAAGATTAATAAAAACTGTAACAAATACAGTATATTTCTCATTGTTACCTAATGCATTAACTATTTTCACCTGTGAATGGGATCTTATTGTAAAGTGTTACAGAGACTACTTTTGAACAGTAGTTTATTTCCTATTAAAACAGGAAGTTGGGGCAGGACGTAAGCCAATTCAGGTCTAATATACAATCCATGATTTGGTGGTATTTATTTACTCCATCCGTGGTATTTATAATCATGTGGGCGGGATGTTTGTATTCCAGAGAGCATTTTATTGGACAAAAACTGGTATACACCCATGATCTCTTTTATGGTATACACCCATGATGTCTTCAAGGTTTTTATTGATTGACAGTGCTCCAGAAGTTGTGGTGGAGGGGTTCAGAAGAGAGAGGTGAGGTGCATAAATCAGGAATCCGGCGAGGAAGAAAAGATGTCACTGTGTGCAAACAGCAATAAACCCGACAGTGTGCAGAACTGCAACCCAGAGGAGTGTAAAACTGAATTAGGTAAACGCAGTTATATAATATCCCGTCCTGTTTGTTTCATAATTTATGCTAAACATACAGTGTCCCCTAAATGTATTTGGACACTTAATAGTGCCTGAATGTCATTGCATTAGATAATGCAAGAGCTTTTCTCTTCACTCTTAATTTGTCTTCATAATTTTTGCTCAGTGTCTTATAATCAGCTGGTGTTTTGATGATTTTTGTGGATGTATGAAGTCAGTTGTCCTCAAACAAGTGTCTAAGCAGGGGAACCACAGGTTTAGTTCATTACATGAACTATCAGCATGATTCACTAACATGCTGATCCACTGGCCTCATACACACTGCAGTTCAATTCGGTTGTCAGTTCACCTTTAAGTGCTTAATCCTGTCCTGTACACACAATTCAGTCATTTACAGGAGTAACAACTGCATACTACAACTAAAGTGACAACTCCATTTACAAAAAACTGAACGACTAGATGTTAATGATGTATTTAAATTGACATAATGTATGTGTCTCTGTTCTGTATGCACAAGAAAACCACAGGGAACGAGGTATGAGCCTTGCCTCATTAGTGTTGCCAGATCTTGCTAGAAAAAACAGAAAACAAGAAAAAGTTACTATTTTCATTAAGTTACTACAACCACATTTTTTAAAAGCCAATTAACGCAGACATTTGAGTTTAAACTACAGACAGATATTAATAATGTTTGCAATTTAAGATTTACTTAAAACAATATATTTTATTTTTTAACTTGCAACCATGCATTTATTTAAATGGTGTTAACATGTCCCCAGAATTACTTTTTAGAGTGAATATGTACAGCTACACACATTTAGCCCAACATAGCTTTGTTTCGGTTGTTCGGTAAGTTCCATCGTGAAATATATATAATAAAAGGTTGTGAACATATCCCTATGCTTTTAGGTTCAGTATCTTTGTTAAGGGTCTGTGCTAAAATGCCAATGTGAACTAGCCTGGATGCCAGCCGAACTTAGCCCCGCCCACAACATTTGAGGTCGGGAAGTTCGGTCTGGACTTGATCCATTGTGGAGCAACTATGCTCAAACCAGAGCTCTTCGGACCAATGACATTGTCAGGGTGGGCTTTATAAGTGATGGACAGATGATCAACAGTAACGTAATCATCCACATCACCAAGAGCGCTTGGGTTGAATTCGTTTACAACAAACGTCACTTACTCCGTTGCTCTGATTGGTTGTAGGTCTATACATTTTCTTTCCTGGTTCGGTTGAAACACGCCCCATAATCACAGCCCAATGGAGCAGTATCAGACTATTTTCTGACTAGAATCTGAGTATGACGACGTCAGGCTAAATGTGATCGCTTTTTGTTTCGAGTTTTTTGGGTCTGGACCAAACAAACCAAGCGAACCAAACTACAAGTGTGAACAAACCCTTCAGAAACTTTACAGTGTGTACGTCAACATGTTATTTTAGTGAAAACTTATTTTTTTTAAATAATTTGCTTGAAAGAGTGCCTTTTTCTGTAAAATTTTATATAATCTTTTGCTATCTAATGCAATGACAATGTATACGTTTTTAAGCATGGCTTATGTGTGCAATTGTATGAAATCTTAAATGTATCTGTTCTCCCCAGGATATATCTAAAAAGACATTCTGGAAAATATAGTGCGTTACCATAGATCAATTATTTTAATATGCCGTTTCATGTCTTTATAGTTAATTTTTAATGTTAAAGCCCCTTAAATTTTTGTTGTTGTTTTGTTTCTCTTCTTTGCAGGTCTGGTTTGCAAGAAAAACAGCATGTCAACACGTTTCTGTGAGAAACTCAAGCTGCTGGGTCGTTGCTCCCTGCGCTCCATCCGCAAGCAGTGTTGTGTCACTTGTATGATGTAACACTTGCAGAGGTCAGGCTTGGGTCATTCACCAAAAGCGCAAACTGCTGGACATGCTGCAGGCAGGGTTCATGGTGCTCTAGAAATGCAGTCCCTCTCAAATATATGAAAATATGAGGTTTTTACTTGAACAAAGAATCCTGGACATGTTTCCCTCCATTTGTTTCAAAGTGCATCATGAAATGCATCCGGATACATCAAGCTTTAGTTACAGGATTCGTCATCATCAACAGTTACCCTATATATTATTTTTTGCACTTTTTTTACTTTTTTTGAAAAATGTCATTCTTTTTAACCCAAAAAGGTATTTTGAGAGGTTTACCAGTCAAGAACTGGTTGAACACATAGCAAGACACCTGTTTTTACGGAACCATTATTTAAAAATCATGGATTAGTTGGAAACTGCCATGAAGGGAGCAAAACTTTTGCACGTACAAACTAAAATTCAGGTTATTCATTAAAATCAGTAGTTATCGTCTGATGTATCATGTGACCACTGTCTGATGAAAATTAACGTTTCACAGTCTAAGGGGAACATGTTTTTCCATTCCACTGTTTTTCTATGTAAACCTGTGCTAGAAAGACGTGTTTAACAGTTGCGTTTATGTCCTTTTTTTCACGTCTAAAAATGCAGTGCTCAAAACTTTTTAAAAACTCTTTTGTTTTTGTTGTTGTTCCACTGACCTCGTATTTTTATCAGCTAAAGCGCGTTCTGTATGAATGGTCCCTAAATGTGCAGTTCTTAAAGAGAATACAGGGTTTTTTTCTGCAGGTTCTATGAAGGTAAATTTAAGACCTTTTTTAAGACCAAGTAAGGAAAATGTAAGGAATAAATTGAAAGGAGCACAATACGTCAATATGTTCTCTAAGGGAGAAACACACTGAGTTCTATTAGCAATAATATAATTCATTTTACAAACAAGTAGCTTGAAAACCTCTGTTCCCAACCACTAAATGCCTTTTACTGATCACACTGCAAAAAGGTCATGTTCTCCTCAGTATTTTTGTCCTGTTTTCCAGTGCAAATGTTTAAAGATTCTTAAATCAAGATGCAATACTGGAGATGCAAAATTACTAAATAAGTTCTGTGTACTTAAGCATAAACTTTTGCAAAAAATTTCAAGACTTAATTTTACATTTGCATCTCAAATATCTTGATTTAAAGCTGCAGTCCATAACTTTAATTTGGTTAAAAATGATCCCAAATCAATGTTTGTGCAAGTACATAACAACCAGTGTTCTCCTTACCCTAGCCCGATTCACAACGTTACATTTTTATGTGTTATAATTTGAGTGGTGCTGGTAGCTTTGCGTCATTACGTCACGTCAGTATACATAAAGAAAGAGTCCGGCTAGTAGGCTTTCGCATGTATGGATGCTGCAGGTGGCGGATCATTTATAGGCTTTTCTCACAGTAGCTAGAATAATTAAATGTATCATTTTTTTGTGGATTGTAATCCAGGAAGGTCCAAACGACAATCATCAGTGACAACTGGAGATTCACCTGGAATCAAAAGCAAAAGATTAGGCTACAGAAAATGAAATCTGCAGGTAGCGCTAATACACACTAAATACACATAGTCATGCAATGCTGATGTTGTTAACATTAACAATTTGCGAACAACAAAGTACACTCACCTAAAGGATCATTAGGAACACCATACTAATACTGTGTTTGACCCCCTTTCGCCTTCAGAACTGCCTTAATTCTACATGGCATTGATTCAACAAGGTGCTGAAAGCATTCTTTAGAAATGTTGGGCCATATTGATTGGATAGCATCTTGCAGTTGATGGAGATTTGTGGGATGCACATCCAGGGCACAAAGTTCCGTTCCACCACATCCCAAAGATGCTCTATTGGGTTGAGATCTGGTGACTGTGGGAGCCATTTTAGTACAGTGAACTCATTGTCATGTTCAAGAAACCAATTTGAAATGATTCGAGCTTTGTGACATGGTGCATTATCCTGCTGGAAGTAGCCATCAGAGGATGGGTACATGGTGGTCATAAAGGGATGGACATGGTCAGAAACAATGCTCAGGTAGGCCGTGGCATTTAAACGATGCCCAATTGGCACTAAGGGGCCTAAAGTATGCCAAGAAAACATCCCCCACACCATTACACCACCACCACCAGCCTGCACAGTGGTAACAAGGCATGATGGATCCATGTTCTCTGTTTCTGTTTACTCCAAATTCTGACTCTATCATCTGAATATCTCATCAGAGTTCGAGACTCATCAGACCAAGCAACATTTTTCTGTCCAATTTTGGTGAGCTTGTGCAAATTGTAGCCTCTTTTTCCTATTTGTAGTAGAGATGAGTGGTACCCGGTGGGGTCTTCTGCTGTTATAGCCCATCCGGCACAAGGTTGTGCGTGTTTTGGCTTCACAAATGCTTTGCTGCATATCTCGGTTGTAACGAGTGGTTATTTCAGTCAAAGTTGCTCTTCTTTCAGCTTGAATCAGTCGGCCCATTCAAGGCATTTTCGCCACAGGACTGCCGCATACTGGATGTTTTTCCCTTTTCACACCATTCTTTGTAAACCCTAGAAGTGATTGTGCGTGAAAATCCCAGTAACTGAGCAGATTTTGAAATACTCAGACTGGCCCGTGTGGCACCAACAACCATACCACACTCAAAATTGCTTAAATCACCTTTCTTTCCCATTCTGACATTCAGTTTGGAGTTCAGGAGATTGTCTTGACCAGAACCACACCCCTAAATGCATTGAAGCAACTGACATGTGATTGGTTGATTAGATAATTGCATTAATGAGAAATTGAACAGGTGTTCCTAATAATCCTTTAGGTGAGTGTATAACAATAATAGTAATTTGCCCGGTTTGATGTGTTGTGAGCTAAGCGATCGTTAGATTTAATCACCATTAGTAGCACAATTATTGTAATGCTTTTTTCCTCAGTTTGTCAGAACAAAAGTGGCAGACATGTTACTTACATTTTCCAGTGAAAATTCTTATTTTGGTCATACTTCCCAGATGTAGAATCTGTGATTTCCGAAGTACAGTATCCACACCTGTGCTATGACTGAATGACAGCCACACATACTCCTCAAAACATTAGATTCATCCACGCTGAGGAGCTGATGCAAGACTCACGTACAGATAATAATTCCGCAAATAACTGCAATTGCAGGTTTCAAACAGAGATAACTTTCAAAATGTTTATATATATTTGTATTGGAAAACAGGACAAAAATATTGAGGAAGTTATTAATTATTTGCAATGCATGAAACATGTAATGCCATTAAGACTTTCTGCTCTGATTTAAGATCCTTTTAAGGCCTTATTTTGTGTAAGAAAAAATTAAGACTTTTTTAGAGACCCACAGGAACCCTGTTATACAATAATTTGTGAATATGTGAATCAGTTTGTGTATAATTATTAACAGATTAATCCAATATTTTATTAGACAGCATATTAATAGGCTGCATGAAAATGTAAGGACATTTGATTTCATAGAGTTATGGTCTCAGGTTGGGTTTTTATTTAATTTGTTGCAAAAATTGCTTTGAGAATTTGCATGAACAAAGTAAATAACATCACTAACATCTCAACATAACTTGAGAATTTTAACACTTTTTTAATGTTTTCATTCGGTGAGTGCTGTCATAAAATCTTTGCATCCAAGCAGTTTCTATGTCCTGCTATAAACATACGATAGCCTAAGATTCATTCACCAAAAAAAAAAAACCATAAAATATAAATGACTGAAAAATAGCAAAAATGCAAAAAGCAAATGACTGTGAAGAAACATGGTGCTTTAAAAGAAGAGAAATGGTACTTTAACTTCAATTCTCCAACCTTTAAGATGTCTTTAAAATGAACAGCTTATGAGTTCTTGTCATCCAGTGAGTCATATTTAGTATTGTGATGAAATGCAAGTCAAATATTTCAGGTGAAAAAAAATTATACAAAAAAAAGATTAGGTCTAGTTTTGTTTTAATAAAAATCACACTTTTGATTTTATAAGTTGCAGGATATAATAGATTTGGGTTATCTGCACTGTATTTGTGATAGGTTTTTCAAGTTGATGTATTTTAGTTACAGTCATTTGAAAATATGGATCAAACTGTGTGAATATTGTACTCCTGTGGCTCATGGGAGCTTCGTGGTGCTGTAAACTGTTGGTGCTCTAGCGTTTAAGACATTGTTAACAAGTTAAATGCACATTACACTGAGGATGGAGGTGTTGCAGGTCAATCCTCTTTGGCCTTTAAAACAGGCCTGAACGTTTTATACTGCTCATTTGCACTGCTGATATGATTATAAATAAATGCAGTCATGATGCGTGCAATATTTGTTGTTTGATGATTTGCCTGATTGCTTTCAGATCATTCTGAGATCATGTGTGAGATCCAAGCTCTGTTCCAAAACCCAGCAAGTATAATACCGGTGATATTTCCATTCATTTCAATGGCTTTTGCTTGACCTTGTGGCAGTTCTGTTAAAAGGAACTGTAGGCAACACCTTTAAAAAAAATGATAATCTCTCTCATTTCTATTTAAAATTAATAATGTTCTTTTCAAATTTCTGTTCATCCCAACAAAAAAAAACAGTTTCCACAAAAAATATTAAGCAGCACAACTGTTTTTGACATTGATAATTATATGATTTTTTTATTCTTTATTAATGAATTGAATGATTTCTGAAGGATCATGTGACACTGAAGACTGCAGTAATGATGCTGAAAATTCAGCTTTGATCACAGGAATAAATTACATTTTAAAATAGTATTTAAATTGAAAACTGTCATTTTAAATTATTACAATATTGCTGATTTTGTTGTGTTTTTAGATTAGAATACCTTTTACCTATAGTGCTAGGATCAGGATAATCCTGTTTTGTTTTGTTTTTTGAAACAAATGTATCCCAATCACTAAAACATTTTGAAGGACTCACTGACTCTTTGAACCAGATCAAAAACACGATTGGTTTTTGGAATCTAATCCGATTTCAGAATCCTTTTTTTCTTCTTTTGAACGACCCATTTTCAAGATTTGATCCATTCCAATAGCCAAAAATCTGATATTATTTTTGAACAACGGGTCTAAATAAAATTTGATGTGGCCCCAATGTAAGTATTGGTTACTCTTAATGTCTAGGGGTTTGGACAGGACATGCAGAAATATTGTGCTTTTAAAAAACACAGTGCACTATAAGAGTAACCTGCCACTCACCCAATGTTGGTTCTTTACTAACACTTTTTCAGGTCACCGTAAAATGGGAAGAGGTGACTCTGCAATCCAAACCGTGCCGAATCAGGCTCCATTACAGAGGTCGGGTTAAATTAGGCCAGATTTGGCAGGTTCTTCTATCCCTTATAACTTGAAACCAACTTGGCACCGCAGCGTTGTCAGCTAGGTCACAGAACGATCACATTTGTCAGCAGTGTCACACCATGTTAGTGCCCTAGATTTCATGCACTTCATGACAAAGTGCATTACTTAACATTGAATTTTAGCTCAGTTATATAATCACACATTAACGTAATGTTCCTTCAGCAAAAGAGGTCCGAATACAGAGGTGCGACTCTTGAATGGCAGCGAGGCGACTTCCCTTTCCTGTGTACAAATAAATAATTCAGATATCCAGCGAGAGACCTGATTCAATGGTCCTGATTAAACTAAAAGCAGATCACTCCATAATAGTTAACTAGAACAACTTGTCTAGCTTTACACCTTGGGCCGAATGGCAGCACGTCAGTGGAGGCGCACACACTGCAATTTCATGACCACACAGCGCCTTGTAGAGTCAACAAGTTCAATTCAGTGTTAAATAAAACAGTTCACAGCAGTGGTCTCAAACTCAATTCCTGGAGGGCCACTGCTCTGCACAGTTTTGCTCCAACCCTAATCAATCACACATGATCCAGCTAATCAAGGTCTTGAGGATTACTAGAAACTTCCAAGCAGGTGTGAATTAAAGCTGGTTGGAGCTAAACTGTGCAGAGCTGTGAGTTTGAGACCACTGGTTTACAGGCTATGACTTAATTGGGTTAGGATAAGTTTGTTATATCTGTTGATTTACAGATGATGTAAGTTCAGGTCAAATGATCAGTGATTTCATGACAAGCATGTCCAGAAGCAGGAAAACAAGAAACCATCGGTGCAAACCGACACCCCGACACCTTCAGTGGACAGTTGCTTCATAAAATATTTACATTTAGTGACTGGCAAAACTGCTCACGGCTAGAATGGACCAAAACGAACAGCGTTCAAAGAGACAGAGATTTCCGAGCCACGTTCAAATCTATTGAATATATGATATTAGAGATTTGAACAAATCCCTTTTGTGTATAACTTGAATGTTTATGCTACAAACATGAAGGACACCTTAAAGGGGACTATTATACCCCTTTTTACAAGATCTAATATAAGTCTCAGGTGTTCCCAGAATGTGTCTGTGAAGTTCCAGCTCAAAATACTCCATAGATCATTTATAATACAATGTTGTAAATGCCCATTTGAAGTTGAAGTTTTTGTGCATGTATCTTTATATGCAAATAAGCTGCTGCTCCCCACCCCCATATCCTGGGGTGCATTTCCCGTACAATGACGTAATTCACTGCTTAAATACCATAGTACAATGCAACGTTGAAGAAATCAACTAGCTAGTCATGACTGTTTTTTCCGAAACCGTATGGTTGTAAACAGGGCATGTGAGGGCTTGAGAACTTGAAAACAAAATCCACTAGATAGTGAACGCATCTTCCTGTGCTCACAAGCAAAGGAGTATAATTTGACAGAGCAGAACATGGAAAATGAAGTACACCCATGCCTTTAAACTGCAGGTAAATGTGGCCCAAATCCGATTAATTTGCTCACATGGGACTTTTCTCATGACAGTGTAAACAGCACAAACCACATGCAATCTGATCTAAATTCATCAACTAACCATTCAGAAACTTCCTGTTGCATTCTACATGTTGACACTTCTTTGTGAATCTCTCCAGTCCAACATTGTCAGACTCCGGTTTGAACATAAAAGGCTGAACAGTTTCGGACATTTTCTGTGCGTGACTGCGCAATCGGAGCTGCTAACATGAGCTCTTGAAGCTCCTCCCTCTTTTAGAAAGGGGGCCAGGAGCAGCAGCTCATTTGCATTTAAAGGGACACACACAAACGGCATGTTTTTGCTCACCCTCAAAAAGTGATCTGTGGAGTATTTTGTGCTAAAAATTCACATATACAGTCTGGGGCCATCAGAGACTTATTTTACATCTTGTAAAAAGGGGCATAATAGGACCCTTTTAAATGCTCTGACAAGGCACTAAGCTAATAAGGAAGATTCCTTTGCCAGTGGGCGGGGCCTGTTCCAAAGTGATGTCACTTTGGAGCACATTCCTGAATGGCTCATTTTGAGACACTAGGTGCGTCCAAAATCACTTACTGTCTGAGTACTACATGTGTTGGCGTACTGTTTTTGCATACTTTATAGAAGGGAAGCATTCTATTTCGGACACAGCGACTGTTTAATATTAATGGGGAAAATAACAAATGGAGTGGATGGATATTTTCCACAATTGAGTGGTTGTGAATGTGTACACACACTGCAGACATGTAACTATGTTCAAAAAATTAAACGTTTTTGGCCACTGCTGTTTATATTATATGTAGGAAAAGTATTTTTTTTTATGTATTTATAGTTTTATCAAAACAAACATGTTGTACTGTCATTCAATGTTCTTTGTAAGCATGCTCTTATTTAATGTAAGTAACTTTGCTGTTTCTAAATCTGTGCTTGGATTTGAGGGGCATTACCATGAGATAGATCTACTGAGATAAAACTAACTGCTAAAACCCAGATCACAGAGAAAGATAAAACTAGCTTCCGCACAAGTTCCCTAAATCTTCCTTATATTACATGTGGCCTGAAAAATGAGATGGGAAAGGCCACATTTCAAATGCACTGACTCTATTGCAAGTTTTTCAAATAAAATCCATGACCACCAGATCGCATACGAGGCGGTTCTTGGCTGCTGCAGCATTTGACTTTATTTGAGTTTTATCCGTGGGTTACGAAAACAAAGCCTCACAGAAAGCGAATGCTGTACACTTACTGAATGTTAAAATGCAGGAATGTGTGACTAGGACTGGATAAGGTTTACAGGCTTTTTATGATTGCATAATTCAAGAAAAAATAAACACATTATAAGTCAACCTAATTTCGAATGATTAATCCAGTAAAGGCTTTTTGGGGGGGAGCAGGAAATGCAGATAAGATAGTGATGTTTGAGCAGATAAACCAAACCATACAAACCATTGGTCACCGAAACACTTCAGTTCATCAATACTCCATAAATATCTGTTTGGTGTGGGATCAATGCAATCTGTGTAGAAGTCACACAACTTTTCCACTCAGCTGAGAGCTGGAATAGAGGTGTTTATTTCTTGTTTTGAAGAGATTTTACAGAACTATTTCTAAATAGAAAGGCAATAGAACAGTCTTAGATTAAGCTATAATTCACTGATAAACAAGGGTAGAAGAAAGAATAGTTCACCTGAAAACAATGGTCATTATTGACTTTTAATATTTTTTTGTCAATCTGTATGTTTTAAAAAAGGACCAAGACACTATTAAAGCAGCATAAAAGTTTTTCATATGACTTGCAGTGTGGGGGAAAGTTACTTTTAAAAGTGTGATCCAATATTGCATTACTCCCTTTCAGCTGTGTCTTCCATTCTGGATAAAGGAAGAATAGGACGCAGGAGAAAAAAAGTCTTAAACTTACTTCACCAATAAAAACAATAAATCTAAAGTCATTTTTTCTTATGGTTTAACTGAATCGTCAAATGTAAGCAGCAAGACATTGGTCAATAAAGTCAGATTAAATGCATAAAAATATATGTTTTATTTATAGTTTAATTATTGGAGGTTTTTATTCTGATTTTGCATTTGACTGATTTCATTCTTTTTTAGGAATACTGAATCTTTTTTTGTGCAACTGAGATGAGTAAATGTATGCTCACATTTGGTCTAGTCTTGAACTACAATAACCATCATGTTTACACACAACATCTCTGCACTTACTCGCGATTTCTCTCACCATGGGGACAGGAGAGTTGACAGTCAAATAAAATTTGAAAAAGTAACTTGCATTACATTTTTGAAAGAGTAAATCAGATATCTTGTTGAAAATTTGAAAAGTAATGCGTTACTTTACTAGTTACTTGAAAAAGTTATCTGATTACGTAACTCAAGTTACTTGTAATGCATTACCCCCAACACTGATAGTAGGCGAAAAACAGTTCGGGTCCGAAATCACAGTATTAATAAAAGAGTAGGCAAAAAAAAGTATCCAGATGACCTACTACTTCCGGCGAGATTCTGAAAATGATTGCCTTTGTATACTTTTAATGTATTTTGTGTATGAAACAACGTTTACAGTAAATGTGTCTCTGCTGATGCTCTGAAATCTCATTCTTAGTCCTTTATATTTAAACTGGCATGTTATGGTTGGTTGCAACATGTGTGAGAAACACTTGTTTATGTGTCAATAATGACAAACTGTGATGCTTCAACTTGAATGAGATTTCAGATCTTCAATAGAAGCAAATAACTCTGTACCTGACTCAAATCTAGGGCCTATATCGTTTGGCTTCAGAGGAATATAGTGCCTAAGTCATATGCACTACTTTTATGATTATTTCATGGTGGTTCTTGACATCTCCAGTAAACATTAGTTTTCAGTCCAAGTGGTCCTGGAACAACATTCTAATCAACCAATCAGATTTGTGGAACACATTTACAGTTTATGTCAAGTTTACACAAAAAAAATGTTGGGTTAAAAACAACCCAAGTTGAGTTGAAAACGGACAAACCCAGCAACTGGGTTGTTTTAACCCAGTGAATAGGTTGTTTTATCCCAGCGGTTGGGATAAAAGTTTGCTTAAAACAACCCAATCACTATTTTCAACTCAACTTAAGTTGTATTAAACCCAGCATTTCTTTGAGTGTAGGTTTACAACCAGGATTAGGTGCTTCTACATCAGTGTTATTCACCATCATTTCCTTATGAAGGGAAATACAAAAATACATACAACAATGTTGTTCCAGGATCAACAAAATATGTTAATCCAGGAACTTGTCTTAGTTGACAGAAACACGGTGACCAAATGAATATATACTTCAATAAACGTGGCCTTTAACCGAAAAACACAACACAATGCAATGTGTATGTAATTCAAATACAGGTCAAACACCTGAAAAATCAACACAGAAAATTGAGCCTTATTTTTACAGACTCTTCTTAGAGTGTAGAATCTTCTTTAAACCGCAAAAGAAGTTTTAGAATCTTCCTGTCATTTGAATTTCTTGTTCTGAAGACAGTTTATGACTTTCTAAACGGTTTGTGACTGTTTGAACTACATTGCTTGCTTTTGATTCGTTTCTTCACTGGAATGTTAATTAAATGCCTCATGGCTCCGATAAAAGAATAAATTCATAAACCTTCTCCACAGAATAATAATGACATGTAATGTGTAACAGACAAAACCAATGTTGCTTTTCAGACCTCAGGATATCATTCGAGGTGAAAGGACATGATCCACGGGGAAAAAGAAAAGACAAAACACTGTGATTCCGAAACTTTATCCAACTAAAAGCTTCTTATCATCAGATGGGACCAATCAAGAGTGGCCTCTGGTTAAGTTTGTTCATCTTTTTCAAGCGTCTGTGCTCTTTTCCTAGTCCACTATCAAAGAGCTCCAGATAACAGCCATTCACAAAAGCCCTATCAGACAAACCCTGCACCTAGGGAATTCAGCGAGGAGGGCTCACGAGTGTGAGAATGGAGGCAGGGACGTAGAATGACAGACAGGAGTAGGGAGGGGTAAGGAACCGAGAGAGAGACAGCTGCATTTCTATGACCATCCTGGAGGTAGGAGATCACATCAGGAGACAGGATGCCAGGAACAGGGTCGTTTTGACGTGCATTCCCTGGAAACGCAGGAGGAATAAGTGTTGCTGTGATAATGGTTCCCAAATGGGATTAATAAAGCGCTCTATCTCACCATCAAAAGCTTCTCAGACTTGCTGCTCAGCCTAATTCCACAACTTCATGCTTTCTTCACTGGTCTTATGTGGAGTTCTCTGGAGCGAGAGGCATCCATGCACATTCACTGAGCAGCATGTTCCATGAGGAGTACCATGAGGAGATGGACAGTGAGTAACAGTGTGTCTGCATGCTGGTTGGTGTGTGTCGTGTATCTTCTCGCCGTCTCCGTCACCTGTGGCAGCGCATGTCCAGGGCAGAGGGCGCTCAGGGTCGACAACTCCTCATCCGCCTCCACCTCCACCTCCGGCCGGCATGTGCGCAGCTACGTGCACCTCCAGGGAGACGTGCGCCAGCGGAAACTCTTCTCCTTCCAGAAGTTCTTCCTTAGGATCGGGAGAGACGGGAGAGTCAACGGTACCAAGAGAAAAGACGATCCCTACAGTGAGTTACTTCATAATACGTTAAGTTTAGTCAGAATCACCTCAGTAATGGCCAAACAAAAACATCGTGCGTCGAGCGTTGAACGTCCCCGTGAACATCATCATGTGTACATCATCAACTTTTTTTTCAGAAAATATAGCTATTAATCATCCAAAACTATAGTTTTAGTATAGGCTGCGTTTAAAATGTTTGAATGTAGGTTACATTTACTAATCAGCTACAATAATCTTATGGAAGTTATGAACTGAATTGTCATATACAATTAAATTATGTCCAAACAAAATTTATTTTGTGAATAATAACTCCATTAATTGCCTAACACAGATTTATAGCCTTCAATCATGTATTTAAAAAATATGAATATATATGAAAGTAAACTTTAATGAAGTTTCTAATGGTTTGAAATTATACTTTAGTGCTCTTTTAATTGTTATTGTATATTTAATTTAACTGTATATATTAGTTAAAATTTTATTATATATATATATATATATATATATATATATATATATATATATATACATACATATTAACATATTAATCATTATTAATCACATGTAACAAAAGTATATATATTATACATAGTGTATATATGTTAGTTCATTTTATTTATGGAAGCTATCATGAAGGGTTTTTGGATTATGTCATCTTGAAAAATCTTGAATATTGTGACATAAAATTTATGTTAAAATCCAGATTATTTTATAGGAACAATAATATTATAACGTTATAAATACTTTTATCTTTACATTTGATCAATAAATCATTTCGGGGTTACCTCATGTGCATTCACATATGAATCAAAAACATTTTTTTTTTTTTACATTTCTATTTGAATGTTGAATCATTATAGGCTGCAATATTTGTTCAAATTGAAATTGTTAGCAAATTATGTCAGTAGACTTTAAATCATTTCCAAGCAAAACACCTTATGTAAATTCAAGGGGCTGTTCTGTCTTAATGAACCACACAAGAATAATAATACTAATATATAAACCCCATAAATGAAATTAGCTGCTCTAATAAAACAAACAAAATTAATGGGCCGTTAAAGAATGGTGCTATTGGCTGTAATATCCTTTTAAATGCATAATTGTGTCCTGCTGACACCCAGAAATCTGAGAGCAATTAACCCACTTATTGCTGTAAATGTTTCCCCTGACGCAGCAATGGAAAAGCATCCTTTATACTGTGATCAAGGGTTACGCTTGTGCTTTCAGTATATATCCCTAACAGAGTCAAGTGTCTGTTATTAGATAGTTTTTGGTTTGTTTTCATGTATTATGAGCCCATCAGTGAAATGCACAATGTGTTTTCGGTGTTTTACACAGAACAAGTTAATTAGCCATTGCTCATATGGAGCCCATGTGCAGATAAGGGTCTTCCTGTTTCCTCTGCGTGTGTGTTTGTCTGGTGTCTCACACTGACATCCCTTCCTTTTCAAGGCCGCGGGGCATCTTGATTCAGAAGCATGTGGTTGTTTGTGTCTGGTGCTTTTTTAATCAAACTTTCTTTTTAATGTCTCAGTTGTTTCTCCTTTATAAAGCATTGAGATGTCAGATTGTTCTCCTGACAAAAAAAACCCCAGTAATCACACACATGTCTCCTCTTAAGTTTCAGAAGAGATCTCAACAATGTCTCAAAGTGTACCAAAGATTGCAATCACAAGACAGAGGTCTTAAAGTTTTCTCATCAAATTCTTCCATTAGCTGCTAAAATAAAAATTATGTCATTAATTGCTCGCCCTCATGTCATTCCAAACCTGTAAAACGTTTGTTCATCTTCACAAATATAGATCTTAATTTATGTGATGAACAGATTGAATTTAGGCTTTTATTCACATATAAATATTGATCAGCGAACATAAACAGAAGTTCAACCGACCTTGCTTGATGTGAGAACAAACCTCATTGGTTCTTGTTGAAGCTCAAACGTGCTGCGTAACACGAGAATGAACCTCACTGGTTGTTGTTGAAGCTCAAAAGTGCTGCGTAACACGAGAATGAACCTCATTGGTTCTTGTTGAAGCTCAAACGTGCTGTGTAACACGAGAATGAACCTCATTGGTTCTTGTTGAAGCTCAAACGTGCTGCGTAACACGAGAATGAACCTCATTGGTTCTTGTTGAAGCTCAAAAGTGCTGCGTAACACGAGAATGAACCTCATTGGTTCTTGTTGAAGCTCAAAAGTGCTGCGTAACACGAGAATGAACCTCATTGGTTCTTGTTGAAGCTCAAAAGTGCTGCGTAACACGAGAATGAACCTCATTGGTTCTTGAGGAAGCTCAAGCGTGCTGCGTAACACGAGAATGAACCTCATTGGTTCTTGCTGAAGCTCAAATGTGATGCGTAACACGAGAATGAACCTCATTGGTTCTTGTTGAAGCTCAAAAGTGCTGCATAACACGAGAATGAACCTCATTGGTTCTTGTTGAAGCTCAAAAGTGCTGCGTAACACGAGAATGAACCTCATTGGTTCTTGTTGAAGCTCAAAAGTGCTGCGTAACACGAGAATGAACCTCATTGGTTCTTGAGGAAGCTCAAACGTGCTGCGTAACACGAGAATGAACCTCATTGGTTCTTGTTGAAGCTCAAACGTGCTGCGTAACACGAGAATGAACCTCATTGGTTCTTGTTGAAGCTCAAACGTGCTGTGTAACATGAGAATGAACCTCATTGGTTCTTGTTGAAGCTCAAACGTGCTGTGTAACACGAGAATGAACCTCATTGGTTCTTGCTGAAGCTCAAAGCGTGCTGCGTAACACGAGAATGAACCTCATTGGTTCTTGTTGAAGCTCAAAGCGTGCTGCGTAACCCGAGAATGAACCTCATTGGTTCTTGTTGAAGCTCAAACGTGCTGCGTAACACGAGAATGAACCTCATTGGTTCTTGTTGAAGCTCAAACGTGCTGCGTAACACGAGAATGAACCTCATTGGTTCTTGTTGAAGCTCAAGAGTGCTGCGTAACTCGAGAATGAACCTCATTGGTTCTTGCATGTCAAGTGAGCATGCTTAAAGCTTCCATTAACTTATGTGTGAGTTTATGAATGTTTATATGTGAATAAAAGCCTAAATTTAATCTGTTCATCATATAAAGTGATTGTCTCTCCAGAAAATTTGGACTAAACCGCTCAATTCATATGGATTATTTTCATGTTCTCTTTATGAACTTTTTGAGGCATCAAAGTGGTATTTGTGTAGCTGTCAGTGGAGGGACAGAAAGCTCTCAGATTTCATCACAAAGATCTTCATTTGTGTTCAGAAGATGAACAAAAGTCTTTGTCAACATGTCTAGTTTTGAAGACATGAGGGTGTGTAAATAATGACAGAATTTTCATTTTTGGGTGAACTATTCCTTTAAGTTTAAGTTTTTTTTTTAGCTATAAAGGAGCAACCTCTGTAATTGTAATGTTTTAAGGTAATTTGATATCAGCATGGAAATGTACCGGGTGCTTGAGTTGTCCCTGTTAGGGGGCAATGTGTGTTTGTGTAGCATCAGACATCACTGTGACATCTGACTGTGTAAACATGTAATCAAGCCTTCAGAGGTGATCAGGCGTTGAAAGGAAATGTCTGTCAGATCTATGTGTGTGTGTGTGTGTGTGCGTCTCAGTTTCCTTCTGATAGACTCATCTGTGATAAAACAACAGACACAAAACACCCTAGCAACCACAGAGAACATCCAGCATTCAGCAGTGCACTGTGAAGCACGCGGAACACCTCAGCATTGGGGCAGCAAGTTTTGCTTGAGTAAGCTCTTGTTTTATGTGTTTTTATAGGCAAATATGCCTTAGAAAAAGCATTTTAGTGTTAAACTAAAAGCATACATCTCTCAAAAGCTATACGTGCCATTTTAACCGTCTCAACTTTTAGCCATTTTACATTTCACATGCGAGTAGCTTATTTAAGCGGTGTATAGCACAACTGCTGGTTCTTATGTCTATAGGGGTGAGCACATGTTACGTGTGTGTGTGTGTGTGTGTGTGTGTGTTCATGTTTTTTTTTATCCTGGTGGGGACTTCAACCTGAATGCACAATGACTCTTCGGGACTTGTGGGGACCTAAATTGAGGAGATCATACTGATGGAGGTTTTTTTGTAAAAATGTACAAATGCAGAAAGTTTTGTGTGATGGGTAGGTTTAGGGGTAGGGTTAGTGTAAGGGGAGATAATTTACAGTTTGTACAGTATAAAAACATTATGTCTGTGGAGAGTCCCCACAGAGATAGTGAACCAGACGTCTGTGTGTGTGTGGGGATAGGGGTCTGTGTGTGTGTGTGTGTGTGTGTGTGTGTGTGTATCGGGAACAGCAGCAGTAATACACATGTTCTCACTTAACTGCTCTCAACTTTAACTAGCCCTAAAGAGCCTCATGAGAGACTGAAACATCACATTCGGTTAAAGTTTCTTGATGGTGAGAACGAGCAAAACAAATGTGACAGTGATCAACATGTAATCCCAGAGGAAAATGTTACTGCTCGAAGATATCGACTTCATCTCAGATTTTTATCCTGGAAGTAAAAATAGACACAAATTAAACAATTGTTGACACACAGTAAGAGCACAGAGTTGTACGATGAATGTGGAGCAGCTCAGATCACTTTCCACAATATACTTTCCAAAAAAAAAATTGTTATTCCTGTGATCAAAGCTGAATTTTCAGCATCATTACTCCAGTCTTCAGTGTCACATGATCCTTCAGAAATCAATAATTTAATTTAAAAACATTTCTCATTATTATCAATGTTGAAAATAGTTGTGCTTCTTAATATTTCTGCAGAAACCGTAATGAATAGACAGTTATTTGGAATAGAAATCTTTTGTAACATTATAATACTGTCTCTTTTGATCAATTTAATGCATGCTTTCAAAACAAAAAATCTTATTGACCCCAAACTCAATTCTATATGAAAAACAATTGAGATGAAGAGATTTCATTGGTGATTTTTCTTGGCTATTGAATGTCTCAATACAGTCCAACACTTTTGACCACAGCATTTTCAAGCAATATACTTTTTGGATTTTTTTAATGGTTGGACTTTTCTTGCACTGCTGTACTGTGACATATTTTGAACATAATTGCACATCCTGAACATTACGGATACGTCCGAGTGAGAAACAGAGCGGCTACTGTTAGTCTGCAGGCAGAGTTTCATGAATGGCGTGATTTGAATATCACCAGCGACACATCAAAGGTGAGCGTCTTTCACATTCAGCAATGGGCTCCGACAAAAGAATAATCCTCAGCGGGTGAAATGACTCTAGTCTTTATAGCACAGATCCAGGTTGGGTGGAAATGGATACTGCAGTAGTGATGCTGTCCTTTAGGCAAGACATGATTTGGGAAACACTGGCCTTTGAGGTGCTTCTGAATGATGTCACACATTTGAAAAGACACCGCTGGCTGGGAAAAACAGAAACAAAGCGTCTGTGAGGGGTGTGACATCATTCTGAAGGTCATGATGCAGAACTCCAGCAGCTCATGCCAGAAACGTACAAAATGTTTCGGATCATGTTAGATGCAGGTCATTAAGATAAAAGAAATATCACTAAAAAAGTCTAATATCATTACAAAAGTGCAACAAAAAAAAAAACACATGCTTGATGTACACTACCATTCAAAAGTTTGGGGTTGGTAATATTTTTTTAAAAGAAATTATTTATTTTATTCAGCAAGGACACATTCAATTGATCAAAAGCGTCAGTAAAGACATTTATAATGTTACAAAAGATTTCCATTTCAAATAAATGCTTTTCTTTAAGCTTTCTATTCATCAAAGAATCCAGAGTAAAGATATTAAGCCGTTTTCGGCATTGATAACAGCAAATCTGCATATTTCTGAAGGATCATGTGACTTTAAAGACTGGAGTAATGATGCTGACAATTCAGCTTCTCATCACAGAAATAAATTACCTTTTAAAATATATTACAATCTGAATACATTAGGTTATCAAAAGCAATTTTTAAGTCACATCAGGTAAACAAAAAAAGCATGAAAGAAAAAAACATTTTCTCTAATTTTCCTGTATGATTTATCAGTGCATAATATTCCAATGAAAATGCTGGTTCAATCAGTTTTATTTTCTTTTATTATCATTTATTTATAGCCACATTCAGAAATATGTCACATTATGTAAGTAAAATAACAATAAAAAGTTTCTTATTTCTTTTATACTAATAAATTTGTCAGTTGAAAAAAGCGTGTACAACACCAATTGTCATTCACCATCATTTCCCTCTGATTTTAGGGCTAACTGATTTTATGGATAACTTATAGGGTTAGGTTTAGGGGTAGGGAGAGGGATTAGGACTATATTTTCAGAAGGGATTGTTGTTACAGGATCAATAAAATGTGTTGACAGAGAAACTCATCTGACTCTGCAAAATCAGGACGTGCCCTACATTGAGTATGGCGAATTAAATTTAATGTAAAAGTCTTGAGAAATTGAAACAGACTAATGATTATAGCGCAGTGGGAGTGTTTAACTCAGCGTCTGGTCTGTCCTTGTGAGAGACTCCAACAGATTTATGAGCTTTTATGGGGATTCCAGTGTAAAGCTGTCCCACGTGTATCCTGATCCTGTTTGATAAAGTCTGTCTGACTGGAACAGCGTTTGATGCTAATAAGGGCTCATGCTAACTAACACACATGCTAAAAAGTCCAATTAGCAAAACAAACAGACAGAGATGATTACTGAATATTTGTGCATTAGTTTATGTCACTTGGGTAAAAAAACAAAAAACAAACATGAGACAGGCTTGAACCCAGCTAACAAAAGTTTTGATAACATTCCCATTACAAAATTATCATTATAGAAACGTTATTCCTGAATGCCAAAAGTCCAGTTTTTGAAATGTTTTAAAACCATTTTTTTATTGGTTATGTGAATGTTAGAGATAACATTAAGGGAATGTTTTCTCTATTTTATCAAGTGTTTTGTGAACGTTAGGATTACACTTTAATTTGATGGTTCCCTTTAGACAACGTAACGTTTAAATGGGGAAGCACAGGTGAAGCACTGCTACTTGGGCGCATGTGTTGTGTGATATCTCTGTGCCCAGCAGTGCTTCGCCTGTGCTTCCCCATAATATAGTCCCAAGTTAATATCTGCCTAAATCGCCTAGTCTTAATCTGCATCGCTATTTGTACTTGTTGTGAATATGCAGGCCACAAGAAGTAATTAGGTGTTTGTTTTTTTTTGGATCACTTTTACTCAGGACATGCTAGCTGGCAACATAGGATTCCATTCATTGTGCTAAGCTAAGCTAGCGGCAACCCTGCCAAACTAAAACAATACATGCACTGAGACAAAAATGCATTTGCCCACATATCTAAATGTAGGAAAGAAGTTGAACAAGCCCTGTTTCTAAAAACGGTGGAGTGTTCCTTGAACGTTGCAGCTACATGTCTAACTACTATGAGAGTACAAGTACTATACTTTTATAGACTATAAGGGAATGATTAAGTTTAGTAGAATATGGGGTTCGGGTTAGTAGAAAAAATTTAACTTGTTTTTGCAAAGTTATCGTCTGTTGGGGGAGCATCACAATAAAGTGTTTGCAGATATTAAGAAGACAGTCTACTAAAGAGAGTTAGTTGATATGCATTGGTGCAACATTACAACATTACCAACAGAATATCAAAATAAAGTGTTACCAATGTGACTTTTGAATGTTCTCTAAAGTTAAACCATCTAAAAAAGTGGTAAGTGCAGTAGCCTAGTAACGTTATCAAAACAGACTAATCTCCAACTAAGCCCTGTTTACACCTGGTATTAAGACCATTTCCAGAGGTAATTGAAAACGCATTCAACCGGATTGCTTTCGTAGTGTAAACAGCACTCATGTGGTCGAACGTGTTCAAACAGCCACAAAATACTGTCTATTCTCCTCCTACTGACCTAATGCGTAAGCATAGGAAGCGCAATAGCCAGACGGGCTATAAACTGTCGGCTAAAGACCCAAGTTGGGTCTGAAGAGGAAAACATACCAAGCACGATGTTCTTTCACCATTCCTGATTTCTAACACACAGCGTTTGGCATGGTCTTGCGGCAGAAACAAAAGCTGCTGCTCTCCGTGTGTTTTTCCGTCATCTACAGTCGTGTTCATATGTAAATTGTTTATTTCCCCCATTAGATTAAAAGATCTGAAAAAGCCCATACATTTACCCTCCCCTTGAAGAAATCAGGACAGAAGTGTTTGAAAGTGGACAAGAGACGGATTAAAACACCAGGTGTAAATGAGAATGTGTCTCCTTCGTCTATACTTGTGATCCGATCGACCAAAACACATCTTAATACCAAGTCTAAATAGTTCCTAAAATGTTTCAGATGTATAAATAACAATTTGTGCTAATGTTTTGATAACGTTATTAATAACTTTGAACAAACGTTCTCTCAATGTTACTGGAAGAACATTTGATGGGAACTAAGAAAAAAGTACCATACGCAATAAAAATTTGATGTTGCAACAATTTTCACTAGAAATTGCTGGTAATTTTTATAATCAATAGAGTGGTGCAGGTATGACGTCAGTACCCAGAAGACTAATTTGCTGTTGGTTTCGCTGATTTTCAATTTATGAGTCAAATAAAGCCTGTGGTGAACATAAGTTGATGGTACTTTTATGTTTTGTTCTACAATGTAAACTGCACACACTCACACCCCAAGCAGTCTTACCTACCCAGCAAGCAATAGCTGTCTTTTCATCGTCTCGGTTAACTATAGATCTGATATCGTCCGGCTATGACATGAGTAACCCACTTCTAGCCAAAATAGCCCTGAATTTGGTTACATATCGTTTTTGCCAAAATAACTTGCGAGTTGTGTGATATTCCATCATGTAAGCAAAGTCAACAGTGATTACAAGGTGTTTGGTTTCATTTCTTTGACATGTTCATGTTCTAGATGACTAGTCTATTCTTAGGCTATGGTTTGACATCTATTACATTTTCACTTCCAGACCAAATTTTGCCTTGTTTTAGCCGAGACATCCAGGCTGTGTTTGAATGACTATTAGACGTCTTTTAAAAGTAGGCTTTCAAAAATGAACATAACTGCTTCAAAATTTGCAGTTTCGCTATGGGTGTGTGTTATTTACTTTGTAGAACAAAACATCAAAGTATTGTCAAGTGTACCACAGGCTTTATTTTACACATAAATTGAAAACCCCTATTATAAAATCCCATAGGAAAATCTCAAAGGAACCATCTTACTTGGGTTACTTATGGGTTCTGACGTCATACCTAAACCACTCTATTAAAGGTGCACTGTGTACATTTTTGCGGCATCTAGTGGTGAGGTTGCGAATTGCAACTGCCCACCGCTCACCCCTCCCTGTCGAAGCACATAGAGAAGCTACGGTGGCTGACACAGGACAAAAATGTGATTGTCTGAGACAGCAGAGAGTGACTAGAGCTCTGTAGAGCATAGAGTTATGTATATTGTATTGCATTTCTGTCGATAGATCCTCTTAAATATTACACACTGCACCTTTAAGTAACACATTAAATTAAAAATGACTGAATTATTTTGTCTGGTAAAACATAGGCCTACTCCAATAGTTCAATAAAAATCTTATTTACAACTTTGAAAAATCATTTTTTACAGTGTACTAGCATGGTTATTTTTTTTAATGCATTTGAAATTCAGTAGCATGCTTTTTTGAACATATACTATGGTAAATCTTTTTTTTTTAACATGTACATGTTTTTTTAATTCTGGTTTTCTTTGAAGTACTTATTTGTGTATTCTTTTGTATGAAAGTAAAGACTAAATATCAGCGATGACAGAAGGGTTTATTTGTTGCATCTAAACCATAGTCTAGGCTACTGTCATGTCTTCAAACATCCTCTTTGTAGTTGTCGCAGGAAGCAGTCAGGACGCTTCAGGCATAAGCCGGACGTACAGGAGACCACCAGTACGGTGTGAGATCGCTGCCATGTGTGCCACAGATGGCTTCACAACTCCACCAACACAATAAAATCAACGCAAGCGCCTCCATATCACTGACAAATAGGCATGATGCAATGACTGGTGCAATGCTGTTTTGTAGTCTCAGAAAATACAACTTGTTTATTTAGTTTTTTTTAGGCACCAGACATCATCACGCCAGCATATAAAGCACGGCCGGTTTTGGCAGAGCGCTGTGGAAAATGCACGTCTACGCAAACAAATGCAAGCCAAAGACGCAGCATTTAGTAACGTGCAGTAGAGCACGACGCGCTCGGGAAAACAACAGCGCGCAAAGAAAAACCGGGCAAACAGGCCCAGTTTAAACTTGACCTCCTGGTGCGCTGCTCCACATCTGCTGAGGGTTTTCTCGCTTACGGTCGCTCTCGCAGGTGTTTGGCTTGTATGCGTTAAATGGAGATGGGATTACAAACACATTTACTGTAATGGCTTGGCTTGTTCTCCCAGCTCTCTTTTGTGGTTAGTTACGTGTGGCCTCACTGACATGATGGAACATCAAAGCCAGGCTCGGTGTTGAAATTAGTGTAAAGTACAGTATAAAAGTCATCAAAACTGAAATAACACAAACGGAGGTATTGGAAATACACAGTGCACTGCACCCTTACGCTCAAAATAATTAATTGAGTAGAGCTAACTCAAATGAAACAAATTAGTTCAAACAAAAAAGTTTTAGTTATTGTATTTATTTATTTTTATTCCAGTTTTAGTTATTTAAGTACATCAATTTAAACTAAATTTAAACCAAGTCGATATAAAACAAGATTTTAAGATTTTAATTAAAATTAGGTAAGATTTTATTTCAGTTAGCTAATGTATGGTTTAACTATAATAACACTGATGAACATGTTTTTGCTATCCACTCAAAATCATCCAAAAAGTAATTTTGTAAAAAAAACTTCATATGGGACCACAATTTTATAGCATTTTTTGGCATGTTTTTAAGCATAAGCCTTTAGATAAAAATGGTTTCAGTCTACTTTTGACTAGGGTATCTTATAGGATTACCTTATTCTTTTCCGGGCGTGTGTGTGTGTGTGTGTGTGTGTGTGTGTGTGTGTGTGTGTGTGTGTGTGTGTGTGTGTGTGTGTGTGTGGTTCAGGTAAACAAAATGTTCACACAAAGATGGCAATCATTGTCCATGGGGACATTTTTTAGTCCTCATTAGGAAAACAGCTTATAAATCATGCTAAATTGTGCTTTTTTTAAGTTTTGTAAAGTTTTCTGTGATGGGTTTAGTTGTAAGGTCAGTGTAGTTTGTGTGTGTGGTACAAACATATGGCAGGCTGACATGCGTGCTTAATTTCACATGAACTTGTGGTTTTGTGTGTGTGTGTGTGTGTGTGTGTGTGTGGGGAGAGGTTCATTCAGCTTTTTGCAGCAGGCTTCAGCCTGGTGTCGCTCTCATCTTTGATCACTGATCATTGAAGCTTCTCTAATCCGTCTCACTGTCATCCTGTCTGTGTCGTTCCTTCCTTTCATGCTTTCATCCCAGCGCTGAGAGGACACAGAGCACTCAGATAGTTTTACCGTCTCACTTGATACCTGCAACCTGAGATCCCAATGGAGCCACTTCACACGCGCGCACACACACACACACACACCCGCACAAGGATAGATGAGTGCACACACTCTGACACTATACCTACGGACACATTCGCTCGCTCGCATTCATGCAAAATGTTGTCTGATGTTGTTGTTTGAAGTTTTTTTATGTTGTAACCTGAAAAACCAACTGATTGCCATTAAAAAAACACTGAACACTAAAGTTCTAGAATTTTACATGTGCAACTTTTTAACAAGTGAAATAAGTGATATTTGACAATGAACAGTTGAAAACGGTTAACTGCTTAGAAATTTTGAAAGTTAAAATTAAAAAAGAGAAAATAATCACAAATTTGTTCTCTTTAATATCTCAATTGTTTTTTCATAATCATCAAAGGGATTAAAGGGAGAACAAATGGAGAAATTCAGACGTATCATTAGAGAAAATTTACCAACCAATTATTAGGTTAATATAAAGAATATTTGTAGGATAAGGATATATATATATATATATATATATATATATATATATATATATATATATATATATATATATATATATATATATATATATATATATATACACTATTGTAGTTTGTATAAATTATTTGTATCAAATTTGAGTTTGTTTTTTTGTTTTTTTATAACTATTTACCATTTTCATTCATTTTAATCTTTAATAATTAAGTTTTAGTAATTTTGTTCTGTGTTTTTGCTGTTTTTTAAAGTCTATATTGATTTTTTGTTTATTTTAGTATATCAAGTTAAACTAACTGAAAATGAGAAATTTAGAAAAATTTGAAATGTAGATTAAAAAAATAGTTAATAAATTAATAGCTACTTAATAGTTTCCCAAAATAAATACATTATTTTATCCTCTAAATAGCCTAAATATGACAGATAAAATAAATATTGAATATCATAAGTTACAATTAATATATTTCCATATATTTATAATATGTGTATATAAACAAAATAAAACAATTCTCATCAAATGTCTTTCTCATTTAAAAAATGCAGGAAAATAATTACAGACAAAATTAATTTTCCACTGGGCTGATGATCTGCAACTATTATCAGCCTAATCGAACTGATACCGATCATTAAGAAAAACACAAATATTGAGAGATAGAGATGAGCTCACTGAGGTACAATATCACATATAAAATAACACCAAGACATTTAACACATTTAACATAACCCAGTGCCACACAGACAGACTCTCTCAGCTGATACAGCCACAGTGAACAGGATAAGCACAGAACTGAGGAAGCATTTATCCTGTGCACATCCAGTCTTCCTCTTCGTAGGGGGGCAGCAGAACTGTTTTGAGGGGCAACTTTAGCCGTCATGATAGAAGCATCTTTCGACACTTTTACGCTGATCAAAGGGCAGCCGCGGCAAACCCCCCGCAACTCCAGCCCCAGGGTTCACACCCGCAGCCACTGGGGTTATCAGACTCTGATAACCAGGAGTCACATGCTCCCATGTGTGTGTGAGAGAGAGTGTGTGTTCGCTGTGTTGCGTTGACAACTGAATTAAAACCTGCATGTGAGCAAAGGTCAAACAAAACTGTAATTTCACCTCTGACCTCTTCACAGAAGCACGCACATGCACACATTGTTTGATTTGTTCCCCCAAAATGCTATTCCTCATTGAGGTTTTAAAGCACAACCGGAAAAATGTCAATGTTTTTACAATTGCTGAAGAAAATGTGAGGAGTGTTTGCTCCTCCATCACCATCCTCAATTAAGTTTTTAACTCAAACTAAATTCTTCCTTATTATTCTTCCATTAACTGTTGATGTGTATTTCAGGTATTTTGGAGATCACATCAGTGGATGTTGGGATCGTTGCCATCAGAGGTCTCGGCAGTAACCTCTACCTGGCTCTCAATAAGAGGGGAGAACTGTATGGAGCGGTGAGTGTCCTTAAGAACACACATGTATTTAGTCCAGGTTTTTTTTTAATGGGGTTATGGAGATCTTTAGGGAGCCACAAGGGGGTGCTGTTGTAAAATAAAAGAAAATACAAAACTTCTCGCAATAATTGCAAGTTTATGTCTCGCAATTCTGACTTATTTTCTCAGAATTATGAGATATAAGCTTGCAATTGCAGGTTATAAAGTCAAAAATGTTCTCAGAATTTCTCCGAATAAACTCGCAATTCGGACTTTATATCACGCAATTGCAAGAAAATAACTTAGAATTGTGAGACAAATGGTCTTAATGACCTTTTTAATGTGGCAGAAACAAGCTTCCATAAAAATAAAAAATATATTTTTTTATCTAATTTTAATTAATAAATAAGACGATTAATAAATAGTTTATTAAAATATTTTAATAATCACTTTAATTTAATTTATTAATTATTATTAATTTATTGTATTATATTATTGTCAGACATGTTTATTTAGCCTAATAAAAATATATTATCTTACACATATTTATATTTTTGTTATTTTTTATATTATAAATAGGGCTTTTTACATAAAAATATATAGCTTATATTTTAGGAGTTCTACAAATGAATCTTCACATCTGGGAAAAAAAAAAAAGCAGTTGGCCGACACAGGACAAAAATGCTGTCGTCGGCGAGAGTAGCTAGCGTTCTGTAGAGCAGTTTGTCCGTTTAGGGCTACTGTACAAACATGATGGCGCAAAATGGTGATTTCACTGTAAGGGGACCCGCGGAGTGTGTAGACAGAAATGGCTCATTCTAAGGTAATAAAAACATAACGGTACTCTAGGTCTTTATACACAACTGAAAACATAGTTATGTATATTATATTGCATTTCTGTTAATAGATCCTCATAAATACTACACACTGCACCTTTAACATATGCTATGTGATAACCCTAAGCAGATGTGATAAAGCGATGAGTGATTCTGTGTAAATCTGAGATTTAAATGGTTATTCTGGTCAAAGCGGGTCTGGGTGATGCTTCTTTTTAGAACTGTTTAATGAAAGGTTCTTCCACAAATAAGGTTCTTCGATGACATCACTGCGAGAACATTCTTTTGGAACCTTTGTTTTTAAAAGTGTAGTCAGAGCTGATAGAACAGACCATGTTGGACTAGCGCGTTTCAAAAACCAGCATGACTAGGTATGACCTGGTTTTCTTGGCAGGATATGTAATAAACTCTTTGATTCATGTATTTCAGAGAAATTATGGCATGAACTGCCGTCTGAAGGAGCGCATCGAGGAGAACGGGTATAACACATACGCATCCGCCGAGTGGAGGAACAAGAAACGACAGATGTTTGTAGGTCTGAACGCTCATGGAAGGCCTCTGCGTGGGAGGAAAGCCCGCAGGAAGAACACAGCTACACACTTCTTACCCATAATGCTGTGACTTTTGTTCTGTAACGCTGACGGGATGGAGAGAGAGACTTTGTCCACACGCGGTGGTGCTCCTCTGAGCTGGGTTCAGTGTTTGCTTGCTCCTTCATTGCTCTTTGGTTCCAGGCACTCATTATTAGTTTATGCTCAAGCCAGCTGATACTAAGTGTTGAAAATTCTCAACAGAGCAAAGTTCATGAATGCATGGGCTATCATTTCCATTGTGCGTTATTCCAGTGTTCTATAATTGTGGATCATGTGTGCAAGAGTTTCCTTCTAGGATCATATTTTTAAGATCATTTATTTTTAATGGACATGCACATCTTGTAGGAGCGGCTGTAAGACTGCAGGCGTCGCACAGAGAAAGATAGTGGGGATGTATATTGGAACTTCTTCAGTTTTGGACTGCTTTGAAATAAATAAATTATTTATTTGTATTGTATTTAAATAAAATACTCTAAAAACATATTAAAAGCATTTAAAATGGATAACCTCTAATTCCTGTGAAATAAAATCTATTTTGTTATCCTCCTGCAGAGCAGCTTGTGCCGTGTTTCATGTTCACGTTCCAGACTGGAGGAATAAGAAGCAGAAGTTAATCTCACTGAGTATTCAGGGCAACTCAAAATCTAAAGAAAAAACAAGAACATCATGCAAAGTAAATAAAGCTCCAGTCATTTTTCATATTTTCATGATTAAGCACAAGTGTCATTAACATTTTTGCATTTTTTAAATTCCATTATTTATGCTAATAATTATCTTTAGACTCTTATTAATGCAGTCATTTATTACAAAATTACTGTCAGAAGTTTCCCCTCATAAAAGCAGAAATACTATAGAAATCAATCAGGGTTATTACTGTCAACTAAAACTAAAACTATTAAAATATTCACTGAAATAAAGCTGATATATAGATGTAATAAATATAAATATTAACATTAAAATAAATGAAAATGAGAACTGTTGCCTTGGCAAATAAGTTGAAGTTGAAGCACTAAATTAATAAATAAAATGGAAATAAATGAAAAGTAAAATTAAAAGTATTTAAAATTGTTCAAATTAAACATAAAAATGAAAATCATATATGGATTATGGCATAAATGAATAAGAATGACACAAAATATAACTGAAATTAAAATAATCAAATGGAAGATAAATAGATAAAAAATAGATAAAATGGATAATAAATAAAATGGAAATAATTAAAAACTACAATTAAATGTTCAAAATTGTCAGAATAAATGAATAAAATTTTCAAAAGCACACAAGAAAATGGCTAAAAATTAAGCAAAAATTTAAATAAAAAACTGAAAATATAAAATTAAAAGCTAAAAATGGATAACAAATAAATCAAATAAAAATAAAATTAGAGTATTAAACATTTTTCAAATTAAACCTAATCAATGACATAAATTAATAAAAATGGCTAAAAATTAAACTAAAATTACAATAATAATACTGAAAATATAAAGTTAAAAGCAAATTGTTTTTAAAAAATGGATTACAAATAAATAAAAAATAAAATAGAACTAAAATAAGAGTAGGCTATTATTTTTTTTTAAATTAAACCTAAAAATGACAAAAGCACATACAAGAAAAAATGGCAAAAAATTCAACAAAAATGTTAATAAAAAAGTGAAAAAATAAAAGCGATAAAAAAATAGCCTAGTATGTAAATAATACTAAAACAACAATGTAATCTATAAATATTTTACATTCAAATCATACAGCAATGACAGTGAGGGGGTTTATTTTCATTTTGCATTATAATAACGTACAATGGTAAAGATAATCTCAGTGGGATGATGTGAACCCGTTCCTCTTGGAAATCATTAGTGTTGTGGATGCTGTCGGGTTACAGCAACACTTACAACAGCCCAGAATGACTGTGAGTGTCTGAGAGTTAAACACTAACAATTACATTTTCCACTCGCTCCTCGACTCTATCATCAAATCATTTGTTTAGTTTCTCACCTATTGCATCCACTTACAAAAGCAGTTGTTCCGTTTCCTTTACACTCGGTCATTTACAGACAAAACACATTCAGTAACGGGAACTAAATCCTGCTATCTTTTATCTAAATAGCTCTAGAAAATTGGAGGAGCGAAAGGCGCTCACTCAAATAATGTGATCCAGCTTAAAGAAACAAGTGGAAAAAGACTCGGGGCTAGTCTTCTAATGAAGGCTTATGCGGAGGGGCCGACTCTGACACACAGGTTGTTAATGGCTTCTTCCCAGTGACTCAGGTGGGGAGGCCGCCGTGGCCCATTGAAGCCTTATGGGGGGTCAGGCCTGGTTTATAGGGGCCCGTCCTTATTAGTGACTGTCATGCTGCTTCAGTCTGGCCTTTTCTAGAAAGAGGTTCAGAGCGTGCAGGAGGCAGCAGACATCAGACCCAAATGTGTCTTGACATTCCAGTTAAAAAGGTAATCATCTGTCAGCGGCCATTAATGCACATTTAAAGACGCAATAATTTAGGCCCAATAGACTAATGCTTTTTAAGTGGGTTAACAGTGAGTGACATGATTTTTTTAATAGATATATTAAAATGTATAGATACATTTGATATATTAATAGATTAAAATAAATAAAAAATTTTATGTGTTAAAATGTAATATTATTATTAATATTATTATTATAAGTAGTACATATTTTAATCTAGGCCTACATAAAAATATATATCCTAATTCTTAATCTTACTCATAAATTCGGCCTGAATGATTTATATTACTTTAAAAGTTGAAATGCTTTTAAATCAATTATATTATATAAAGATACTACAATTGGTTAAAATGTTCTATACATTTTTAATTATTTTAATCACATCCAAAATAAAAGTTTGTGTTTACATAATATATGTGTGTGTGCTGTGTATAATTATTATGTAAATATAAATACACACTCCTTCATGTATATATTTAAGAAATATTTGCATGTATTTACTATATATATTTATATAATTTATCTTATATATAAATATTTTATATATAAATATAACATTTATCGTGTGTGTGTGTGTGTGCGTGCGTGCGTGCGTGCGTGCGTGTGTGTGTGTGTGTGTGTGTGTGTGTGTGTGTGTGTGTGTGTGTGTGTATATGCATAAATAAATAAATAAATAAAAAGGCAGTTGTCCATGAGAATTTCATTATAACACATTATCGTATATCCAAATTAAATAACAGAAACAAAAATAAGTTACTACATTATATATTCGTAATATAAAACAGAAAAAACATACAATTTATACTAAAACAGGGCATGTGTTTGTGGTATTATTTAAGTAAACTATTTTTTAATTATAAATAAAATAATTGTAAACAAGAACGTTATAAAGAATTAAATTATTTATAGCAAAAGTGTCCGATTCCTGACCTTTATTATTTCGTTTTGGTGAAAAACGCTTTAACAGTTCAGTTTAAGGTTTGAGACTTTTATTTTGAATTCCCTGCGCGGAAGTAACCCAGGAAGAAAACGTCTTTGCGACCTCCCCCCACGTGTGCGCCACACTCTCGTGGCTGTAGTGATGCAGACGGACATGGGAGAGATCGAGAACACCACCGCGCGACCCAAAGTTACCGATGCGAAAGGCATTCTCAAACAGAACCGACAGTTCCTGGATTATTTCTGGGACATCGCGAAACCCGAGCGAGATATCCGACTCAAAGCGATAGAGGACCTGATTGAACACCTGAAGCAGAGCGAGAAGGTATGCAGTGCCACTTCTGATCGTTTTATTATTGGCTGGTCACTGTGGATCATAATTGATCTTAGCTAGAGTTGGTTGTTGTTCTATAATCATTACTGAACTCGGGTTTGGTTGTTGATGTGAACACGTGGGTTGCTGTTTAAATGGTGTTTTAGTTTGTCACTCTGTAACAAATATAAAGATTTTCTGTTGTCACATCTATCTATCTATCTTAAATGTATGTTTATATCAATCTATAATCCATTCATCTAAAATCTGTCTATTAATCTATCTACCATCCATCTATTCTATCCATCCTTTGGTCTGTCTATCGTTCTAAAATCATCTATCCATCCATCTTAAATCTTTTTTATCTGTCCGTAATCTCTCCAGCTAAAGTTTGTCCATGCGTCCATCCATCATCAATCATTCTATCCATCATCCATAATCTATCATTCTATCCATCATCCATCCTTCTATCTGTCTGTCTATCTAAAATCATCCATCCATCAAAAACCTGTCCATTTGTCCATCTATCTATCTATCATCTATCTTTCATTCCATCATCCATCTATCTGTACATCAATCTATCGTCCATCCATCTGTAATCTATCACTATCCATCCGTCCATCCATCTATCTATACATCTATCCATCCATCGTCTATAGTCTATACATCTATCCATCCATCGTCTTCTATAGTCTATCACTCTATCCATCCATCATCTATAGTCTATCACTCTATCCATCCATCATCTATACTATAGTCTATAACTCTATCCATCCATCATCTATAGTCTATAACTCTATCCATCCATCATCTATACTATAGTCTATAACTCTATCCATCCATCATCTATACTATAGTCTATCACTCTATCCATCCATCATCTATACTATAGTCTATAACTCTATCCATCCATCATCTATAGTCTATCACTCTATCCATCCATCATCTATACTATAGTCTATCACTCTATCCATCCATCATCTATACTATAGTCTATCACTCTATCCATCCATCATCTATACTATAGTCTATCACTCTATCCATCCATCATCTATAGTCTATAACTCTATCCATCCATCGTCTTCTATAGTCTATCACTCTATCCATCCATCGTCTTCTATAGTCTATCACTCTATCCATCCATCATCTATAGTCTATAACTCTATCCATCCATCATCTATACTATAGTCTATCACTCTA
Organism: Gobiocypris rarus; assembly: GCA_023029165.1. NCBI lineage: Eukaryota > Metazoa > Chordata > Actinopteri > Cypriniformes > Gobionidae > Gobiocypris > Gobiocypris rarus. The sequence continues at coordinate 49,021,306 of CM040916.1, forward strand.
TCCATCCATCATCTATACTATAGTCTATCACTCTATCCATCCATCATCTATACTATAGTCTATCACTCTATCCATCCATCATCTATACTATAGTCTATCACTCTATCCATCCATCATCTATAGTCTATCACTCTATCCATCCATCATCTATAGTCTATAACTCTATCCATCCATCATCTATAGTCTATCACTCTATCCATCCATCATCTATACTATAGTCTATCACTCTATCTATCCATCATCTATACTATAGTCTATAACTCTATCAATCCATCATCTATACTATAGTCTATCACTCTATCCATCCATCATCTATACTATAGTCTATCACTCTATCCATCCATCATCTATACTATAGTCTATCACTCTATCCATCCATCATCTATAGTCTATCACTCTATCCATCCATCATCTATAGTCTATAACTCTATCCATCCATCATCTATAGTCTATCACTCTATCCATCCATCATCTATACTATAGTCTATCACTCTATCCATCCATCATCTATACTATAGTCTATAACTCTATCCATCCATCATCTATACTATAGTCTATCACTCTATCCATCCATCATCTATACTATAGTCTATCACTCTATCCATCCATCATCTATACTATAGTCTATCACTCTATCCATCCATCATCTATAGTCTATCACTCTATCCATCCATCATCTATACTATAGTCTATCACTCTATCCATCCATCATCTATACTATAGTCTATCACTCTATCCAGCCATCATCTATACTATAGTCTATCACTCTATCCATCCATCATCTATACTATAGTCTATAACTCTATCCATCCATCATCTATAGTCTATAACTCTATCCATCCATCATCTATAGTCTATAACTCTATCCATCCATCATCTATACTATAGTCTATCACTCTATCCAGCCATCATCTATACTATAGTCTATAACTCTATCCATCCATCATCTATACTATAGTCTATCACTCTATCCAGCCATCATCTATACTATAATCTATCACTCTATCCATCCATCATCTATACTATAGTCTATCACTCTATCCATCCATCATCTATACTATAGTCTATAACTCTATCCATCCATCATCTATACTATAGTCTATAACTCTATCCATCCATCATCTATACTATAGTCTATCACTCTATCCAGCCATCATCTATAGTCTATAACTCTATCCATCCATCATCTATAGTCTATCACTCTATCCATCCATCATCTATACTATAGTCTATCACTCTATCCATCCATCATCTATACTATAGTCTATCACTCTATCCAGCCATCATCTATACTATAGTCTATCACTCCATCCATCCAGCATCTATACTATAGTCTATCACTCTATCCAGCCATCATCTATACTATAGTCTATCACTCTATCCAGCCATCATCTATACTATAGTCTATCACTCTATCCATCCATCATCTATACTATAGTCTATCACTCTATCCAGCCATCATCTATACTATAGTCTATCACTCTATTCATCCATCATCTATAGTCTATAACTCTATCCATCCATCATCTATAGTCTATAACTCTATCCATCCATCATCTATAGTCTATAACTCTATCCATCCATCATCTATACTATAGTCTATCACTCTATCCATCCATCATCTATACTATAGTCTATAACTCTATCAATCCATCATCTATACTATAGTCTATAACTCTATCCATCCATCATCTATACTATAGTCTATAACTCTATCAATCCATCATCTATACTATAGTCTATCACTCTATCCAGCCATCATCTATACTATAGTCTATCACTCTATCCATCCATTATCTATACTATAGTCTATAACTCTATCCATCCATCATCTATACTATAGTCTATAACTCTATCAATCCATCATCTATACTATAGTCTATCACTCTATCCAGCCATCATCTATACTATAGTCTATCACTCTATCCAGCCATCATCTATACTATAGTCTATCACTCCATCCATCCAGCATCTATACTATAGTCTATCACTCTATCCATCCATAATCTATACTATAGTCTATCACTCTATCCATCCAGCATCTATACTATAGTCTATCACTCTATCCATCCATAATCTATAGTCTATCACTCTATCCATCCATCATCTATACTATAGTCTATCACTCTATCCATCCATCATCTATACTATAGTCTATCACTCTATCCATCCATCATCTATACTATAGTCTATCACTCTATCCATCCATCATCTATAGTCTATCACTCTATCCATCCATCATCTATACTATAGTCTATCACTATCCATCCATCATCTATACTATAGTCTATCACTCTATCTATCCATCATCTATACTATAGTCTATCACTCTATCCATCCATCATCTATACTCTAGTCTATCACTCTATCCATCCATCATCTATACTATAGTCTATAACTCTATCCATCCATCATCTATACTATAGTCTATCACTCTATCCATCCATCATCTATACTATAGTCTATCACTCTATCCATCCATCATCTATACTATAGTCTATAACTCTATCCATCCATCATCTATACTATAGTCTATCACTCTATCCATCCATCATCTATAGTCTATCACTCTATCCATCCATCATCTAAAGTCTATCACTCTATCCATCCATCATCCATAATCTATCATCCATCCATCCCATCTCTCTGTCTCTCTATCTAAAATCTGTCTGCCTATAAACCTTTATGCCCCTATTTGAAGAATATTACAAATCGGATCAAATGACCTTGCAAGTCATTGGATTGTAGATGCTGGTGTGTAAAGGTTTCCTGCGTGTTTATGATCTGTTCTTTGATCTAGGCAGATGAGTTGAAGTATTCACTGAAGAGACTCGTGGATGGTCTCTCTCACACGAGAGAAGACGCTCGATCAGGATACAGTGTGGCTCTCGCTCAGGTATTTTTAATCATTCAAGTTTATCTTCACGCATTTCTTTATAGCACTCAATAGATATGTAAATGACTGTTTTTGTTTCTGCGTGAAGCTGCTGAGTGTATTTGAGGAGATCTCACTGAAATCCACATTAGACAGCGTTAAAGAAAAGCACAACCTCCAGACTGCCAAAAAGGTGAGATTTTATTTTATTTTATATGGAACCCTCATATGTTCATATTTTATTATCCTAATCATCAATCGCAGTGTCATAATCACGGTCACCGTTCTTGTCGTGCTTTGATTCTTTTAACAGAAATTCATCAGAAATGCAGCATTTGGGAATTTCTTCGGGGTGCTCGCCCTGTCTCAGTCCACACGTCTGCATAAGGTAAGAGAGACACTGAGTAATGTTACATCTAGGGCTGGGACAACGACGTTGACGCAAAAAATACGCAGACGCAAAATATGCGCGCCGATTCGTCAGACCCAAAACCCTGGCCCGCGTCCGACAGAGCAGTAACCGAATCCGACCCGAATGAAGATATTTATGTCAGAGACCGACCGTTAAAATCCCATTATTTTGCACGCTCACGGAGCAACTAGCGCTCTTAACACAGGCGCGCATGCACGAGTTTCGTTGTCACGGCTACATAAACATTTCCGCACACAGGAAGACAGATGTTATGGTAATATTTTATGTATTTTAATCACAAAATTGATACAAACGTTCAAGTGAAAGCATCAGGCACATTGGCTACCTACATAATAAGCTTTACATTTTAAATGTTCAATGCCTTTTCACGCTTATGACACACACGCACACTATTCTTAAGGTGTAAGGAAAGTGCCATAGTGTAAGTTACTTGCATGTGAATGAAGATGCTATTTTTCAGTAAGTATGTACATTTATGCTACACTATACATTAATGTTGAATTCTAAAATGTTTATTTTCATTATTTATTTTTGTTGGAAAAAGCTTAAAGGCCCCAATTTTCAATAGTTACTGTATTCTTTCAATAGCAGGGGTGGCTCGTGACCTTTTTATTTTTTTATTGAATGCTAGACATCAGAATGCATTATTTTGCTCTTGTATATTCTCTTATTTTAAGAGCAATATTGCAATGTTAAGGATTTTTTTTCCCTCAGATATGTGAAATCAACATGTAAAAATTGCTATTTAGGCAATTAATGGGGAGAGAATCGAAATCGAACCGGTGAATCGAAAAAATAATCGCTAGATTAATAGTTTAAAAAATAATAATTTATCCCAGCCCTAGTTACATCACATACATAACTAATGCTTTTTTGGCATTTGGGATGCATATAAACACTCATTTGTGCTCATGATCTTTTTCTGTCACCACATCACCTCTCAGGAGCCGCAGGTCATGCTGGAGTGTATTAAGCTCCTACAGAGTCTGTCCCAGTACAGAGAACACCTGAAAGATCTGCCCAGAAAAACCATGGTCGACATCCTGTCAGAGGTGATTAACGACATTCTGGCATCATTTACTCGCCCTCATGTCATTCCAAACCCAGAAGACTTTCGTTCATCTTCACACTAATGAAGATGTTTGTGATAAAATCTGGGAGCTTTCTGTCCGTCCATTGACAGCTACGCAACTACCACTTTCAAACCCCGAAAGGAAGTGAAGACATCATTAAAGTAATCATAATGTTAATCTCCAACACATGCTATGCAACACACGTGCATCGTGGTGCTCTCGTGAATGCATGTTGGAGATTCATATTTTATAAATAAAGTGTTACATTATGTTTTTTGAGCTCCCGTTGCTTCATAAAACCGACGTTAAACCACTGGAGTTACTTTAATGTCTTTACTATCTTTCTGGGGCTTGAAAGTAGTTGGAGGGTTTGGGGTTAGCTGTCAATGGAGGGACAGAAAGCTCTCAGATTTTATCAAAAAGATCTTCATTTGTGTTCAGAAGATGAACGAAAGTCTTACGGGTTTGGAACAACATGACACCCATTTTTGGGTGAACTATCCCTTTAATATTTGTATATATACATTTTTATAGTATTAACAACAACTGAAATAATACTCATTATATAAATGTTGAATATTAATACTAGTATTATTTGGCATTATTACATGTAATATTTGCTTTGTGTTTTGTTGTATAGTTATTGAAGGTGTTTGAAAGGTGCTTTTGAGCACTCTGATAGCAGTGCAAACATGTATAGCTTGAATAATATTCTATATCATATTAATATAACGTGTTATTATACAAATTAATATAGAAATGGTAATACTAATATTATTAATTTATATTATATACATTAAACACAATAATAATAAAATGTATAGATTATGTCCTGTTATGTTTAATCAGCGCTGTGGTCTGTTGTGTAGACATCGAAGGATGTGTTTGAAGAGGTGCTCCTGAGCGCCCTGAAGTCTGACCTGACCTCCGCCCTCAAAACCCCTGAGCAGCTGGAGCTCCTCCTAGTGGCCCTGCAGAAGTTTCCATCAGTGCTCAAGCCCAAACAACTCAAGAAATTATTGGGAACCACAACAGTCATTACTAAAGAGAACATGCCGAAGTGAGTGTGTTCAGACTATTTTGTTTGAAAATGCAAAAAATATATATTTATCATATTTTATATTTATTGACTATTTTAACTAAATTCGATTTTTAAGATGTGGTTTAATTGTTTTATTATTTATTTACATTTATTTTGTGTTTATTTTATTTGAAAGCTAAAATGATGTTTTCTAGATGGGTAGGATTAGGGCCGGGTATTGTTCAAAATCTTTCGATCCGATGCCAATTTCGGTACCTCAGTTTCGATACCGGTTCCTAACGATACTTTATTCCATACCATATGTTTTAAAATCCATTTCAACATCAACAAAAATACATTAAACAAATGTAATTAAAACAAATTCTAGTAACAGTTCTCACTCAGGGTAACATTATTAATAAAACTGGTTGTGCTTTTCGGATAGGGGTGCGCCAGCAGACACTTTTATTGCATTTTCTTTTTAAGAATAAAAAAATATATAATAATTTTTAAGTCTAATAAAGTAATGAAATGTAAAATAACACTGCATAGTTTTCACTGTATAAATGATTAAAACTAAAGTTATTCATAAAAGAGCTGCGAGTAATTTTCTCTTTGCCTTTTGTTGTTTGATTGACATTATTGGCTCAGTCGTCAGCAGATTTATTAGACGCTGCCCCTTTAAGACCGAATGCAGATCTAATGATATCCCATTGATTTCTCCAAAGTGTTTAAGCCAATTTAAGATAAACTGTGTTTAAGTGAATACTCTTCAAGCTGGCCATTTTGACAAATAGGCTATTTGTTGTGTATTTGATGGTTAAGTCGCATAATGTGCAAGTCAGGCCGTTTCGCAGCGTGCACACACACACACACACACACACGCCCGCACTGAACTTGGAAACAGCGTCTATTGCGCGGCAGATTATATAGTGCTTTTACTTTTGTCAAACACGTCCTGCATTTTAGCCAAAGTAGAAACTGCATTTCACAACAATCCCACATTGTGCTGACTCTGACGTTAAGTTTATGTTTAGGGAGAAATGACAGCGCGCGCTGAGAAGGGAAGGAATTCACGCTAAACAAAACGCGAATATAGTTTATAACAATTTTACCTCATATCTTCTTTGTATGATCCTTGGAAGCGAAAATAAAATAAGAATAATATCACAGCCCACCGTCACTCATTAAACTGACTGTCGCGCTGTAGCTCGCGTGGCGACCTCTCTCAGGCTAACGGAGGATTTCATGCACTGAACTTAGTCAATACTTTCAGAAAACAATTTCAAGGTGACGTTGGCTGTTGTGTTTTTACTGTGTGTAAGTGAATGTCGTGATATTACTGATCGTGTGAAGATTTTGCTGCGTTGCTGTGAATACATTGTAGGGGAAACACTGCACGCAAGTACAGGCTCACACAGACACAGCCGCTTGGCTTTCGGAACCGAAATTTGGCACCAAAAGATAAATCATTTTTCGATACTCAGAGTATCGAAGTTTTTCGTTCGATACCATAAAGGTATCGACGTTCAGTGCCCAGGCCTAGGTAGGATAAAAAAATGCTAATATTTGTTAAAATGTTATATATTGAGTGTATTGATTTCATTCGAAAGGGCTAAAATGTTACACATGGTAGGTTAAAAATGCTCATATTTTGTGTGCTTTATTGTTTTATTAATATTTTTGATGTGCACTCCCAGGTTAGTGGAGGTTTTAAAGATGGCCGCTCGCTCTGTGAAGAAGGAGAACACTCTGCCACCGGTCGCTTTGGACTTGCTGCAGGCGTCTCTGCGAGAGGAGAACTTCGAGATGTTCTGGACTGATGCCATCCTCAGCGGCATGATGTCAGAGATGCCTGGACCCACACAGTGAGTTTTACATGTGTAGAAAGATAAGAGTCTGATATGCAGCCATCTATTGAAACGCCTCACTTCATGTGTTGAGGGATTATTTTGCATGTAATTATGACATATATTGCACATACATCTTTTTTAATTTAACTGTGTAGAATTTGTAAGGTTTTGTTTAGTTAGCAGAAAAGTGTGTTCATCAAAACAACCTCCTGCATAATTATAAATGAACATTTTTGTATTGTTTGAGAAAACATATTTTTATCTCTTTTTCTATTCAGTTATTTGGGTTTCCGCTTGCTGGGAGCTTCCTTGCCGCTGCTGTCAATCCCTCAGCTTGAGTTTGTGCTGTCCGGTGATGTGATGAAACATTACGGTGAACACATGCTGTCTGCACAGGTCTGTCTTTATGTTTGGTTATGTATTCATGTGATGGATGACAATGTTAGCATCCATTGGTTTTACTTTAAAGAGGAAAATCATTCATTTAATTAAAATATAAACAGCATTTATTTGCTAGCAGTAGTTTATTTATAAGCTAGACTGCACGATTCTAGATAAATTGAGAATTTTTTTGTTAAAATCGAGATCAGGATTCTCAGACAACTCTGAACAGACACCTAAACAAAAATAACAAACAAAATATGTAATTTACTAGAGGTTCAGATATGTTACTTGCTGCATTCTATTTATAAATAATAATTTATTTACTTTTATAAATTAATAGTTTTTTTTTTTTTTTTTTTATCAGTTGAATGAATGATTCAATGACAAATACTTTATTTAAACAGTTACTTGTCGCCACCTACTGGTGTAATGATGTAATTTACACAATCTCAGTGTATGTTTACGCAACAACGATGTACTAAAAACGGACGGTGGGCGAACGAGTGACATGGGAGGAGCGAGTGGAGACAGCCAGGCACACAGGTCTCGAAGTCCTCTCGTGTCACTCGTTCGTCCACCTCACCACAATTTTCCTTCGTTTTTTTTTTATTTTTTATTTTTTACAGACGACAGCATTGTCGAAACGATCCCCATTTACAAGGAAAATGACTTAAACCACTGTGTTCTGCCAGTAGCTGGCGTTTATAAAGAAACACTGCACGCCTATAGACTGAACATGTAATACACGTGTATAACGTCACCGTTCTCACAAATTTTTGTAGTTTATACAGAGACGATAACGGTATTGTTTTAAAAAAAACTAGCACTTTTTTGAAACCGTGTTCAAAAGTTTGCATTTTCAGGCTTCCAAAATGCCGTTGTCGCTTAAATGAACAGCCAAAAGTTCGTAAAAAATGGTATTGTGTAAATTAATTTGAAGCATTAAGCTACTTTTAAAATTTGATTAACTTTGACATTAATGTTTATATCCGAACGATATGCTTTTATCCCAGCCCTTGTGTGATGATTTGAGTTACTGTAACACAGAAATAATGATACTATGTGTTAAGACTGTTTGTGAAGATTTGAATGTGTACTGTCAAGAGTTTAATAGACATAGCTGAATTGTTGTCATTTAGGAATAAGATAACGTAAGTGTTTGAATCAATCTTTTAGCGATTAATCGTGCAGCTCTACAGTAAGCTTGTGTTTCACTCAGACTGTAGCTTATGGCACGTCTCTCCCTTCAGTTGCCAGATCGATTCAAGTTTGCTCCGGAAATGGATAAGTACGTGAGCGAGTTCATGCAGGGCTGCCCTGACGCAGACAAACAGCTCTCAGTGATTCTCAGCTTCACCCAGCTCACCAACCAGGGCTACCCTGTGGTCCCGTCCTACTGGAAGGTTCTGGAGCACATGGTTCCGTCTGCGCTGGAGCAGTACGTGGAGTGGCTGATGGAGGCGTTCTGCAAGCCACAGCTGGAGAAATGTCTGGACTTCAGCACCCGCAGACAGAAAGGAAACCAAGAGTCTGGATTAGAGTGAGTTTACATCATATTTTCCCAGAATTGACTGTTGTAAAGTCGTTAAGATTAGAGGATCTGGGGGGGAGGGAGTATCATCTTTGACAAAGCAGATCATAAGTGATCTTATAAATTTTCACGGTTTTATTTTAGTATTTGTATACTGTATTTTTATTTATATATAAATATATATATATATATATACATATATATATATATATATATATATATATATATATATATATATGTATATGTATATATATATATATATATATATATATATATATATGTATATGTATATATGTATATGTATATATATATATGTATATATATGTATATGTATATATATATGTATATGTATATATATATATGTATATATATATATGTATATATACATATATATATATATATATATATATATATATATATATATATATATATATATATATATATATATATGTATATATATATATATGTATATATATGTATATGTATATATATATATATATATGTATATATGTATATGTGTGTATGTATATATATATATATCATAGTTTTTATGAATATTTTGAATTGGCGTTTAGTTTTAATTTTAGTAGTTTTTTTGTGCTTTTGTCATTTTTATTCGTTTTTCTTTTATTTTTTATTTCTATTTAGCTTAAACTTTTATTAATTTAAATTTTAGTTTTAGTAATTTTAGAACATTAACTTATTTAAATTTCTAATGTTTTTCATATAATGATTATATTTTATTTCAATTAACAGAAGCAATTTATAATAGTTTTTTAGTTAATAATAATAAAATGATAATAATAACAATAATTGAATTATTTTTATTTTATAAAATAAAAATATTATTAATAATAATAACAACAACAATAGTTTTTTTTTGTTAAAATAGAATATATTAATAATAATAATAATAATGAAGTAAATGAAGTGAAATATCAATATAAATCTTTTGTCACCACCCAGGCATTTTTCTTATGTCAGTTTATGTCACATCTATTTTACTTGATGTTGTAGGAGTGCCAGCTGTGTTGCCAGGTTTCGTAAATGGATCATTCCACGCCTCACTTTCATTGTGGAAAACCATCAAATTAAAAAGCAAGAGGATCTGGTCATGAAAACGGCTAGGTAACTCTTTATATTTCACCTGTGGCCTCTACATGGCATTTATACTGACATGAGTGGATGGTATTATGATATTTTATCTTTTTCCTGTAGGTTTATTTTCTTCCACGGCTTCTTCGATGTGAAGAAACCCACCCCAGAAATCCCTGAGACAGTGCAGGCTCTCTCAGTGCCCATAGATCAACAAACACGAGCCACGCTCTCTTCATCCTTCTACAGGTCTGACTTATGTTCTTCACCTCCACACCATACACGTTTCAATATATTAATATAATATTCCCATATTGTGTATCACTAGCTGCTAATACATGGACTCTAATAATCCGATTGTAATCAGACTAGTAGCACAATCAGAATAAAAAAGTCACATGTAACCACGTCCATCGGAATTAATTGCCCAGATCTGATTAAAATTTCATTCAGATTGTAAGGGATGATTTATTCCTTTTGTAACTGATCGAGAGGACATGTAAACACTTGATCGGATTGAAAACTGACACTGGAGAGGACTGTGCATGTGTAATAATGTAGAAATAGCGTATTGACACGCTGAACAAGCTGTTCTTCCTGTTTAATAAAGTGTCATAAATGAGTGTCCTGTCATTCTGAAATTCTATTTTCCACTCATCGTCTTTGAAGTGGAGCAGGACAACGTCCCACTAGTCCTTGTTTCAGACTCGAATCCACAGTCGACTGGTTTTGGGCACGGGATGGGGCATTTTTACTGCTTGATAAATGCATTTAACATGGCTTAGCGCTCGATGTCTCCTAATCAGGACCCAAAATAAATACATATTAAGTCTGCTTTTTAAAGCAAAGAAAAGGAGGATGGTTAGTATGCAACAAAAGCAGGAAACTTGTATATTCGTGCAGTGTGTGCTTGTCAAAAGATTAAATCCGGTTGGAACCTTGTGAAATATAAACGCGCACATTAACCTGATCACTTTATTTAGCTTCATGTAAACGTTACGATCAGATTCATCAATCGGAATTAATTAATTCAAATATTAGAATTAAATAACATTTTTAAATAAAAAATAAAACGCAACAAGTTAAAATGAGTCATAATAAAGAGCATTTTTTACAGATAATTTTTTTCTTTAATGTAAATGTGAATTAAATTAAATTAATAAATATGAATAAATTAGGTGCTGTATGTAATTATTTTTTTTACTGTACTAAAGCATAAAAAAGGGCTGTCAAGCGATTAAAATTATTAATCTAATTAATTACACAATGTGGCGATTCAAATTAATCGCACATCAAATTTGTCTAAGAAATTTCTCCCAAAAGATAATTTAAAGTCATTTTTGTGTAAAAACTCTAATAGACAGTACAAAAAGTAGCTTCAGAAGAAATATTTTGTGTGAACTATACCTTTTAATGTTTGTTTTTATTAATATGGAAATATCCTCTAAATTAGAAACTGCCCAGCCTGACGTGGTCATACTCAATTCTAGTCAGAATATGAGTCTGATACTGCTCCATTGAGCTTTGATTATGGGGTGTGTTTCAACCGAACCAGGAAACACCTCAATTGGATAGACCTACAACCAATCAGAGCAACGGAGCGACGTGTAACGTTAGTTGCCAAATGTCAACAGAACTCAACTGCACTGTGTTGCCAAGTCCGTGTTTTTCTCCATGTTCACGGGTTGAAGCGACCCCAATTATGTGATTATATAAACCCAGGAATGCAAATTTTAGCAGGCAACCTTACCAAAATAACATATTTTCCCAACCAAACGCCATTTTTTTTCCAGAAAACCCCCCCCGGAAAGTTATTGTTTTGGGCTATAGTTTTGAGAAGCAATTGTGTGCGACATTGCAAAAAAACGTGGCAACCCTGTCTGCACACGCTGGATTAAGTAACGTTACAAGAAAAAGATGAGTGTAAACGATCTTTGCCAGTGTTGTAATAAAAGAATTTAAGGATACACAGAGTACTTACCAACACGATCATCGTTTATGAGAGAAATGAAGGTGAACGCATATACGAACAAGTTCTTCGTTTAGGATAAGAGCGAATTCAGCCCAAAGCGCCTTTGATGACGTGGATGATCACGTTACTGTTGATCATCTGTCCATCATCATCTAAAGCCCGCCCTGACAATTTCATTGGTCTGAACAGTTTCAGTTCTGGCATAATAACTCCTCTATGGATCGAGTCCAGACCGAATTGCCCGAGCAAAAATGTTGTGGGCGGGGCTAAATTCGGCTGGCATCCAGGCTAGAAACTGCCAGTAGGTGGCGTTAAATGTCTGAGTCGTTCGATTCGTTGATTCAAATGCTTCTCCTTATGAAAATGGTAAATGTAAATGGTTCTGTTGCGCAACTTGAGCTCGAACTGTGCCGAGATTCACGTGACAAGAAAAGTAACTTGGTATGTGTTTTATCAAAAGTCGATGAATTTAGTTCAGTAAAACACATGTAAGGGATGATAGTGTTGAGGATTTACCTTGGATACGAGCGAGAGCGAGCCTGCAGACAGTTTGTTCACTCAAAGCACCGGCAGGAACTATCACAACAGTGTAAAAACGCCCTGAGGTTAAATCTCAAACAGGGTCATGTTGGCCTTAATTTTTTTATTTTATGGACATCTAACTGCATTTTATAGGCTTCATCACATAGTTAGTTGTTACCCTGCATCATATTCTTCATCAATCAACTGTATGATGTTAAATAAGTCAGGGTCGGGGGCAAGTGCGTGAAATGCATTAATAATTTTTATGTGTTATTTTTATACCGTAACTAATTCATCTAATTAATGTGTTAAACGACAAATATTTAGATTAATATTATAGAGATTTAGAAAACATGCTAAGTTTACATGGGTGATACTCTGAAAAACAAATCTACTGCCAAATATTCTACTTGATGTGTGTTTCGTGTTGGAATATGTGTTTTTTGTTTTGGTTTCTGTATTTCGACACCCCGGGTTGCCAGTTGGCGTAAAGCACTGCATATTTCAGCCATGGAAGCCAGCAAACCAACTGGGTCAGAGATCGCAGATTCTAATCGACTAAATATCCTTGCCATTCATCTAAATGGCTCTATTCCCAGAGGCATACTCAAATGCAGATAAACTGATCAGCTTACAGTGGCCTTTCATTGTCAATTGCGCTTGTTTCATGTTGCATGTCCTCAATCTGGCTTGAAACTGCTTGAGCGTTAAGTCTGTTGAGGAGGGGGCGGGGCAAACAGCTTATCAATATTTTGAGTTGGGGCTGCAGTACCCAGTTCAACCATTATTGTCAATATTACATACTGCACCTTTAAATCAAATTGAATAATAATACATTTCATCTACTGCAGTCTTCTGCAGGGCCTGAACACAATGGCTGTGTTAGGAGATTCACCTGAGGAGGAGGGGCTGAACCCCAGAAGGATTCTGGGTGTTAAAGCAGACGGAAGCATGTGGATTTACTGTGTGGTGCAGTATGCCTCCATGCTGCTCAACCAGAGCAAATATGTTCAGAGCGTTCAGACCTTCAGTTCAGAGCAGAGACAGGGCTGGGACAGGTGATGTATCCTACAAAACAATACTACTAATAATGTCTTTTATAATACACTGAAGAGCAAGAAAAAAGCTGTTTTCCACAATATGGATTTTAAATGTAAACAAGAAAAGTGAGATTCTTTTAGTGATTTTTGTGTTGTGTGTGTTCAGTATGCTGGAATCGGTGGAGGCCTTGAGGAAAAAGGCAAAGAAGTCTTCTTCACCTGAACACACAGCGTTCCAGCACCTCTTCCTTCTCATTGGGATTCAGATGTTCAAGGTTTGAATCTTCCTGGCTTAATAAATGCCTGCTGCTTTAGATCAGGAATTCACGCACATTTAGTCACCCAAACTCCCTTAAAGTGGTACTTCAGCGCTGGGAAGATGAATCTGTATTTAAACTGGGTCATTAATGAAGTAGAAATGTGAAATTATTTTTGAATTTGGTGCCTTCTAGACTGAGAAAACACAGAAAATGTATTTTTGTCTCATGGGGATGAAAGACAACAACTCCCAGAATGCACTTCGCTCCCCTGCGAGGCCACTCTAGGCACGGCTACTGGATTATTGGATTACTTGCCCACCGCGTTCATTTTCATAAAATCAGTTCAGTTAGAGACACTACAATTAAAAACTGAATGTGTCTGTTCAATATAATGTGATTGAGCTGATTGAATGTCACGGCAGGAGTCAGATTACATTCATCAGATGAGCTGAGGTAATCGCGGCCGCATTTACAGCACGCGTTCAATCTGCTGCATTTTCAGTTCATGTCTTCGGAAGCTTAACTTCCATAGGAAGTTCTTTTGAAAAGTTAAAACACTCACTTTGGTCTCCACCGCTCCGTTTACATGAATCTCCGCAGCTCCCGAGCCGAGTGCTGTGAGTGTGATGTTGAAAACATGTGGAAATAGCGCCGCCTGCTGGCTGTAGTCTTTAGCCTCTGGCCAAAAAATCCTCAGATGACGCAAAATGACGAGATTTGCATCATCGGAGGATTTTTTCCAGAAATAAAATACAGGATTCTCTCGTCTCAGGGTGATATGAGGGGGGAAAGTACGATATAGTCGAATATAGTCCCGGGTTTCTACTGATACAAAGCTTAATGCTAATCGCTGAAGTAACCCTTTAATGTAATATATCTCCTTTAAGTTCCTCTGAGATTTTGTAAATATTTCAATAATTTTACAACACATTTGCATGTTCATGTTTTTCTGATGTCGGTTAATGGTCACATGACATGCAGGTAAACAAATAAAATATTTTATTTAAAGAAGAAAATAGTCCCCCAAATTCTGCATTGGATAAAAAAGCAAAGCAAGTGTCTATTAGTGTTGTCAAAAATATTGATGTTTCGATATGTATTGATACTGAAATATCTGAAACTGTTCCAATACTCCATTTCTGAAGTATTGACACCATCGATAAAGACCGATACCGCCTCCTTTCACTCACACGTCTCCTTCGCTCTGGTTAAATAGTGCTTGTATTACTCATAACTTTAGTCATTCCCGCAGGTTTCACGCTCACACCAAAACTGTGCACCACTGATGAATGATGCACTTTCATAAAGCCGCCTCTAAAACAGCTCGGGAGTAGTATTTAGCCTCTCAAACAGTTTTTCGTGGCTTAAATGGTTATATACATAACAAATTGTCAAAATGCCTGTCTTGCTGAGTATTCAGGTAAATACAGTCAGTTTTGGAACGTAAATAGTTAACGGTAATGCATGTTGTGTAACAGCATAATGGACCAGTGCATAAGCTCTTAAAGTGACGGCAGTTTCCCTTAGATATGTTACGTGCAACATATAAGCAATATTATATATATATATATAAGGGATTGTATCAAAGTTTGTAATTTGTGACAACACTGTCTATATCTGCAGTCAAATGCAATAGTTTTAAAGGGATAGTTCACCTAAAAATGAAAATTGTCATTTATTGCCCTCATGTCGTTCCAAACCACGACAGGTATGGCTTATCGTGTTTTCAATAACATCCACTGTACAAAGCTCCTAGATCACTTTTTCCACAGCTCGTGTTGCCTGTAGTTTTTTGGCTATCCAAAAATAATAGACCCACTGAAAAGATTTACGTCTATCCATCATAGCCTCGCTTTAATATAAAAAATGACGCTGCTGTGATTAAAGTCTATTGTTCGTTTATGCATCTAATATCCTTGTTGTACATGGTAAGCTCTGTGTTAATACATATTCATTTAGCTGTTTTTGGATATGCAGTACAATAAAAACTAATATTCTTTGCATTCCTGTTCCAGATGAACCAAACAGAACGATTGTGGACTGATTTCAGAAAATTCTGAAGATTTTTTTTTACTGCCTATATTTTGTGATCTTGACACAAGTGTTGTTGTTCTTTCCTCACTTCAGGCTCCAGAAGAAAGTTTGGAGCTGTTGAATGATTTGCGTACTTGCATGGAGAAAGCTCAAGCTAAGAAATCCAAAAAGAAGAAAGCGAGTAAGTTGGAGCAGTTCAATCCAGTTAATGGGTTTGATGAAGTACGGCCATTGTTTCGGCTTCTGTTATTGATTTGTGATCCATAAAATTCTGCTGTGTGTTTGTTCATCGTGGAGAAATGTTGTTAAATAAGAAATGTTGTTTATACACTAATGGTATGTGTGTGTGTTACAGCGGGCAAGAGCTCAGATGAGGAGCCGCACTGGGTGGAGGTGGTTGTTGAGATCCTGTTGTCACTTTTGTCTCAGCCCAGTCGACTCATTCGTAGTGTGTGTAAATCTGTGTTTGGCCGTATCTGCCCTCACATCACCCAAGGAGCTCTCAGCTCCATCCTGAACGTAAGAGACTATTGACTAATTAACAGTGCTTTATTACTGTAGTGTTATTTGTATACTATTATAGTATTTATTAATATTTTAAACTTTAAACACTTTAGTTTAGGGTCTCACTATGAACTAGTTGCTTATTAGCATGTATGTTACTAGGATATTGGCTGTTTAAAGCACATATTAATGCTTTATTCTGCATGACCATATTCTACATCCCTTAATACTACCCAATACCTAAACTTAACAACTACCTTACTAACTGGTAATAAGCAGTAATGTTGTAGTTAATAGTGAGACTTCGTCCCTAAACGAAGTATGACCCAATTATTAATAGGTTGTTTTCATTGAATTTTTCCCCATTTCCCCATCAACATGAAAATGATTACAGTTTAATAATGTTATGAAAAACTTTTTTGTGATTCAAAACAAAACGTAATTATCCATGCAAAATAAGATAATACATTAAGAAAGTAAATGGGGTCCTTTTTGATTTCTTGTTGATTTTTAGGTTCTGGACCCAAACAAGGATGAGGATGAAAGTGGCATTGTGGTGACTGATGAGAAAGAGAAAAAGAGGAAACAAAAAGAGGAGGAAGAGGTAGATGACGACGAAGAAGAGGATGAGGAGGTGAGACTGATCATTGTGAATATTTATGGCATGAAACCAAAAAATTAGCAAATTTCAAATGTTTCTCTTTCCTTTTTTAATGACATCAGGATGAAGAGGGTTCTGAGACCTCCGATGATGATGATGATGATGAGGAGGAGGAGGATGAAGCCATGGAGGAAGGAGGAGAGGTTGATCAGAACTTCCGTTTGGAGTTGATGAAGGTTCTGCAGGGTCAGAATGCTCTGGTATGAATAAAGAAATTAATTTACACTACCAATATTTTTTCTGACGATATAAAATGTAGTAAAATTGTGTGCAATGTTAAATAGTTTACCTTATAAAGACAGTAAGCCAAATTCACGCACATCTCACGAGTATGACAGCTCCTTTCAAATGCTCCAGTGTGTGTGTATGTGAGTGCTCTGTGAAGAGCGTCAACGGTTTCTATTTACAACATGTTTGACTGTGTTGAGCATTGTAGCCAATCACAGACATGTCAGTTAAGCGGGCAAACACAATGACCAATCAGAGGTGTTTTAGTTATTCAGTGGCGCATACACTCAATACCGCTCCAGCTCGCTCACTTACTGTGCTCTTCACACTCTCACAATGTAAAATAAGAGATTCATTGCACAGTGTAGGCAACTTCATTGATAATTAAGCGAGGTTCTGCAAATGTGATTCTAAAGGGAGCGCTTTTTACTCACTGTTTTATAACTCATTCACAATTTAAACAAAATGAAATAACTGTACAAGTGTGGAGCAACAGTAGCAGATGTTTTGTTCTCATTTAGGCCACTGAACAGGATGGCAGTGATGACGAGGAACTTGATGATGCGGCTATGATGAAGCTGGACGGAAGCCTGTCTTCTCTCTTCCTGGAGCAGAAGAATAGGATCCAGGCCAAGAAAGACGAGAAGAACAGAATCATCAAGGAAAAGGTCCTCGTGCGGGACTTCAAGATTAAAGTATGGCTCGTTTATGAATTTATTTTATGGTGCTGTATAAATTGGCAAGGTTGAGTTTAGTTAATTAACTATTTTTAGAATATAATTTTAACTAGACCTTTTCTTTATTTAATATTATAATTTTTTTTTTTTTTAAATGATTTAATCAGCATGTGCTTTTTGACAGTTTGCACTGTAAAACCTTCCGCCGCTGCAGACTTTGGCTGTTGTGTTGCATGTAGCAGTTTTTTTGTGTTAAAAAATAGTCCAATTTAAAATAAATCATTCTGTAAAGATGTCCGAATGGGGTCTGGTGAATCTAAAACCAGCCTATATGTTCAGGGCTTTTTTTGCCTAAATATGCAGGTTTTGTCTCTCAGTGGCTAATTTAAGTAATTTGGTGTGATATTGTCAGGTACTGGACATGGTGGAGATGTTCTTGAGCAAGCAGGGGAGCAGTGCTCTGGTTCTTGGGATGGTGGAACCACTGCTTAGTGTGATCGAGAACGGGATGAGCTCTGAAACCAGCCAACAGGAACAGGACTACCTGCGCAAGGCCGCAGACATCTTCAAGTGAGCAGTGTTCTTTTGTATTATTTATATACTACTTATTAATATTTTGAGTTAGCTTTTATTTTTATATTTTCAGTTTTCATTTAAACTTGTTTTAAGGTAGTGTTGGCAGTTTCAGAGAGGCTCGCAATAGCAAGGTAGCTTTAAAAAGCATAAGATCACACCCTCCATTCAGAGCGTCTCCAAAGCCACGCCTCCTTCAAAACACATGAATGCACACAAAAGTGTAACGAGAGTTGGTGTTAAACTACTTCATGTCTCAAAGCATTACATGTTTTTAAAAATGTAACATTACAATAATAATGAACGTAAACAACTTGCAGAGCTCTAGTTGTACCACCTGACTGCTGCAGATTCATTTTGGCATTGATAGTGTTGACGTAGAAATGCATAAATGACAAAAGCTAATTCTGTTGATTTTAATTTCATGCAATTCTTATAGTTTGTCGTTTTGTCTCTGATTGGCAGGAACCGGCTCTGTCGTGGCAAGTATTACTGCAGGGAAGTTGATGGACGAGAGGTGGAGCTTCATGAAATGTTTGAGCGTCTGATTGGTCGAGCCCAGAAACTGACAGACTCGTCTGTGTCTCTGTACTACTTCAGGTGAGGACTTCTGGGTATTGATGCTTATGCAGATGTTGCGGGCAAAACTTCCACCTGTAGTATACAAACTCTCATTTGTGTGTATTGTGATTTTTGTCTTTTAATTGCATTTTTGTAGTGCTGCTCTCTATGTGCTGAAGGTGTTGAGAGGAGTTGTGAGCGAACAGAACTCAGAGGTAATATACAATCTCAAATTGATACACTGTTGCTTATCTCCAAGTACTGAGGTTTATGAAATAACTTTGTGCTAATCTCAGTTGATGGGTAAAGTGGATGTTGAGAGGGTCACAACTTGCTTCCGGGATGCAATGACGGCTTTCATGACGAGAAGGAAAAGCCCTCTCACTGGTGCCATGTTCAACGACCTCTTCGGTAGATTCCCTGTGAGTCTAAAAAATTACAATACTAATATTTATGTCTTCATTTTTTTCTTTTGGTGTAAGACCAAATGAAGGTCTCAAAGCTTTTCTTTGGTTGACAGCAGGTTTATAAGCACTTCAAATTTGGTGAAATTGTGACGCATATTACGTTCCCAAATGCACATTATAAGCAACCCAAACTTTACTGTGGAATGGAAATATATTTAGTTACTTGAATCACAGTTTTTATGATAATTGCAAAGATGGCTTATTATGAGTGAGATTGATAATGTCAGAATCTCTTTTGCTATTGCTCATAGTTGGTTTGGGAATTGTTCAAAGAATTAAATGTTGATTGAATATCTTGCACTGGAAAACTCCACTTGAATTTTCTTTAAAAAGTAAAAATGTAGTCTCTATCTCATGAAAACTCTTAATGGGGCATTAGTGATCCATTTGTGGTGTGTTTGAAGGTGTTTTGTATGAACCTGTTGGACATAGCTGTGGAGAACATCACAGGTGGACTGAGGGAACATCAGCAGGTAAAAAGAAGCCTAATCCAAAATCCATTTTATGGCATTTTGAGCATTTCAAGAATATTGATATATAATGCTTTACTAGTTCATGTTAATTATTCTTTTGTTATGTTTAATTTGTTTTCAGAGTCAGGCATGTGTCATGGTGCTGAAGGCCCTGCAGTCTAAAGATGTGAAGAACCTGCCTGATGTCCAGAGAACTGAGCTGCATCAGAAAGTTGCGGATCAGCTGGCAAATGTAGGCTTCCTTCAGCTCTTAGCTTGAATTTCTCAAAATGCAAAGAATTTTGACAGTTGAGAGTATATGTAGTGTTAGGGGTTAACAGTTTAGACCCAGAGACCAGTAGTGAAGAATAAAGACCAAGAGTCAGGAGTGCAATTAAGTTTCACAAGGAGTTCTTAAGCCGCGCTTCCTCTCTACCCGTCCCGTCGTACCATTCATACAAATTGTCCCAACAATTATACTGTTTTCAAGGTCTAGCCACGTCATTCTTGCAAGGTGGATGATTCTGATTGGCCCAGAGAAAATTAACAGTCATGGTAAATTTCCACACATGATGCACATGTCACTTGTTGACGCTTTCACCCCGGAATTAGGCATGTAGTGACCTTCCAGGTCTGGAGCAGGCGCCAGTTTGCCCAGAACAACAAGTCCACCCCATCCCTTAGGATGTTCATTGTACACCTCCAATACTGATCTGTAACAGAATATTGTGCACATACACAGATACACAGTCTCTCCAAGGTTGGATGAAAAATGTTCCCCAAAACATACTGATAGCATGTGCTTTCTCTCAGTGAGAGGTACAGACAGTAGTACAGGCAATATTCATACAATTATTTAGTTTTTCAGTAAAAGAAAATATAAAATGAATAAAATATAATAAAAATGAAAGACAAATCCATATTTAATCCCTGAAAGCCGGGCTAAATGAGCAAACACTGTTCCTGCAATCCTGGCATGTTAGGAGTGTGTGATACCTCCAAAATCCAAACACACGACAACATGTAGCTATCAAGTGTTTAGTGACACATCACACATCCCTAGGCCAGACCCTCGGTCAACACTCAAAGGGGGTACACCAATTCCAGTGAAATTAAATTGAAAATTAATACTGAATCTGAATTAATATAAGTCTGTGGTCAGTAGTAATGTTTTTATTGTTTTTTAAAAAAGTATCTTTAATTTATTCTTGTGATGCAAAGCTGAATGTTCAACAACAAAATCACACTGACCCCAAACATTTGAATGATAGTGTAATTTATTTTTATTTAATGTAGTATAACAAGAATTATTTATTTAAAAATCAAATAATAAATTAATAAATACATCAAGGCAATGGTTTATAGCAGTCAGTCATTTTTCAACAAAGTTAATATCTTCCAAATAGACGATTTATTTATTCACTTCATATTAATATTTAACATTTTGACCAAGAAGTGCTTTTTTTACTGCTTTCCTTGTGTGCTCTTTATGTACATATCACTAATAACTTGTTTATTTCTTTCAGAGTTTTGAAAATGTGCAGTGTAAGAACAAAACCGTTCGTGAAAAGATGGTGAATGCCCTGGAGCTCTGTCAGTACCTTGTCAAAACGGTTCACAATCAGGTAATGATTCACCGTTTTTACTAAACCTTGTGCTTGTTTATGTCAACTCAGTTGTGAGTGTGATTTAAAGTGCCTTTTGTTTCTTTCTGAGCAGAAGATGCTAGTTAACCTGGAGGCCCTTCAGAATATCCTCAAGTCCATGAACGCTGAAGGAATCCTGCATAAACCAGGACAGCTGGAGGACACATACTGGAGCGTGATGAAATTATTTGGCATTCTGTGAGTCACATTACTAACATTAAGTCGTTTTTAAATAAGTAAATTAAAGAATTTCTAGAAAATGTAAATATATTGCTAGTACCATCCATCTGATAATGAACCTGAATTCAATGTCTCGGTTCCTTCTTAGAAAACCAAAGATAGAAAAGGTGAAGAAAGTTGTAGAGGCAGAGCAGACAGAAGAGACGACAAAGAAGAAGAAGGGCTTCCTCCCAGAGACGAAGAAACGCAAGAACCGCAAGAAGCCCACGGTACTGGAGGGGAAAGAGACGCCGGCCTCCACAGAAACCCCTGAAGGAGCGGCAGGAGAGGAGGGAAAGAAGAAGAAAAAGAACAAGAAGAAAAACAAGAAAAGGAAACCGCAAGGAGGAGAAGAGACACAAGATCAGCCGGCCAGTAAGAAAACCAAAATGCAGCCGCAACAAAAGAAGAAAAAAAAGAAAGGAGGGCAGCAGGGAGATGATGGGAAATAATTGGACAATAATGTGATATAACTGTGATGAATACAGGACTGGTTAGCTGGTTGTCCTATGGAGCCCAAACTTTGGGCCTTGTCATCATAATTCGGGTGATTTAATGAACGGCTCAAGAACGGCTGTTCTGTTCAGAGAAATCCACCAGTGTGAAGAGAGAAACTGTTGTTGTTTCAGATATATCTGTATTATTTGCCTTTTTGTGATTACTTGCATGATGCAATTTTTGTCAACGCAATACATGGAATACTAAATGGTATTTTATTCTTTATATGTGGTTTCAGTGTTTTTACTGTATGTGTGGAAGTAATTGAAAATGACTTGATGTGTTCCAGTTAAACTGCAAATAGATGGATAGATGCGAAGTTAGATAAATACATGATGGCTGAATATCTGGATGGATGGATGCATAGATGAAAACTATGATAACAATGAAAACTAAAGGCATGCTTCCAATGATGTCTCCCAAAGGGTAGCATGTACAGGGTGAAGAGCAACGGTCCTAATACTGAGCCTTGCGGTACTCCATACTGAACTTGACACCTTTTCATTTACTGCTACAAAATGATTATGGTCAGATAAGTATGATTTGAACCATGTTCCAGTTAAACAGATAGATAGATAGATCCATGCATAGTTGGATACATAGAGGATGCATAAATGGATAGATTTTGTACCCTTTTTATATGGATCCATCATTGTGAATTGGGTTGTGTTCCAAATAAAAGTGTGCTGAGCATCATAAGCCTAACAGTGAAAACTAAAACCATGCTTTATAATGATATCTCAGAAGGGTAGCATAAAAAGGAATAGCTTTGAGGAGACCGCCTTAGTATTTTTGACAGAAAAGAGATTTGAGATCAGTCTGTAGTTAAAAGGGTTAGTTCACCCAAAATTTAGCCCAATGATTTACTCGCCTTCAAGTCATCCTAGGTGTATATGACATTCTTCTTTTAGACGAACGCAATCAGAGTTATATCAAAAAAGTCCTGGATCTTCCGAGCTTCATAATGGCAGTGAATTTTTTCATTTTTGAAGTAAATAAAAGTGCATCTATCCATCATAAACTGCTCCACACAGCTCTGGGGGGTTTATAAATATAATGTTTTTTTATTATTATTGTTACCATATTATTCCTAATGCTTCTAACTCCGTTATTTCAGTCGAAAAGGGACACGACATCGCTGATAAATTAAACAGGTAATAACTGAAACTTTTTTTTTTCATTTTTTTTAATAATGCACAGAACATGCATAATAAATGCCAGGGGTAAATACAATTGAAAGTGTAATTACAAGGTTAGACAAAATATCATACAACACAGTGAGAACATCCCACATGAAAAAATACTATAGTATATTTTAGTAAAATTACTCTAGTAAATAATATAGTGTTTTTGAACCATACTATAGTAAAGATACTACAGTAAATTGTAGTATATTATAGTATTTACTACACTTTGTTAATTTACTGTAGTATATTTACTATAGTACGGTTCAAAAACACTATAGTATTTACTAGAGTAATTTTACTATAATATACTATAGTATTTTTTCATGTGGGATTTAAGGGCTGAAATTCGAAATTGCTGGATGTAAGAATTCTGTCCAGGTAGGATTTAAGTTCTTTAGGAAAAATAAAAAAAGTTGGGCTTAGCACCCTGAAATTTACATTTGTGTAAAAAAAAAAATCGCAAAAAAAAAAAAGGTTTATCAAAAAATGTTGGTCCTTACGTCATCATCCATATCCATTCCTTCATTAGTAAAATCAAATGGGCTTTTTCAATTTGGTCTTGTTTTAGGATCCTTTAATTAAATTGAATTTCTTTACCACTACTACCAGAGCCGCTGAAGTGGTCGTAACTCTGTTTTTCGGCTCTGATCTTCCATAGGAAAGCGTGTCACGGAGCGACAATAGTTCCAGCGTTGAACCCCATTCATTTCAGTGTATGGTCTCAAGCACACTCCCTGGCAAATTGATAAATTAACTGCATATTTTGAGATTGTATGGCATTATTGACCTCTCAGGAATATTGACAGAAGATGTATTTTATGAAGCATGTTAGAGTTAATGTTTATTGTAGACTCTAACTGCAGTTAGATAACGTGAGAAGCACTGCATCAGCTACTATCAAATGCTATCGTTCATATTTCAACAGTTTTTACTCCTCTCTGAGATCTTTCTGTCTATCGCGTTAATATGAAGTCAGCCCATTTAAGGAGTATCTAGTGCCTGGATATAAAGAGTTGTATTAAAAACTTTTTGCACTATTTAAAACTTCTTTCTTGGGTAAATTCTGTATGCTAGCAGCATTCATTTATATATTCACCTGTTGTGCATGCTTAGAGTATCATAAAATAACATGATTAGGATGTTAACATCATTAAAATTATAAAATAAATGACCACAAACCAGTAGATGGCGAAAGAGCACTTATTTGCTCATAAGCCATTTTTTTCTCTTCTTTTGAATTAATTTTTATAGATGATCAAATCACTATGAATAACATGAAAATATCTATTTTTGTTTCTTTATTTGTACTGAAGTGTTCAATTATAGCTTATGAGCTATGATGAACAATTAAGATTTTGGACACAAATCATTCCACAGATGATAATAATACAAATAAAATAATAATAGTAAACTGTTCAGAACAAAAAAAATATCACATGTATTAAACTGAAAGCACGCGACTTCATGTGTGTTTTGCGTGCATATGAGCGCATTTTAGTTGCTATAGCGACGCATGTTATGAATTCTGACTGAACATAAACACACTCCAACCCATCGCTATCTGTTGTTTGAGAGACGAGTAAATTAACAAAGTGTAGTAAATACTATAATATACTACAATTTACTGGTATTGTAATTTAATTAGTAACTAATTACTTTTGATATACAGTAATTGGTAAAGTAATTAAATTACTTTTAAAAAGAAGTAACTAGTAACTGTAACTAATTACTTATTTTCAGTAACTTGCCCAACACTGTATATATATGATTACAGCCGCTCACTCGCTCCGTTTGGTTTCATTACAGTGTGCTCCTTAGCACTGGGAGCTCCCTCTGCTGTCCATAAGGTGCCTCTGCACACCAGCCATTTCAAACCCAGCCTCCAG
This sequence comes from Gobiocypris rarus, assembly GCA_023029165.1. Lineage (NCBI taxonomy): Eukaryota > Metazoa > Chordata > Actinopteri > Cypriniformes > Gobionidae > Gobiocypris > Gobiocypris rarus. The sequence continues at coordinate 49,046,958 of CM040916.1, forward strand.
TATTTGGGCCACGCCTCCTGATTTGCATACACTCCCCAATTCATCAAATGCCCAATCCTAAATCCCCAATCCTCAATCCTAAATGGCTAAATGATTAAATGCCCAATCCTAAATACACTCCCCAATCCCCAAATGCCCAATCATAAATCATAAATGGCTAAATGGCAAAAGGCCCAACCCTAAATAGAAAATGCCCAATCCTAAATACCAAATGCCCAATCCTAAATACCAAATGCCCTATCCTAAATACCAAATTAATTTTCGACTTGGACTTTAAGTTTCAAATTTAGATTTTTAGTTTTGGTTTAAGACTTTTAGTTTTAGACTTTTAGTTTATAATCTGACCCAAAAACCCCTCCATAATTTGCAGGTTTGATGTCAATGGCTCACATAATGTTCGGTGAAAGAGGAGGTGAGTGTTTATTTTTTAAATCAGTTTTTTGGTATGTTATGGTATGTACAGTGATTTACTAAATTAATGTGAAAAAAAACTTCTGCGAGGTAATCATTTACTGTACCATGTAATGTATTTGATTCGTGGCATATGAAATAAAACTTTTCAATTTTAGTGACTATAATGAACACTGACCACTGACATTGATTATTGATTATTATTAAAATATTACTAATTAGTTGATTTAGTTGAGACTTGGTTCTGGTGACCGCTCTCAGGATCCGCTGCGAGACCCGACCCAGACATTGAGCCAGGAGCTACCGGGATATTTGGACCTTCTGCTTTCTGAGTTGGTTGTTTCTGTGTTCGCAGGTCCAGCTGACAGGAAGAGGAGGAGGCAGAGCTGCAGCCAGGAGGGTCCAGAAGATGAAGGTCCGTCCACTTCATTTATTAAAAGATCTGCCAAGCACTTTCGCAGAGGTCAGAATAAGCTTTTACTGGTTATTGCTCAGTTAATAACCTATTTGTCACTGAAAAAACAAAGCTGAAAACATAAAGTGACAATTTGATGTAACCATAACCATAACCACTAACATTGATTATTGATATTATTTTAAAAAACTGTTTTTGATGTTTGAAACATTCCAGCCTCAAGCAGCTCCAGATCCAGCAGAGCCGCTTCCAGTCAGTCGGCTGGTCAGAAGGTTTGGAGACTCGGTTCTGATGACCATGATCAGGATCCGCTGCCAGACCCGACCCAGACTGTGAGACAGGAGCAACCGAGATATATAACCCCACTGCCATCTGAGTTGCCAGTTTCTGTGTCCGCAGGTCTGGCTGACAGGAAGAGGAAGAGGCAGAGCAGCAGTAGCCAGGAGGGTCCAGATGATGGAGGTCCGTCCACTTCATTTAAAAGACCTGCCAAACGCTTGTGCAGAGGTCAGAATACGCTTATATTTAAAAAAAAGTTAAAGCTCAATTATTAAATGATTTGTCATTAAAATGTTCTTCAGCGGTTTAAAGTAAGAGCTGCATTAAAGTAATGTTCTTTTACACCTTTAGATACTGCAACATGTTTTCTCTTAAGGACATTTCTTTGATCAATTATTTTGCAGAAGCATAAACGATCGGCCCATTGCTGGGACAAGGAGGATTCGGCTCTGTGTATGCTGGGATCTGCATGTCTGACGGACTGCCAGTAAGACATTTTCTTCCCTCCTTTGTTGAGACAGCCTTTATAAATGTATTTATAAATGATAAATCAGTAAATGTCATCTGTCACAATTTACTGATAGTCACAATCTGTTTTGTTTCATCCGTTTGGATATAATAGAGCATTTGTCCCTGCAGGAAGGTCAGGGTCTGCTGCCGCTGGAGGTGGCATTGATGATCCGTGTAAATTCGCTCCTGCCTGTCCCAATGTCCTGCAGCTTGTGGAGTGGTTTGAGCAACACACAGACTACGGCATGATCCTGGAACGGCCGGTTCCCTGCCAAGATCTGCTGAGTTTCTGCATGGAGAACGGCTGTCTGGATGAGAGCTTGGCCAAGAAAGTGCTGGTGCAGCTGATCGCCGCGCTGAAGCACTGTGAGAGTCGTAGAGTCCTGCACCGAGACGTCAAGCCGGAGAAGCTGCTGATTTCCACAGCTTCCCACGACATCAAGCTGCTGGACTTTGGTTGTGGAGATCTGCTAAAGGACTCGGCCTACACAGGCTTTGCAGGTAGGTTTGCTCTCTGTGGATGTTTGTGAACTTTTGATGATCAAACAAAGAGAATTTGTTTGGAGTGGATCTTTTTCATGTTTTTGTTCTTCTTGTGTCTCTCAGGCACTCTTGAAAACGCCCCTCCCGAGTGGTTTGATCAGCACCGCTATCACGCAGGACCGGCTACTGTTTGGTCGGTGGGGGTGACGCTCTACGACATCTTGTGCTTTCCCTTCAGAGCCGCACACAGAATCTCCTTCAAAAGCAGCCTGATCTTCCATAGAGAGCTGTCTACAGGCAAGAGATAGCAAACATTCAGAGATAAAACCCCAGAAATGTTTGTTGTTTTGTGTTCATGAAAACTATGTTGTGTGTAACAGAGTCCCGTCAGTTGATTAGCTGGTGTCTCAGTGGCGCGGTGGCAGATCGTCCCAGTTTAGATGACATCGAGTGCCATCCCTGGTTACAGTCAACAGGTGGCCAATGACATTACACTTATCTGAATCACAGCATTCATGGCTTGGATTGTATTGATAGGATAGTGTGGATAAACGGTTTTGATTATTTGTATAGGGTGAGCCGGAGTGACACTGCAGAGAGCTTCCTGGTCACCTACAGAAAAGAGGAGTGGACCACCAACTACAGTTTACATCCTCTGTGAAGCTCGGTGTGAATTAACCTGGAGGAGCTAAACACAACACCAGCTTCTTCTTTTTTTTAATGTTTATTTTACATTGTCTTGTTTTATAGTCAAGTCAAGTCACCTTTATTTATATAGCGCTTTTTACAATGCCAATTGTTTTAAAGCAGCTTCTGGGTGTTAACAGGAAAATAATGCAACAGAATTTGATTCGGCTGTACAGCCGCTCTGGAGAAAACGGTGATGTCATCCAGCTCATTTCAATTATCATATAGTGTCAATGCGGGCAGATCAGCAATATAGTTGAAATTTAGGGGTCCCCAACTGAGCAAGCCAAAAGCCAAAGACGACAGTGCCAGGAACCAAAACCCCTTCAGGGCAAGAATGGAGAAAAAATGTCCAGTCGCAGGTCCACCATCTGATCTGCAGCTCGGTTCCGGCTGACTGCAATAAACCTCGGGATAAACAGAGAGACTAACATTAGCGTAGATGCCATTCTTCTTATGACGTAACGAGTACATCAGGTGTTATGGGAAGTGCTCCAGGTTCCGGCAGACCTAGTTAATGCAGCCTAAAGCAATCATTTAAAGGGTTACTTCAGCGATTAGCATTAAGCTTTGTATCAGTAGAAACCCCGGGAGTATAGACAAATTATCGTACTTTCCCCCCTCATATGACCCTGTATAAAGTATATAATAATTTATTTCCAAATTGTAAGCTGTTTGAAATAAGAGACAGTCAGTATAAACTAAGAGGAATCCATATGTTTAAAAAAGTAAAGCCAAGAACTAATATAAAAAATAGATGTATATATCTGTATAAAACTGTATTAAAACTGTAATTAATTTAGTATATTTAAGAAAATGTTTAAAAACGAGGTGATAAATAATTTGATATCACAATATAAATAATTGATGTATGCAATACTTAATCTGTTGTATTAATATCTCAAATGTGTACATTTATATATATGTGATTTTTGTAATTATCCTTGTACATTTTGGAAAATGTATATTTGTTATCTTGTACTAATCTAATCCATTAAAAAAAAGGACCCTCATTAGATAAATATGTATAAAGGCATAATAAGCAGTGGCTTCAGCCTACACCTTTTTCGGTTATCATGTATATTGTTTTGGTTATATTTTTGTATATTTTTTGCTGTTTTTGTTTTATTTATTATGAAGAAATTGTTTGTAGGGACCGAAATAAACAATATTCAATTCAAAATCCAATTCACTTGTGACACACTTAATTTATCCCCACAGGTTTTATATCCTTGGCTATTCATTCACTCTCTTCACAACAATACAAAAGAACAGCACAATATTGATTCAAATACTATTTAGGGGAGAAATTGATGGAAGAATTTGCATTTATTCATACACATGTAATGCAGACATGTAAATATAAATTACTGCAGTAATGCAAACATTTACATATAAATGACTTTATCTGCACTGCAATTATGCAAACATGTAAATATAAATAGTCAAATGTATCTGTGGTGGCATAATAAAGTTTCAGTTGTGATTATTTTGTCGTTTCCTATTCTCATTTTATAGTCTGCATAAATTCAACCAGACATTAAAACACCATGAGAAATGTTTATGTTTTTGACATGCATGAATTAATGCATGTAAACCTTTTCCCACAAAACACACAATGATCTATAGGGTTAGAAACATGGTGAGATCTGTGCAATTAGCAACCCTGCAGCACTTTCACAAGGCTTTATTTCAGATACACAAGCTTATGTTAAAAGAATTATAAGTGGTTATGGTTAAATTGATCAACTACACATATAAATGTTATGGGGTTTTTATTTTTTTATGTGTATAAGGCATAAATGGGAAAAGTATGAGGATTATTATTATTAATATTGGGGAATTTGACATATACACAACTGCTGTGATTGTTCTGTATCTTTTAATTGCTTGCTCAGTTGGTAAATAATATCAAAGAGTCTTTATTACGTTTTTTCTCAATAGCTTTGGCAGATTTTTCAAAACAGTCTTAACACTCTCTAAACTTTAATTCGTGCTTCTTTTTTTTAAAGAAAAGAGTTACATGTAATCTTAAAATTCACTGTTGTTTATTCATTTTTACACTCTCTATTACGTCTCTCTATAGGGTTCTGACAGCAAACTCCATTGCAACACACACAACACACGACACCTCTGCCAAATCACTGGCTGTAATCATGAAACTATAAAAAGAGCTTTTTGGCAGCAAACCAACCAGATGAGTTTGGTGCAAACGGGGATAAAAAGTATCCCATGCCCACGGTTAATAATAAATGTGGGCCTATTTTTTTTTGCTGGAGGTCCTGGACATCTTGTTCAGGTCTCATGGATTCTATCAAATACCAGCAGATAAAAAATCAAAACCTAACGGCCTCTGCTAGAAATCTTATAATAGGCCATGGTTGGCTCTTCCATCAGGACAACAATCCAAAACAAACATCAAAATCAACACACAAATGTGTCAGAGCATAAAATGAAGCTTCTGTCATAACCATCCCAGTCCCCAGACCTGAACCCTTGACAATGAGTGGGGTGAACTGAAGAGAAGAAGCACCAACATGGATCTGGGCATCTGACGGATCTGGAGAGATTCTGTATGGAGGAATGGTGTCTGATCTCTTGTCAGTTTTCTCCAAACTCATCAGGCATTAGAGGAGAAGACTCAGCTGTTATCTTGGGAAAAGGAGGTTGCAAAAAGTATTTAATAAAAGGGTGCCAATAATTATAGCCAACGTATTTGGAGAAAAGCATTTATTACATAATGTGATTTACTCCCCACCTTTAAATTATTTTACTTCAATGAAAGGTTAGATTTGCGTGAATTTTTTAAATAAAAGGATAAACAATGCAGATTTATTTTTACAGCCATATTTGATCATATTTACCAGGCGTGCCAATAACTCTGACCACAACTTTATGTATGTCCCAAATTGTATTAACAAGCTGTAAATATTATAAGCCTCAAATAAAATGAAGGTTGAGCAACATTTTTTCACTAAAGAAAAAAAAATCCTATTTTGCACCCTATTTATGGAAAGTAGCCTACATAATAACAGTATTTATATGTAAAAGTAAAGCTTAAAATGTCCTTCATCAATTTGAAAAGACATGATTTACTGCAATATTTCTTCACTAGGATGATTTTTTATTTCCAATAGATGGCAGTGCTCCTCTGACCAGCAGGTATTTCAGGAGAATGACTGAGGAAGTGATTAGTTCTTCACAGACCAGGGCCAGATGCCAGAAACAGAAATAGTAAACATGAAAGTGAGAAGCAGACTGTAGATTGAAGCTGTCTGTCTCTGTAGTGTTCAGCGGCCCCCTGAGATCTGATCCGTGTGTTTATTCGTGTCTGACGCCAGGCAGTTGTGAACGCGACCGGGAAAGAGCAGCGAGAAGAAGATCATGTATAGCAACAACAACAGCAGCAGCACACCATCATCCTCCGCCTCGTCCGAGGCTGGAGATGTCAGAAGTTCGCTGTTTAACCCGGGAGAGCCGCTCAGACAGCCGCGCACGTCTCCTCCGGTGTCGGACGGCAGCTCAGGTGAAATAAAGTTCACTGCTAGCTGACGTGCTAGTCCGCTAATAACCACCTCTGTGAAGTAGCTAATTGTGTCAGAGGCTTTTGTGAGGAATATATGCGGAAATTTCTTTGTCTTTTTTGTGTTCCTCTATTTGAGACACCCTCGGCTATAAAAAGCAGAACATGTTGCTTTATTAGCCTGTGGAGAAGTGATTTGAGTCGATGGCAGTTAATGCTAGTCACTGTTTAGATGTAAATTATCGTGATTTGACTTGAATTAAGACTATATATTTGTATTATATGTGTGCTAATGTTTGTATATATGCGTATAATATAGAGATATAGACTAACGCCTAGGCGGTGCAAATATTCTTTTGTTGCAATGCCAGTAGAGATGCCTGAATATGGATTGAATGTTAACTGTTTGTGAAAATGTGCGCGGTTACTAATGTTTTGACAATGTAACGCTTCTTTTTACAATTTCAGTACAGTTGCCTATAGATATAAGGACAGCTAGTGGCAGACATAGATAGATAGATAGATAGATAGATAGATAGATAGATAGATAGATAGATAGATAGATAGATAGATAGATGCATTTATAGATAGATAGATAGATATTCATAAATAGATGGATATATGGATGGAAATATGCATAGATAGATGAAGGATACATAGTTGGATAAACTCAATAGATAGATAAATGAATGCACAGATATTTATAGTAGATGGATACAGGCATGGATGGATGGATAGATGCTAGATGGATAGATGCTAGATGGATAGATGCATTATAGATAGATATGATGGCTGGATGGATGGACAAGATAGATAGATAGATAGATAGATAGATAGATAGATAGATAGATGGTTCAATGACGTATAAAGATTTTCAACTGGCCAATTTTAAAATACAAAAAAATATATCTATTGCAATTGTTCAAACATTAAGAATGTTGTGTACACATAAATTCATAGTAAAATTTAAAATGAAGTGATTTTACTGTTTTTTCATCTAGATGAATTGGCCGTGACCTTAAAAAATGTCATGCGGTGCGACCAGTGATTTATCTTAAAATTAATTTATTTCCTTAAAATGCTTAACATTTCCTTAAAGGAACAGTCCACTGTTTTTAGAAATAGGGCTTATTCAACTTCTTTCCTACATTTAGATATGTGGGCAAATGCATTTTTGTCTCAGTGCATGCATTGTTTTAGTTTGGCAGGGTCACCGTTAGCTTAGTGTAGCATATCCTGAGTGAAAGTGATCCAAAAAACCCCCCACTTAATTACTTCTTGTGGCCTGCGTATACAAAATGAATACAATAGCGATGCAGATTAAGACTTATAGATTTAAACCATATTTTATTTATTTCACAGAATTGTTTTAATGAACATGAAGTGCACCATTTAGTGCAATGAAAAGTGCAACATTTCATTTAACTTGACAACGGAGACGATGGAAAAATAATAATTTGGATTTAATTTTGATCAGAACCATGTATAATCATGTAATATTCCTTGTCATGCACATTTGTGGTCCTGGAGCACAAAACCAGTCATTAGTCTCACGAGTATATTTGTGGCAATAGTCAACAATGGGTCAAAATGATCGATTTTTCTTTTATGGCAAAAATCATTAGGATATTAAGTAAAGATCAAGTTCCATGAAGAAATGTTGTAAATTTCCTACCGTAAGTATATTAAAAACATTTTTTTTAGTAGTAATATGCATTGCTAAGGACTTCATTTGGACAACTTTAAAGGCAGGGGTCCAGGAAACATTTAATTAAACTTGACAAGCTCCTGAATTTTTTAATTTTTTAATTTGATTTTTTTAACACACCTTCCTATTCTCCTGGCAATATACTCTGCTCTTGCTCTTGAGTTAACACGCTGCCTATGGTGAGCGTTTTTTTCTTTGCTTGGATGTAAAATAGCCGTAAATAGTTATAAATATATTACTAATACATGCATAATTACTCAAAGGAAATTAATGCTCTAAATTATTATTTTTTCCCTCATAGTGAACAAAGATTAAAAATAAACCTTTGGATAAAATTGGAGAGAAAAAAAATCCAAATAATACTAAAATAAAGTACTTTATGTATATAAACCATCAATTGAATATAAAAGCACAAAACCTGCCAATCTAGAACATATATTTATCATGGAAAACACTCTGCAGTGGTCGCACCACATGATATTTGGTCGCACCACATGTTTTTTTTTAAATTCACTCAAAATGTACAGGCATAGAATTGGCCACCTAAACAAAACAAGTTAGATTCTCACATAAGGTCACTATGAAATTTATAATAAAAATACTTCATACTCATAGGTTTTTTTTTTAGGTCGCACCACATGATATCCAAATGTGGTAACTGCATACCAGCCGTTAAAAAGGTATTTTTCTTTTTTTTTTCAAATTTGAGAGAGAGTTACAAACATGCTTGCTGCTTCAGTGGGTCCTTGGCAAATCGGTAAATGATGCAACATCCTATTTTTAATTGGATTTCAACATAAAAGTCCAAAAATGTGTAGTTTCTTGATGGTCGCACCACATGATATTTCATAAAATTGACATCATCGGACAATGTTTGTTTGTTTATTATGAAATAAAACAAAAAAACAAATGCTTTGCAATTTTGTGCAGGATTACAAAACACTTTGGAAATCATGCAAAATAGTGTAGAAAATACATTTTAATACATTTAGAGTAATTCAAAGATGGGTGGAGAAGTCGTCTTTATTTGCGGTTTCTTTTGCATCTACTCTGCAAGTCTTTATTATTATTGTTTCCCACATTTTAGACGGTCATCAAGACTAAGAAATAATGCTAAATGTTAAATGGATTAATAAAGGTCTTCATTGCTTCATCTTCCAGATATCAGAGGATCCCCTGTACTTTCAAATGTAGGACACAATAGCAGCAGTGCTGCAGATGCACTGGTGAAAAACTCCAAACTGTCTGCTGCCGCACCTGAGTTTGTCCCAGGATGTTATGCATCATTCCAGGTAAGTCTATGTGGCTCTTTTTTATTTTTATTTTTTCTTTACCCGGATGTTAGTCTAATATTCTCTCTCTATAGGATGATGCGTATTCGGATGAGTCTGAAGGATACTATGCTGATCCCTCACTGCCTGATTTAGTTCAGGATTTTGTAAGCCATCTGAACTCATCTCCCGGGTCCTTTGAGTCAGAAATTGAGTATATCACAGACACGCTGAACAGCTGGGTCACTACTGAGGAGATACTGCAGGAGCTCGTAGAGCTCATCTACGTACAGGTGTGCTTGTGAGGAGTTTATGATTACGGATCTGTGTGTTAACCTGTCAAAGTGCACATCCTAAAGGAATAGTTCACCTGAAAATTCATTTTTCAGCATTATTTTCTCACCCTCATGTTGTTCCATAATTATGACAGAGTTTTGAGTGAACTATCCTTTTAAATCAAAATTAGGGTTGACTTTAATACTAAATTATATTTTCCAAATGCATTTTAAAATATATTCTTAAACTCTTAAAATATATTTAAAAGTTTGAATGTGTACAGTATGTATGTATGTGTATACATATAAGTTTGGGATCTGTTAGATTTTTTATGTTTTAAAAATAAGTCTTTTATGCTCACCAAGGCTGCATTTATTTACTGTTTTCTATTTGAATATTTTTTTAAATGTCATTTATTCCTGTGATCAAAGCTGAATTAATCATCATTACTGCAGTCTCCAGTGTCACATGATCCTTCAGAAATCATTCAGATATGAGGATTGGATGCACAAGAAACATTTATGATTATTATCAATGTTAAAAAAAAGTTGTGTACAATGTTTTTTCAGGATTCACAGATGAATATAAAGTTCAAAAGAACAGCATTGATATGAAATAGAAAGCTTTTGTAACGTTAATATACAGGACCATTCAAACGTTCGTGGTCAGTAAGAATTTTTTTGGGGGAAAGAAATTAATAAATTAATCAGTAAGGATGCAGTACATTGATCAAAAGTCACAGTAAAGACATTTATAATGTTACAAAAGATTGTATTTCATATAAATACTACTCTTTTGAATTTTCTATTCATCAAATAATCCTAAAAAAAAATTGTACACAACTGTTTTTAACTGATAATAATCATAAATGTTCCTTGAGCATCCTTGATTCCTGAAGGATCATGTGGCACTGAAGACTGGAGTAATGATGCTGAAAATGCAGCTTTGATCACAGGAATAATAATGTAAAAATATATTCACATAAAAAAGTTATTTTAAATTGTAATAATATTTCACAATATTACTGTTTCTTTTGTATTTTTAATCTAATAAATGCAGCACAGGATACTTCTTTTCAAACATTAAAAAACAAACAAATCCCAAACTTTCAAACGGCAGTGTGTATAATATGAACTCTAAATAATGACAGAAAGCTGCATGAACTTCACTCAAAACATTTTAATTTAGTTTTGCATGCTCATTGTCTGTTCTGTTGAAAAAGCATAACCTGAGACGGCCTCTGTAGCATTTGGGGTATTTTAATATTATGGAAAATCAGTTATTACATTTTGTAATTTGTAAATCTCAAATCATGCATCAGGGCTGTATTTGTTTTCCACAGTCCACGTCTATCCCTAACTTCGCCTACACTGGTGCGCGGCTCTGTAACCATCTGTCTCATCGCATCCGTCTTACTCCACCCAGCGGTAACTTCCGACAGCTGCTACTGCAGAGGTAAACCATCAAAAAAAAGCCTCCTTTAAACGGTGCACTATGTAAGTTTTGGCCCTGTAACGGTTAAAAAACAAAACTGCATGGATTTTGCAGACAAACATTTTGGTTGTGCTTTGGCTCTGCGTTACACTGCAGATAAATATGGTTATCATACTGCTCATAAAACATTCACTTCTAGGCTTAATAGATATAACCGGTTTAGAAAGGATCTCAGCTGATCCTTTAGAGACTGAGACATGAAGACATTATTGCAGAGGTGGGGGACTCGAGTCACATGACTTGACTCGAGTCAGACTCGAGTCGCACATTTTAGGACTTGAGACTTGCTTGACAAATATTACTAAAAGACTCGACTTGACTTTGACTTGATATTCATGACTTGAGACTTGACTTGGACTTGAGTTAAATGACTCGAAATAACTTGTTTTTGTTTAATAAATATCTGTTTTTGAACGCACCGCAAACGAACCACATGACGCAGCAGGCAAGCAGAGAGAGCTAACGTAAGAGACAGTCGTGAATCAAGGCGCTACGCCAAGTTTCCATGGTAATCAGTCACTCACAGATCACAGCACGCCCGTGCTCGAACCCGCGTTCAGTACAGTGTTGCCAGAATGGGCGGGTTCCGGGCTGCGCTTTATCCATCATTTTCATACGAAGAGTTTGCGATGATGAGTTCAAAATTGCAACAACAACAACAAAAAAACTCTAGACTACGAAACCGTCAAGCACTGTAAGTTGAAATGTGGTATCCGACTTGTGTTGCACAATGATGGATAACTGCATATTTCTCTTGTTGAATTATTGACCGGTTTTGCTGAAGATGCTACCGTGAGCGCTTCGACAGCGTAACGTTAGCACTTGTGTGTGTGTGTTATACGGAATATCCGCGGAAGTGTTACTAGTATCTCAGTTCACAGATGGTTTCTGTATTGTTTCTATATAAAAATGTCAACACAATGTATTTGATCTGGCTCTTGTCATTTTGCTCTGTGTTTATGCTTGTTGTTGTCAACTGTTGACATTGTACAAGCAAAATGTGTCGGTTGGTCAGTGTTGTTGTGATTGGACGTCTGGGTTAAAGTCACCATTGTGTGTGTTCTGCATTGGAGCTGATTTTTGACAAATTATGTTACTAAAATAAATTTTTATAGTCTCCTAATGATTGAAATTATATAAATAAAAAAAATGCTGAAATCCCGCCAACACTGCACAAATGTAAAACATTTGAGTAAAACATGACTACTAAAGTGAGTATAACATTATATTACTTTTTGTCTTTTTTTTTTTTTCAACAAACTTTATTTGGATGCAAAAAGACCCAGATAGCTTACAATAATAGCATTTTAAGCCAATTAAGAAAAAAAAAGAGATACAATTTAAAATAAAACCATCAATTAGACATAGGTCAGAAAAAAACTGGTATAACATTTGACATTCTGTCCCCCTCACATTTGAAATGATGGCTACGCCCCAGTTTGGACATGTTACTAATCCAAAGCACTCAAATATTATTGAAGAAATATAAAAAAAACTTTATTTCATCATGGCTTTAATATTTAGTATACAGGTGACAAGTACTGGACACATATGCATTGCGGCTAATGAGCCTTCGTCAGGGTGTGAGCAGCAAACACAATCTGAGTTCTCTTTAAGGGTTACTTCAGCGATTAGCATTAAGCTTTGTATCAGTAAACCCAGGTGTATATTCAAATTATCGTACTTTCCCCCTTCATATGACCCTGAGATGAGAGAATTATGTATTTTATTTCTGGAAAAATTCCTCGGATGACGCAAATATTGTCATTTTGCATCATCTGAGGAGTTTTTGGCCAGAGGCTAAAGACTACAGCCAGCAGGAGGCGCTATTCCCACATGTTTTCAACATCACACTCACAGCACTCGGCTCGCGGAGCTGCGAAGATTCATGTAAACCAGGCACGTGCAGAGGGGGCTTTGGGTGCTCGAGCCCCTGCCCTTTATCAAAATGAATCAAAGTGCCCTCTCAGACAAATATCAATGATAATATTTGTGGTCAATAAAAAGGACAACGTGTCCTATACTAACAAATTGCTCAAAAGTCGAAAAACTTCTGTTTATTTTTTCATATCAGTCGGTCTGAGGCGTTGCCATAACCCGTTGCTATGGGTTGCATGTGTTTTACTGGCTGATTTTCCTCAGTCTGTTCGGAAACGGCTCTCGAGCCATATATCGTTCTTTCAGAGAGTGTCTGTGGCTTTACGGAGAAAAGCATTCCCCAAACAAACCAAAACATTTTTTTCATCAGTAATTAACGCTAATGTGTTGATTTAATTAAAAATCTATATTTTAGATATTTTTAAATTTTACATAAATCGTCAATGCCGGGCCGTTTGTCATATACACCAACCATTCGTGATCTGGCAAAGTTCAGATTCCATTGGACAATGTGAAGTGGAGCGGTAATTTTCTGTTCTAATTCATAAATCGGTTGAAAATGACATGGACAGGCGAACTAACGTTTGTGGAGCGATTTCCTGTGAAATGGATCATCCTGACAATCGTCCTGATGTTCCTGACAACAAACAAAGCACTGCACAAAACCTTGCAGCACCAAAAGTTGCATTAATGTAAGTAGTGTTAAACTCACTTGTATTTATGTATATTGATACACGCGTTTACTATTTGATGAAACGATCAAAGCTAATGAAGCCAAGTGCCAACGGCACCTACAGGCCAATTATGTGAAATGGTGGCATGAAAGGACTTTATTATATTACCATTTTTGATAATGATGCAGCATTATGAAAGAAGTCTCTTATGCTCATCAAGCCTGCATTTATTTGATCAAAAACAGCAAAATTGTGAAATATTTTTATAATAGGCTAATTGTTTTCTATTTTAATATACTTTAAAATTGAAAGTATATGTTATGTATACCTGTGATCAAAGCTGAATTTATCATCATTACTCCAGTCTTCAGGGTCACATGACCCTTCACAAATCATAGATTTGACGTCAATGTTGGAAACAGTTGTGCTGCTTAATATTTTTTATAACCTGCTGTGATACTCAAGATGAAATATTCTTTGATTAATAAAATGTTAAAAATAACATGTAATAATATCTCACAATATTAGGCTATCGTTTTTTTCTGTATTTTTGATTAAATAAATGTAGGCTTAATGAGAATAAGAGACGTCTTGCAAAAATAAAAGTTAAAATGTAGTATCAATACATTTCCACACACGCGCATAGCCGCACACATAGCCTATACACACACACACACACACACACACACACACACACACACATACATATATATGTGTTTTTTTTGTATTATTATTTATTTTTTTAGATGTTGCCCCTTTTTTACATTTGAGCCCCTGCCTCTGAAGAACTCTCTGCACGTCCCTGATGTAAACGGAGCGGTGGAGAGCAAAGTGACTGTTCTAACTTTTCAAATGAATTCCTATGAAAGTTAAGCTTCCAAAGACATGAACTGAAAATGCGGAAAACTGATCACGCGCTGTGAATGCAGCCGCGATTCCCGCTGTTACCGCAGCTCATGTGATGAATGTAATCCGATCCTGCTGCGTTTGTGCCGTGACGGCCGTGGCACTCAATTGACTTACTCATAATATATTGAACAGACACATTCAGTTTTAATTGTTGTGTCTCTAACTGAACTGATTTTATGAAAATGAACTCGGTGGGCAAGTAAACCATGTCGTGGCTCTGGTCATGCCTAGAATAGGGCAGTGAAGTGTATTCTGGGAATTGTTGTCTTTCATCCCCATGAGACAAAAATACATTTTCTGTGTTTTCTCAGTCTAGAAGGCACCAAATTAAAAAATAATTTCACATTTCTACTACATAAATGACCGAGTTTAAATACAGATTCATCTTCCCAGCGCTGAAGTACCCCTTTAAGTTTATTAGTCATATAACAATCACCTGGTCACGCTGTTGAGGACAAGCAAATAATACAAAAAATATATCTCACCTAATATATTGGCTATGTAATTTTGAATCTTATTTTAATTTTTTTAGATTTGTATTGTATTAACAACTCAGCTGTATGTGGACACCTTTTGAGTAGAAATGCATAAACTCCCTTAGTTCATAACTACTGTAGTTTTAGCTTATTTTAATATAAAAATTCAGTTAAATCATCAAACATTTGGATGACTTGCCAGTGACTTGCTTGACATAAAGCAGTGACTTGACTTGACTCGACTCTCACAAAAATTGACTTGGACTTGCTTGAGACTTGAAGGTTAAGACTTGAGACTTGCTTGTGACTTGCACATGTGTGACCCACCTCTGCATTACTGTATCTTTACCCATTAATAAACACGGTACTTCCTTTACTTTCAGGTTCGTTTACGCTCATTTTTGTAAGTTTCATTTATCCTTAAACTCCATTATGTGGTGTTTGTGTAGGTGTCAAACTGAATATGACCGGAGGGAGCAGGCTGTGAGAGGAGATCCAGAGACCCAGAAAAAGTTTCACTCCTATGTGCTGTTTCTGGGGGAGCTTTACCTTAACTTGGAGGTCAGTTCACCACACACACACACACACACACACACACACACGTTGGGTTTTCATGGCGTAATGCATTTTATACTGTGAAAACCATATTTTCTATCCCCCTACACTGCCCCTGCCCCTAAACCTACCCATCACAGGAGACATGCTGCATTTTTACTTTTTCTAAAAACATCACTTAGTGTGATTTATGACCTGTTTTCCTCATGGGGACCAAAAAATGTCCCGACAAGGATTTTGGATATTGCCATCTTTGTGGGGACATTTTGTCCCCATAACGTAGGGATTATCAGTCCACACACACACACACACAGAGCTCTGGAAAAAATTAAGAGACCGCTCCAAGTTCAGAAATCAATATATATATATATTTTTGATGTATTAAGTTCACTTTATGGACTTAAGGACAGTAAGTTATCCTCGAAAAAGTTTTAACTTTATCAAATATAATCTTAACTGCTTAATTTTTTTATTTTTTTGTAAATCAGTTTTTGCCATAAAGATCAGATGCTGATATGACATTAAAATCTATACTACTGCCACTATATTTACTATATAAATTTCTATAAAAACTACATAAATAGGAGTCAAAATTGTGTATCTTGGTTTATTTATCTTTTATGTATCTGTCTAAAAGTCTATCCTCACATATAAGTTGTTTTGGTTAAGAGCCTCTGCTAAATTATTAAATGTAGATATTGTACAGTATATTATTTATTTTATTTTTAAATAAAGCTCACCTAAGGATTTATTTTTGTAATTTTTAATCTTATTTTAATGTTAAATCTTGTATATTAATTGCTGTATCTTTTTCAGTTTCCTTGGTTTTTATTTTTATTGTATTCATGTAATTCTTATATGGTTATAATTCAGTTGCCATGAGCTAGCCACAGAGGAGTGTTGTGACTTTGTTTTTAAACGGCTCTGGGTGCGAGGTAACGTTTAATTGCGATGAAAAGTTGCAGCCGTCACAGCCCTACATGGCATTAAATAAAAATATACTGATACTATTATTTTTAAATATTACTTTTTAGATTTTTTTTTTTGTTTCAGTTTAGTTCAGATAAATGTATTTATTGTGCTTCAACTTTTTTCAAAATATTTCATCTTGTATTTGTTTTAATTTTATTTATTTATAATTTTTTTTAAGTTGACACATTTTGTTTTAGTTTAGTTAAATGTAGTTTAATTTGACTAACCCTGGTACAATCAGCCGCTCATCATTACTAAATAAACCTCGGCAGAGCTTGACCTGCTACGTCTGAGAAAATTATGTAATGCTAAAGTCTAAACCAATTAAAACCCTTTATGTCTATTCCTTTGCATAACCTAGTATATAAAATCTGCCATATATGCTTAAATTCATATGTCAGATTTTGTAATGTTTACGTTATAGATAAAAATACACCAAAAAAAATCTTTCATATCTGTAGCTTGTTATTCAACTGTAACTGTACATTTATTCTGTTACCAAATATATGACTTACTACAATTTTATATTTCAATTCTTTAATTGTGTTTCAGGTGAAAAGTGGGAAAGGCACACCAGGACGAGCTAATGTCTTACTGGGAGCGCTAAAGGATCTTTTGAACACATTATTCTCTCACCCAGATGACCCAAATCTAATGTGTGCTGTCAAATTACTCAAGGTTTGCAATATTCCGGTTCTTACACAGTGTAACTGCAGTAAATGCTAAGACGTAGTAGTTTTTCAGAGCCAATACTCTGCAGCAGTTGTCAAGTGACCTCAGGACTTCGCTTAAGATCATTAGTGACAGTAATCCTGACATAAACAGACTTTGAAATTGCCAGACAGCTCAAAGCACTGAAATGGAATAATGCCTTTAATTTAATCAATCTGCAGATAATAATACTACTAAGCACTACTATGCTTTTGGCGCTGACTTGAATTGTTTTACTGTACTGATCTGACAAGCTGAGCGGTTCCATTCTGGATGACACATGGAAGGAGAAAGGCCAGTCAGACATGAAGGACATCATCAAGAAGATTGAAGAAATTTTGTTGGACGCCAAATGCAGCCGGTGAGTGAGTCGGGCAACAGAAGATTGTTTAGTATGTACGAGTAGTGACCAAAAGGAATGTGTCCAGCTTAGGAAAATTGACATCTTCCCACTTTATTTAAATATTAATGATTTATTAAATGGGTGCTTGATAATGATTTCACTTTTTAACTTTGGTTAGTGTGTAATTTTGCTGTTTGAGCATAAAAAACATCTGCAAAGTTACGACTCTCAAAGTTCAAAGCAAAGGGAGATATTTTATTTACAGAAATCGCTTTTTAAGGACTATAACAATTGGCTGGTAGGAAGCTTCTTCACGGGTTGGTGACATCACAAACCCTACAGTTTACATAAACCCTGCCCCCGGGAACACGCAACAAAGGGGGTGAGGCCATGTTGAGAAGAGGAAGAGTTGTAGTACATTTGAGAGTCTGCTCAAGCTGTCGCATCCGTCTTTTCACCTTTATTGCAATACAGTACGAAAGACAAATGCAATAGCATGTCATAAAAGCAAGATGAAAACAAAAGTTATAACCGTAATTAAATTAACACAAGCTCTTATAGCTCCTCCCTCTTCTAGAACGGGGGCCGGGTGCCACAGCTCATTTTCATTTAAAGGAACACACACACAAACATGTTTCACCCTCAAAAGGTGACAATTTTAACATGCTATAAAACATTTTCTGTGTGTTATTTTGAGCTAAAACTTCACATACTCACTCTGGGAACATCAGAGACTTGTTCTACATCTTGTAAAAAGCTGGACCTAAAATAAGGACGCCTTTAACCAATTTTGTAAGCATATTGCATAGTTGTGCTTGGAGTCAATTGTTTTCTTTTTGATTGGATTGAAACAAGCCTAATTGTGCTGACCAGGCTGTCATACAAAGAAATTATGAAAACCAATGAAATATTGATAACCTGATATTTTGATGGTGTAATTGATCATTGAAAACAAATATCACTTTTGGACATCACCGGACATCACTTTTGGTCTCTACTGTATGTATGTAGTGCTGAGGTTTATGAGCATCACTGTCTGCACTCCCATTGGTTATCCCTGTATTCTTGCATAAAAGCACAACTTTGTTCCATCAATGGTTATTGTTGCTCATGACAATAGAAACTGTCAACTTCCAGTTGCTTTGTTTTTGCATGTGACTGTCAGTGTGAATTGCTTTTATATTTATGTGAGTAATTAAATTGCATTATTGAGATGTCTATTGTATCTGCTTGTGTAGAGATGTCAGACAGATGCTATTGAAACTGGTGGAGTTACAGTCCAGTAACTGGGGGCGAGTTCACACAGCCGCTGTGTCCAGTGATGCTACGCCTGACAATGACCCCAACTACTTTATGGTGCGTGCCGTGTATGCAGCAGAAAAGAAATGAATCCACATAATGAGGTTTTGGAGTAAAATACGTAATCAATGACAGTCTCTTCTGCTCACCAAGGATGCATTTGTTTTATCAAATCTACAGTGAAAACAATAATATTGTGAAATGCTATTACAATTTAAAATAACTGTTTTCTATTTGAATATATTTTAATTCCTGTGATTAAATTAAGATTAATTTCAGCTGCAATGATCAGTTTAAGACATGCTTGTTGAATAAAAGTATTAAAGGGTTAGTTCACACAAAATAAAAAATTCTGTCAATAATTACTCACCCTCATGTCGTTCCAAACCCGTAAGACCTTCGTTTATCTTCAGAACACAAATTATGATATTTTGATTAAAATCCGAGAGCTCTCTGAGCCCACATACATAGACAGCAACACATTGACCACTTTCAAGGTCCAGACAGGTAGTAAAGAGATTGTTAAAATAGTCCATGTGACTCCAGTGGTTAAACCGACAAGAATACTTTTCATGCGCAAAAAAACAAAACAATAATAACAAATTCAATTATGACTTCTCTTCCCTATCACTCTCTCTTATGCTATTCACGCTGTTGGACTATTCACGGTCCAGCACTTCTTAGTTCTACAGCAGAACGGCGGCTCGCTATTGGCTGAGCACCACATGCATGCGTTGTAGTACTTCTGTGAATCGCGTAAGAGAGTGTCACAGAGGAGAAGACATTATTGAATAAAGTCGTTATTTTTGTTTGTTTTGTGCACACACAAAGTATTCTCGTCACTTTATAACATCAAGGCTGAACCACTGGAATCACAAGGACTATTTTAACAATGTCTTCACTACCTTTCTGGACCTTGAAAGTAGTCGTTGTGTTGCTGTCTATAGAGGGGTCTGAGAGCTCTCGGATTTCATCAAAAATATCTTAATTTCTGTTCTGAAGATGAACGATGTTCTTACGGGTTTGGAACCAAATGAGGGTGAGAAATTAATGACAGGATTTTTATTTTTGGGTGAACTAACCCTTTAATTTCTTCTTTAAAAAAAAAGTAATCTGTGACAGTATCTTAGTCTTATTGTGTTTCACTCATGTTCTTCAGAATGAACCAACCTTCTACACAGCTGATGGGACGCCTTTCACAGCAGCAGATCCCGGTGAGTATTGGCAGTCTTTAGTCTGCTGGTATGACCCATGTACAGACTTCCTCATGTGTTTTATTAAGTGGGTGAATATCACAACACTGTTCAACTGAAAGTGTTCAAGTTCAAAATCTAAAGAAAATCTAAAATTATATTTTGCAGAGAAACTAGCCCATTTTAGGATTTTTTTTATTTTTTTGTTACATATTTCCATTACATTTTTTAAAAAATAATAATAATTTTATACCAAATTCTTATTATCATAACACGTCAGGACTTTTTTTTTGTAGATTAAAAATAATAATAATTTTTTTAGCAGCCATTATCAGTTTATAATGTCATGGATATGCTCTTGACAGGATTCTACAAATTCTTTCATATTCAATGCAATTCACATGTATTTGTGCAACGCTTTTCACAATACATATCTTTTTAAAGAAACATTACAAAAAATGCATGTTTCTATGTTACAATTAAAAGTAATCTGTTATCAGTGGTGATTGGCAAAAGAATGGCAGAAATGTACAGTTCCAAGATAATACATATCATGCAGTTGGCTTGCGTCATGCATTCATTTAAAGCAGAAATGACAAGCGTGTTAAAATGTGTAATTTGTCCTTTTTTTCCCACCACAGAATACTCAGAGAAATATCAGGAGATTCTAGACAGAGAAGACTACTTCCCTGATGCATATGAAGAGAATGGGAATGAATCGTGAGTAGATGTTTATAAAGTTGTATGCAGAATATCTAGTATATGTCTGTTAACTGCACAACTTAGTAATATAGTAAAGCTGAGAGGATAGTGAGGCCAGCAGCAGCGGTTAGTGTGGCCCATCATTTTTTAAATGTCTATATAGTTTTTAATTTTAGTTATTTAGTTTATTTTAGTCAAATTAAACTAATTGAAAATGAGATGTTGCTTTGGAAAACTAGGTGAAATAAAAAAAGGTGCTTTTTATATTTATTCATTATTATATATTTATTTCAGTTAAAGTTCATTTTATTTAAAGTAACAAAAGTTTTATTGGTTTTAGTTTTAGTTATAACTATAATAACCCTGCTGTGACCATCCCCTCTGCTCAAACTCCAGTAATTGTCCTCATCACAATGACGCTGGGTGAAGTCAAAGAGCACATTTTTAGTGAAGTCAGCAGTCCAGGGAGAGAGGGGGGCTTAGCAAGACCTGCCAGTCTTATTCAGCATAGTCTTCAGCCCAATGGATGGGCCATGAACAGATGTGCCTTTAGGGACACGTCTCCCACATCCCTGTGTATTCTATACCCATGCAGGAGACATTATGACAGAAAATATTGTTTTCTTTAAACTACACAGTTGCAGTAAGGCACTTATAATGAAGAAATGCATGAACATAATCAAAAAATGTATAGTTCATGGTGCAGTAATCCAACCTTATATTGATGATTTGGACAACTGCGTGCATTTATTTTAAAGTCGGCATTAAGGATGCTTATAATTAACTGATAAACCATTGACCTACAGTTCGAATTTTGACTGTTTAATATTATCAGTTAAATGGTTTAAAAAGTATTTTTTGAAAACGTTTGCTGCATGGTTAAAAAAATACCCTATACATTGAGTTTCTGAAAAAAAAAGAGAAGCACCCAAGATATCATTTATAATATACGGAAGCCCTGAACCGCAAAGTAAAAAAAAATAATAATCTGTAAATAAAATAAAATAAAATTATAGAATTTCAAGATTAAAGTCGAAATATTTTTGAGAATGAAGTCAAAATTACAAACAGGAGTTCTCAAATCGGTGCGCCTAGTGATATTCAAGAAGAATGATTATAAGCCTAAACTGCTGTGATTGTGAATATAATTAAATAAACCCTTTTATCAGTATTATCTTATTAATATCTGTCCTGAGAGCATAATCTTAAAATCCCCGCACTTTTTCGGATGTGTTCACGTAAAGATTTCTATGTGGATAAATCTAGATTTAAATTCAGAGAGACCAGATATGCGTGACCTGACGGATTTGGATTATTCTTATCCAAAATGAGATGATCATGTGAGCCTTATGTAGTGTAACTTCGACAGTGTAAAGCCGCAGGGCGCTCTCACGCAGAACGATAAAACGTTAAAAAATCATCCGGCTAAATTGAATAAAAAGCAGAAACATTTTGACTGATGAAACATGAGGACCGTTAACACACGATGTGATCATATATGGTTTATGTGTGTTTTTCAAGCCATCTTGGGGTATTTCCATATTTATATGAATAATGCAGTGTTAACTGCCATAGCATCTCGTCGAAGAAAGATCTGCATCTGCTCCAGAGCAACGGTTTCAGGAACGGATTCTTCTAGGACAACCATCTCTATTCTTTACTGTCTCAATAAAATATGTTGCAATGACTTTCGGGCCATTATTGGTGAAATACACTTTCAACCACACCACATTTCGTGTGAATCCGAGCAGAGGCCGTACGTTTTAATCTTATCGTACGAGTCAACATGCCACATAAAGTTTGGATTGTGTACATCCTCCGACGGTCAGCAGTTCGACTTCACCAGCGCATTCCTTTACTAATAAATATTCTCGTAACATTTCTATTTTAATCTCGAAATATTTCAACTTTACTTTGGAAAAGATTTGATTTTAATCTCGACATGTTCAATATTTTTATTTAATTTTTTTACTTCGCAGTTTAGGGCTTCTGTAATAATAAATACTCCAATATTCCATAAAAATTCAGAATGATTAGTGACTCTAAGAAATAGGCCATGTAAATACATAAGCTTTCACTGTTCCTTCTGTTTCAGCTTCAATGATGATGATGATGACGATGATGAAATGGATCCAGAGATCGAAGAGGCCTTTGAGAAGTTTTGCATGGAGTCGGACGCAAGAAGAAAGAAATGAGCGACTGTGAGGTTGTCATGTTAACGCATTACCCGACCAGCTGGAATGTTTCAGAGTGGGCGGAACCAAGAACGTTTTGGTTGATTTTCGTTTCATTTCTCAAGAAGCACTTCTTGGCTACAGTGTCACTGGATTTATGGCTGGGATTACTGTTTAGTTGAAATGCAGTATAATTTGCAAGTCCATCAGGCCATCAAATTGTCAGTAGCCATTGGTTTGGCATTTGGGTTGTTAGGTTTATTTTATGCGTGTTCTGATTTATCAAACATCCCGAAAAAAAAAGTTTGCTGTGAGATTTTAATATGAGCCGGAGAGTTGCATCATCAAGTGTACGTGTGGTTTAACTGCTCCGTAAACGTAGAGGAATGAGGCGGGACACATCAGTTTGGCTCCTCAAGGCTTTGCCATTTACAGTTTCAGAGCACAGGAAGTAAGAAGTTTTAAGAACTGAATTCTACTGTTCTTCCTTTATCAGATTCTCCTTGAACCTTTTTTAGAGTTTTACTTTCAATTCATGCACATGTTTAAGGAAAAGAGGAGCCCCAACTTTAAAGTATGTTTGTTTTTTTGTTTTTTGAATGCAGGGATACATTTTCCACATATGTTAAGTGTGTCAAATCAGATCTCGAGGAAAAGCTCAGTACAGGTTTGGGGGTTTACACCGATTCATCCGCCACTGTGATTTACAGATGTTTTCTCATCACCAACATCTCATGGATCCCAGATAAAGGAATGTTTATTTTAATATAGCTGTAAATATTATTTGCTGCATTGTTTGCCTGCAATAAATCTTTATTAATAAACTGTCTTTTTGTGTCTCTGTTGGTCAGACCTTTTTTTATATATATATGCTATTAATAGTAATAAAAGGGGTGAATATTTCCCTCTAAAATAATGAAAAAGATGTCAAATTATTTATAGATTTCTAAATCAAGTCAGCTCAGGTTGAATCTTTGCAGCAAGGGGGCGACAACAGATCGCACAGATTTATGAGTACTGTAGAAGAAGTGGTTCATCCAATCAGCGTCGTTCTCTTCATCACCCGCGAAAATTTACATGGCGACTGTTTATATTGAGCCATGATGATGGAGAGTCAGATTCATTTATCCGAATAGGTTCTTTATTCATTTCAAAGAAAAATGAAAAACGATTCGGTGATTTTTTGGTCCCTGACGTTGCAATAATGT
Source organism: Gobiocypris rarus (assembly GCA_023029165.1). Lineage (NCBI taxonomy): Eukaryota > Metazoa > Chordata > Actinopteri > Cypriniformes > Gobionidae > Gobiocypris > Gobiocypris rarus. The sequence goes on from CM040916.1 coordinate 49,071,109, forward strand.
CTTATCTAGGCACACAATGCTATTTATGATATTTTCATGAGCAAGTTTAGTCAATAATTGTGTTTATTGTTATTCCGTGTACACGATTTAATTTTAATTAAGCTTTTAAAAATCATTCGAATCTACATAAAAAAAAAGCTTTTGACTTTAAAGTTTTTGGATAAAATGCTATTTATTTAAACCAACCGAGTCATACAATCAAATCCTACATTTCTAATGCGTTTTTTTATTTGCAACATTTCTGCTATTCGGCTCTTTACCTGAATCACTCTTGGGTTTGTAAACCGGTTCGATCGATTCATTCAAAAGATCCGACTCGCAAGAACGAACCATTTACAAATCGGACAACGCAAAATACCAACGGCTAATTTGTGTGTCGCTTCAGTGATTATTGGTGTTTAAGTTTAGGCAGTTGCAGTCAAATGATTGCATTATCGTTTTGTGTTCCAACTTTAGCGCGTTCAGTGTCATGTTAAGCGAGTCACCATGTGTTCGGTTAGGTTTATGGTCATGTATGTGGATGAGTCTGTAGATGTGTATTATACAGACGGGCACAGACTTCAGCTCTCACCCTGCGGATCTGAATTCATGATAGAGAAACACTTGCCACCCTCTGCACACCCGCTTCAGGCCAGAGAGAGAGTCAGACAGAGAACAAGATTCGCCATCAGCGAGTATAAGGTGCACTGCACATCACACTTTCATCTCTAAAACTATCAATAATGTATTAATGTATGCAAAACATGCTCTGTCCGGCTGTCTGTCCGTCTATCAGTCCTTTTATCTATCTATCTATCTATCTATCTATCTATCTATCTATCTATCTATCTATCTGTCTATCTGTCTGTCTGTCTGTCTGTCTGTCATTTTATCTGTCTATCAGTCATTTTATCTGTCTATCAGTCATTTTATCTATCTGTCCATCTGTCTTTCTGTCTCTGTCTATCAGTCATTTTATCTATCTATCTATCTATCTATCTGTCTTTCTGTCTCTGTCTATCTCTGTCTATCAGTCATTTTATCTGTCTATCTATCTATCTATCTATCTATCTATCTATCTATCTATCTATCTATCTATCTATCTATCTGTCTATCTGTCTTTCTGTTTGTCTGTCTATCAGTCATTTTATCTATCTATCTATCTATCTATCTATCTATCTATCTATCTATCTATCTATCTATCTATCTGTCTATATGTCTATATGTCTGTCTATCAGTCCTTTTATCTATCTATCTATCTATCTATCTATCTATCTATCTATCTATCTATCTATCTATCTATCTATCTATCTATCTATCTATCTATCTATGTCTGTCTGTCTGTCTGTCTGTCAGTGCTTTTATCTATCTATCTATCTATCTATCTATCTATCTATCTATCTATCTATCTATCTATGTCTGTCTGTCTGTCTGTCTGTCAGTGCTTTTATCTATCTATCTATCTATCTATCTATCTATCTATCTATCTATCTATCTATCTATCTATCTATCTATCTATCTATCTATCTATCTATCTATCTATCTATCTATCTATATCTGTCTGTCTGTCTGTCTGTCTATATGTCTGTCTGTCTGTCTGTTTGTCTGTCAGTAATTTTATCTGTCTATCAGTCCTTTTTATTTGTCTATCTATCTATTGTATTTCTGTCTCTGTCTATTAGTCATTTTATCTATCTATCTATCGGCTGTTTATTTATCGCTGTTGTTTATCTGTTGTATTTTACTGCTGTTAATATGGTTGCACTGTATAAAAAATTAATCTGTTGTTTTCTGTCTTGTTTAGGCACTGGTATTAAATGCTTTGGCATTCAGAAACAAGTATGCAACTTATCCATATTTGCCTGAAGAGCTCTTAACAGATGAATTCAACAAGGTAAGACTGTCCTAAAGGTTTACCTTTTATTACTGAAATCATGTAAATCCAGCTTAATTTCTCATTGATGCTTATTTGCGTAACCAAATGCTCATTTTCAGAAGTTCAACAGTGCAATAACTGAGGTGGAGTGGCCTGGGTCTGACTCTTGCACCACTGGGTCGGATGGAGAGATCACAGTCTGCTCTGTAGATGGACATGCTCAACTGGTTCTTTCCTCTTCTGGAGAAGAGTTCACGGTGGAGTTTATCTGTCGGTCCAGCCAAAATGAAGTAGAGTCACAGTTTTTGCAGCTTCAAGGTCACCAACACAAAAGCACATGTTTATTAAGTGGCTTGTCATTTAAATCTGCCACGGTTAAGGGTTTAAACATCTCTGAAGCCTCAGCGGGTGCTCGTATGGACCATCCTGGATCAGTCGGAAAATCCCTCAATATGGAAAGACTGGAATCAACAAGCTCGAAGTCTGAAAAGGTGCATATGTACACCAGAGTGATCCAGCAGTATTCCCGAGTGCTTTACCCACAGATGTGGGGCTTTCCTCTGTCAGTGGCTGTCAAGCACTGGGAATCACTAAAAACTCAAATTAATAATATCAATGGGCAAGATAGAAAAGGTTTAACAGACAGAGCAGATAGACCAACATCTCAAACAGGGCTGAAGACTCAAATTCCCAAACCATTGCCTTTAAAATGTCCCTCTCCTCACCAGCACAGGTGAGAGGAACTCCAAACAAACACAACACAGTCTTATATCATCCCTCTCTCTCTTTGGCTTTATATATGGATGAATCTCGACCTGTCAAGAACAGGTAATATTTCACCCCTAAATAAGTGTCATCCCTAATATCGACCATGTGATGTTCAGGTGGAGATATGACGCTGTGAATCCTGATTGTCTGGAACAGGAAGAGGAAGTCACATCTGAGCTGGTGAAAGTGGTCTGGTGCAAAGGCATTATATACCGGTGATTACTGATTCATTTCATGTTCGTAAACCAGTTCATACACCTTTAACCATTGCATCATCTTTAAGATCATTAGGGTAAAAACTTGACCAAAGCACGGATTGGTGGGCAAAAATATGCAATTAAATTTGAACTAATTTTTAAAGATCTCAATAGGATCAAATAATATCACCCCTCATATATTTATAGACACATATACGTACATGCATATTGCATACACACAGTAGTAGGCTATATTTTATTTTTATAATGTGTTTTTTCCAAAGTATTTTTAATTAAAAGAGGATTTGATCTAATTCAGACTTCATCATTATTCTTAAGGATTGCCTTCAAATTGTATTAAATAAAAAAGTCAATATATTTACTTTTATATTGATTCATGAGTAACACATAGTCCTTAGAGGAGTAGTTCACCCAAAAATATGGAACTCCATAGCAGCTTTTATTGGCCAAGGACCGCCCAGAGGCCGCCTGACTGATATAAAGCAACCAAAGTTTGTTTTGTTCTGTGTGAAATTGTAACGCCAATGTCTAGAATAACAGTATACAACTCTTTGACGTATTTTAAAGAGTCTATTCCATGAAAAATCCAGCGTTTAGTTGACCCTGATAAGCGCTCATTGTCACAGTTGTAAACATGACCGGTTCTTCTTCCATGAGGGGGCTTGGGGTCACAACATCTTTGTTTCCAGGTGGACCATTAAAGAACGCGACACACATCTGCTGGAAATTCTGTAGAATTCAACCAATCAGATGACAGCTTTATAGATCCTTAAATGGTTAGTTCACCCAAAAATCAAAATTACCCCATGATTTACTCACCCTCAAGTCATCCTTGGTGTATATGACATTATTCTTTCAGATGAATAAAATCTTAAAAGTTATATTACTAAATTCCAGGCTAATCCAAGCATTAGAATTGAAGTAATAGTTGTTCTGTTTTTGAAGTTCATAAAAAGTGCATCTGTCTGTCAAATTACATGCTCCACGCGGCTCCGGTGTGTTTATAAAGGCCTTCTGAAGCGAATTGACGCGTTTATGTAAGAAAAATATCCATATTTAAAACTTTATTAGGTAAACTTTTGGCCGACCGTCTTCCGTGGAAAAGTGTTGAATGTTGAAAGTGAAAGATGCGTATGAGACGTCATGACGAGCCCAGCTGGTCGCAATAGTCTTTCGATCGGCAGGGGGACTTTCACATTTTTTTCCAAAAATTGAACAGGGAAGCGGTCGGCCGAAGATTTACATGATAAAGTTTTAAATATGGATATTTTTCTGACACAAACGCGTGAGTAAATCATGGGCTAATTTTCATTTTTGGGTGAACTATCCCTTTAAGTGTTTCCTGTTAAGTGTGCCATATGCATCAGACGCTCAGCCAGTGGTCTGTGGGAGAGTCATTTAAGACTGAGAATGAAAATGCCGTCATTTACTCACCCTTGTGTTGTCCCAAAATCAGCATGACTGACTGGCTTCTGTAAAACCTAAAAGAAGATATTTTGAAAAATGTCTTTTCTTTTTTTCTGTACATTGAATATCGAAGGGGTCCAGTGTTGTTTAGTTTCCAGCATTCTTCAAAATATCTTCTCTTGTGTTCCACAGAAGAATAAAATAATTTGGAAAGGTTTGGAATGGCATGAGAGTGAATAAATGATGATAGAATTTTCATTTTTGGGTAAACTGTCCATCTAAGGACAATGTGCCAAACAAATCAAGTATGCCTTAGACTTAAACACTGATGATGATGTTTTCATGTATTTTCTCTCCTTTAGTATTGTAGATGGAGTGATACCGATGGTAGAGATCTCACCTGGAGATGGTTCAGTCATCAGATCCAATGGAGTTCTAGCCAATTACTTCACACATTACAAAGCTGGAGCTGCTCACAGAGATGTAAGACAACACTGACGTGCACACACTATCAAGTCGGGTGAATTAAAGGTGTTTGGTCTCGAGAGGCTGATGTTGTACTGATACAGAGACCATTACATGAATAAATGTTTGTAGATGTATGATTCAGAAGATGAGTTGGTTTCTGTGTTCTCAGGCAGTGGAGTGTGTGTATTACCTGTGTGGTCTCCCACCTGACGTACCGGGTCAGCTGTATTCTGTACAATCTATTGTCACACGGGCCAGCAGGTGAGAGGAGAGGTTTACAAGCATACAGGATAACTCATAATATTCCCAAAAAATGGAGTATTCCCTCAGTTTATAAAGGTGCAGTGGTTTCTTTCACCACCTCTCAACAGATCATCATGAATCTAAATGAATGTATAAAGTTCAGCCACTGGGGGGTGATAATAGTACCAAAAATAATGAACAGTTGTGTTTTCTAAGTCAAGCATAAATGTACATATATAGTTTATTAAAGGATGCATTGAATCGATCAAAAATGACAGTAAAGACATTTATAATGTTACAAATGATTTCTATTTCTTTAGTTTTTAACTTTTAGAGAATCATAAATTGTATTATGGTTTCACAAAATATATTCAACATTTAAAATAACAAGAAATGTTCTTGAGCAGCAAATCAGCATGTATTAAGAATGATCATGTGACACTGAAGACTTTTCCATCACAGGAATTGATAAATTACATTTTAAAATATTCAAATAGAGAGCAGTTATTTTAAAAAGTAAAAATATTACTCAAAATTACTGTTTACTGTTACTGTTAAATAAAAGCAGCCTTGTTGAGAATAAGCACATTACCAGCCAATAACTTTTGAATGGTATTGTATAATATGTGTATTCCACATATTACATTACAGAAAAAGAAAGAGATAAAAAGTTACATTACACAAAAAGAAATATTTTGTCTGTGTTTTGTTAGGATTCTGAAATGTTTCATCCAGGCCAGAAGCTCCCTTAGGGTCCCGCTCTCTTTTTACTGCTGGAACGAGGTGTGTGTGATATCGCTCTTATGGAGACTCGCGCAGTGTCCAGTGTATACAGATGTGTGTGTGTGTGTGTGTGTGTGTGTGGGCATGTTTTTGTGAAATATCAGGACACAAATGTGTATAATGACATGGGTATGACATAGGTATTACAAAAAGAGGGTGAAATATGAGGACGTTCCCCATGTCCTCACTTTTCAAAATGCTTATAAATCACACAGGATGAGTTTTTTTTCACAGTCTCCTGTGATGGGTAGGTTTAGGGTCAGGGGCAGTGTAGGGGGATAGAAAATACGGTTTGTACGGTATAAAAACCATTACGCCTATGGAATGTCCCCACATTTCACAAAAACAAACGTGTGTGTGTGTGTGTGATGATGCTTCTTTCTTTAGCAGGCTGCGGTGTGTGATTGTGTACGAGTAGTTCAGGAGGTGACAGTGGCAGGTACAGGATGTTTCAAAGCTCTCTCAGACGGGACTGTCGAGGTCTTGTTCCTGGATGGAGTTAGGGCTCAGATGATGTGGAAAACTGACACATGTACACCTGCACAGGTACTTAAACATACGAATGCATTTAATTAGCATACAACTACACACTAATCATGAATCATCTCACCTAACTTCTTGTTTACTTCCACATTTAATCAGCTCCTCACCAATTAATTTAAGTTGACACAATTTGTTAATGCAATATGCTTACATCCATTCACATGCTAAGTTTTTAGTCCTTTAGGGGGATTCAAACATGTTTACAATTGCACAAGGCTGCATGGATTTTTAAAAAATGTTAAATATTAGTAATATATTATTATTAATCATTCAAAATTATTCTTATAATTATTAAATCATTAATATAATATATTAAATATTGCTGATTAATTGCTATGTATGATTATATTGGTGTATATAAATGAAAAATGTATATAATTTTGTGTGTTTATTTATTAAGTGAATTTTAGTATCATTGAGATCTTAGTTTTATTAATATTTTCATAATAAGATAATAATTTTTTTATATTTTCCGTTTTCATTTTAATTAAAGTTTTAGTAATTTTGTGTGTTTTTGTCATTTTGAATAGTTTTTTTTCTATAGTTTTTAGTAATTTTTATTTCAGTTTTAGTTTGTCATTTTAGTACATCAAGTTAAACTAGCTGAAATAAAACAAAAAAAATTATATATTTTATTTCAGTTAACATTTTTAGGTTTTCTCATTAAAGTTTTTTTAAACCTTTTTTTTCAACTTTTTAAAGGTATATATTAATTTTGTCATATGTATTTTTTTAGCTATTTGGGCCAGTCCTAATCAGCATGCCAAATACTCAAGAGAGTTACATTGGAAACATGTCAATAATCAAAGTTTAAAATCCAGGTTTTTTTAAAGGTTATGAATTCATGACTTTTAGATGTGTTTTTTGATGTATTTGTGATGGCAGTGTGGAGAAATGGAGCAGAGACCCAAAACCAGACCATCTCACAGGTGGTGCCAGCTCAATTTGCCAGATGGGCATCAAACTCTGGTCCAAGTCGAGACAGACAAAACATATCAAAGGTAAATAGATCATGAAAAATGAAATGCACCATTTGCTAAGAAAATACATAATTTCATACTATATCTCTGTTTCAGGTATGTGTCGGCAGTAGTGCAGTGGTGTGACTGGGTGAAACAGACAGAACAGAGCATGAGCGCAGTGGGTGTGGCTCTCTCAGTCTCCGCCCATTCTGACACACCTCAGCCAATAACATGCAGGTATTAAGGAACTCTTATTCCCAGTATCATCTTTATTATAGTCATTCACATCACATGGATGATGCATATCAGTCATAGTTCACCCATAAGTGAATTATAGTTCATTGAAGTGAACGCGAAGTTCACCCAGAAATCTGCTCAGTATGTCTTTTCAGGGCATTTTTTAAAATCTAGTTATCCAGAATAATTGCTTTTCTATGCAGTGAAAAATTAGGAGAAAATAATCATTTTCATGGTAGGAAAAAATTACTTTTTGTAACATGGCGGTCCGTGTTCATTCATTTTTCGATTAAAAATTGAAAAATTAGAAAACGGCTAATTTGTTTGTTTTTTGTTTTTTCAAAAAAATTTAAACAAGAATTTGGCTTGATTTTATATTTTTAGGTCCTGGGTAGAAAATGGATAAATGGCTTGAATATTCGATTTCCATGTGTGGGCGGGCAAGAAACGCCCCTTTCCGCTGATTGGTCACACAAAGATCAACCCGTGCCGCTTTCAGTTCTTCCACAGTTCTGTGCAGAATAACTTTCTTCGCTGCTGGACGGATTCTTAAAAGTGTTTATGACAAATAATCTCTCTCTCATCCAACAACTGGACTAATGCTTTGACACAAATCACGGTGGACATGGCCTAGAAAGGGTTTTCTTCTCTATAGGCTTGAGTTCGACAACCTACATGTTAGAGAAATATTAGCTGATTATTTCAGAAATATTAATGTAGGTCATCTCGCATATGCACCCACGTTACCCATCGGCCTACCTCTTTGGCACATCACTGGTTTTATTGAGTTGTCCAACTATCAAAATCTGTGTGGCAAAGCTGCATGACCCACTGGACAGTGCGCAGATACAGTTATAGTTATCAGAATTGTAATTTTTGTTTCTATCTGTTCATCTTCCTGATTTCTTACACCCCTACAGGTCTGTTGTTTCAGAGCTGGAAAAAATCAAGAGGTTTAACTGTATCCTTTCTTGGTGAGATTACCAAATTATTATATTATTAGGGCTGTCAAATTAAAATGTCAAATATTCAGTAAATTTTAAATAGAAATCCACATTCAAATACAAAAACGGTGCATCCGATTAGAATTTTAGGAATTTGAGGTACTGTGTGTGATCGGCGCTTCGGCTCTGTGTATTAAACTATGCATTAGGACTGTTAAACGATTAATCATGATTAATCACATCCAAAATAAATGTTTGTGTTTACTTAATATATTTGTGTGTGCTGTGTATAATTATTATGTATATTTGAATACATTTAAATTCATTATTTTCCTCAAAATTCAACAATACCCGTGAAAGAAGTTTGTTTGAAATCTTTGCAAATGTATAAAAAACAAATGGGGAAAAAAATCACATGCACATAAGTATTCACAGCCTTTGCCATGACACTCAAAATTGAGCTCAGGTTCATCTGCTTTTCACTGATCATCCTTGAGATGTTTCTACAATTTTGGAGTCCACCTGTTGTAAATTCAGTTGATTGGACATGATTTGGAAAGGCACACACGTGTCTATATAAGGTTCCACAGTTAACAGTGCATGCCAGAGCACAAACCAAGCCATAAAGTCCAAGGAATTGTTTGTAGACCTCTGAGAAAAGATTGTATCGAGGCACAGATCTAGGGAAGGGTACAGGAAAATGTCTGCAGCATTGAGTGTCCCATTGAGCACAGGGGCCTTCCATCATCCGTAAATGGACAACGTTTGGAACCACCAGGACTCTCCCTAGAGCCGGCCACCCAACCAAACTAAGCGATCGGGGGAGAAGGGCCTAAGGGAGGTGACTAAGAACCTAATGGTCACTCTGACGGAGAGAGGAGAACCTTCCAGAAGAACAACCATCTCTGCAGCACTACACCAATCAGGCCTGTATGGTAGAGTGGCCGGAGAGAAGCCGTCACTCAGTAAAAGGTACTTGAAGGCACCTAAAGGACTCTCAGACCATGAGAAACAAAATTCTCTGGTCTGATGAAACAAAGTTTGAACTCTTTGACTTGAATAGCTAGCTTCATGTGTGGAGGAGACCGGGCACCACTCATAACCTGGCCAATACCATCCCTACAGTGAAGCATGGTGGTGGCAGCATCATGCTGTGGGGGTGTTTTTCAGCAGCAGGAACTGGGAGACTAGTCAGAATTGAGGGAAAGATGAATGCAGAAATGTACAGAGATATCCTTAATGAAAACCTGCTCCAGAGCACTCTGGACCTCAAACAGGGGCGAAGGTTTATCTTCTAGCAGGACAACAACCCTAAGCACACAGTCAAAATAACAAAGGAGTGGCTACTGGACAACTCTGTGAATGTCCTTGAGTGGCCCAGCCAGAGCCCAGACTTGAGCCCGATTGAACATCTCTGGAAAGATCTGAAAATGGCTGTGCACGGACGCTCCCCATCCAACCTGATGGAGCTTGAGAGGTCCTCCAAAGAAGAATGGGAAAAACTGCCTAAAAATAGGTGTGCCAAGCTTGTAGCATCATACTCAAAGACTTGAGGCTGTAATTAGTGCCAAAGGTGCTTCAACAAAGTATTGAGCAAAGGCTGTGAATACTTATGCATTTTTAATTTTTAATACATTTGCAAAGATTTCAAACAAACTTCTTTCACGTTGTGATTACGGGGTATTGTTTGTAGAATTTAGAGGAAAATAATTAATTTAATCCATTTTGGAATAAGGCTGTAACATAACAAAATGTGGCAAAAGTGAAGCGCTGTGAATACTTTCCGGATGCACTTTGTGACTGTGTTAATGCAGAAATTGATTATTGAGAGCAGGATGCATATGGGTAAATATTTCTTTAACACAAACCATCAGTTTTGTTGGAGAACAGCCCTGTCCTGCGTTCTACAGTGAGATCTTTGAGCTGTGAGCGTTCTCCTGATCTCTCTGAGATCAAACTCACAGAGAACTGCATCTCTGAGGCTCTGCAGAAAACCTCCAGAGCCATACAGGACATCAACACACTCTTATCGGACAGACCGTAGGCTTGTATACAGATACATACGGACGGATCTTTTTCAGGGAAATGACAAACATGAATCTCACTAAACCTGTCAAGATCTAGGTCATACTTTACCCCAAAATCAAAAGAACATGAGAGATCATATTTTATTGAAAATGAAATAAAGGCTTTTTTAAAGAACTGTAAGCACATTTACCCCCAATTTCCATTCGAAAAAAATAGAATTAAATAATAAAACAAAAAAACTATTATATTATTTAAATTAAAGGAATGTACGCAACATCACTGCATTCATCACTTTTAAAAATAATATTCTTTTTTTTTTATAATGGGAAAATGTGCTTAATTGTTATGATATTAATTTCATGCAGAATAATATTTTATTATATAATTTATATTATACAATATTATTTTTATTCTTTTGATTTTGTGGTGAAATGTAACCTTGTTGTGGTTACATAATACAACCCAGTGGTTACATAATAATTTTCCTCAGTTTTGTTTCCATTGAGTGTTACACACACACACACACACACACACGTACACGTCTTCTTCATTGTCACAGTTAAATTACATTTTTAAGGTTTTGTTTAACATTATACTATGCCATATCATATCTGATTGTAATTTAAATGACTAATTAAATTATTGAAGTACTCTTTTTCCCTATAAATACATGTTTCTCAATCATTGTTGTAAGTGTGTTTTGCTCAAACATTTAAGCCATTTAGGAGGAAGAAAGAAAGTTGTGGCAAAAGTTTTAGTAATCAGTTTTCCTGTATTTTCCACCGCTCTTCTTGAAAAGACTCCACAGACAAACTAATAACATAGTGGTAGTTGTTCCAGTCATCATTATGGTGAGCCCTACCTTTTTGCTCTAACAGTGATAATTGTGAAACACTTGTGTGGTGTTTTAAATTAGACAACTGACCTTTTATATGCTGCTCCCCTAAACACAAGAAATGATATTATTATTATTATTAATGCTCGTATTAGAACAGTTATCTTATCATTGTCTTGACCATCTTACCAGAGTTTGTGTTGTTTCTCGCTCTAAACTCACTCTTCTTTGGCTGCCCAAAGAATGTGGTTTTGAGCCAATATTAAGCCTGGCTCCAGATCAGGGCTGTGATGCTTGATAGTGAAACCCTGGTTACACCTCTTCCTTATTAAAGTAATAGAAACATGCATTTCCTTTGAGTGAATTTGTGATTCTCACCAGTTTCAGAGCCACTGTACTCCTACATACGCGTATGTGCTGGCTGGGTGAGTTTGCAGAGAAATATCGCTGCATTATTTAAATGAGTGTCTTTTATTTTGTGAGTGTCTTTTGCAGTTGACAGTTAAGTTCTTGATTATCTTGATTATACTTGTGTTAGTGTAGCATAATAGAGCAGATGTCTTATTGTGAATCAGTGCTTTTTTACGTTTCTTATTACAATTGATAAGTTTTATGATGTGACTGATAAGAACACAATAGTATTGCTAACTGCATTTTAAAGAAGCAGATTGCAGTAGAAAAACGGACTAGTGTAAAGGCGAGACCCAAAAGGTGTGAATTTACAGTTTCACAGCTTTGTACAGAATGTTTTTATCTCGCCTGCTTAAGGAGGTTTGCTGTATGAATTATAGTATTATAATATTTTCTGGAGCCAGTGCTAGGATGTTTTTACTAGTTTCTAAAGTGGTCAGAGTGGCTTTTAGTGTGTAAAGGTTCTTTATTGGCATCAATGGTTCCATAAAGAACTTTTAACACCCATGGAACCTTTCTATTCCACAAACGGTTCTTTTAAATAAAGGTTCTTTATTCATGAAGGCCAGTTGCATAAACACAACTATGCTAAGACTGTCTTAAGAACTAGTCTGACCAACTAGAAGTTAACCAAGAGATAATCTTACTTTTCCAATCTCTTACCCTTGACCAGTCTATTTTTTTATGTAACTAAACAGGGTCTGGTCACTTACTTCATGCATTTTCTGATCTGACAGCTATTCGATCGTAAAAAAGGTCAGGTGTAAATGCCTCCAGGTTGTTGATACCACATGTAAATTTTACTTCTCCCAAAATGGTAAAAAGTAATCGTGTGAGAGCATGTTAAAGGCTAAGTGACGTTGACATATGACATCACTTCCATAGATATGACTTCTGGAAACCAAACTACAAGTGTGAACACACCCTAACATGAACAATTGATTTTTTTAAACTAACATTCACATGTGAGTTTGTGCATTAAGTAATGGATAATGTACATCCGGAAAGTTATTGGGGTCTTGTATCACCCTGAAGGGGTGATAACCGGCTGGATGTAGGCTACATTATCCTGCTTATTACACAGCTTGCCACATAAGTAAATAATTAGACATGAAATGGTAAAAAAGTAAACGTGTGAGAGCATGTTATAGGCTATATGACGTTACATATGACCGCGCTTATACGTCCGTGCTACTACAGCATCACTGCCACAGATATGACCTGCTGCAGACGAGCTGAGTATCTCTTCAGCAAGCAGACGCACAAACTGCCACATGTGGAACTGAAAATTGTGAAGCACTTTGGCAAAAAAAGTTTTAAATGTGCTATATATAAAAAAGCTGTAAGTTTGGGTTGTGGACGCTCAGAATGCACAACCATCTTGTGTTGTAATCTTACCAGTGCCACTTTTTATTGTGGTTTGTGATAACGTTTTTGTTCTTCGATGTGAACTCCTCTAAATTTGTATATAGCGTGAGAACTGGAGATCAATATTCATTTTGCTGAGACATATTTATGTGGCCATTTGTAAATGGATCAGTTTTAACAAATTGGGTAGCTAACCGATCAGTAAAAAAACGAATTAAATGAAAGTGACCAGGTTACACATGACAGGTCTTAAAAAGATAAAAAACTAGAGTATGCAACCGGTCACTGTTCTCTAACTGGTTCCTATGGAAGCCCATGTTAACTCTAAAAAGGCCAAGACCATGAAGAGAAATCAGAACAATTATTTCTTGCTGTTTTCCAACTTATTAGGACACAAAGAATACAATTTCATGTTTGTTTGTTTTTTAAACATGAATTTTATTTTAAGCTAACGCTTAACAACAACTTTTTTAACATACAAGTCTCCTCAATTTATTGTAAATATGTGAAATATATCAACTTTTAATCTGAAGGTGAGTAGATTTGCCACTACAGGTGCTCATGTTGTTTTTAAATGCTGCCCGTGAGCTAAACAGAATGTATGAACAAAGTCACCAGATCTAAATATTCACATCAAACACTTTCAATATGAAACCAAGAAATGAAAACCACACTTTCCCTGCCCCAGGATACCTCATCCCTTTTATACAATTGCAACTTTATTTATTTTTGACTTTTTTTTTTGCCTATTGCCAAAACAAAATTAATTTAATTGTGCTTTTTCATTACACTGTTTATACTCTATATCTCCAAACTGCAGCATTTTCATATTTAAATTTAATCTCAAAATTACATATTTACCTAAAATTGTTTGTTTTTAGGTAGAATCAGGTTAACACAGGTGTCCCTTGGTTGAAATCGCAGGGGACCCCGAAAGTCAGGGCCCCTCTAGCAAATGCCCTGTGTACCATTTCGGTACTAATATTGGAACCAGATTGGAAAAGGAGAACAGTGTGCTTCGCTTCATTCTGTGGTAGCAGAAAGGGGAGGCCCTGCGGGGGGCATAGGTAGCGTCCCCTACAGGAGCCCGTCTTGGACCGACTTGTAAGGTCCAGGAGACATTGCGAACCTGCTCCATCTCTTCCATCTCAGATAGGAGTGACCGCATTTAGAGAATCAGGCAGATAGGGATCTATTTATCCACTTTTTATTTGTTAAATTCTCTTTACAACTGTTTTAATTATCCTTGTTTTTATTTTTAATTCGTACACATGGTATTCTTATTTCTTATGTAAAGCACTTTGAATTGCCATTGTGTATGAAATGTGCTATATAAATAAACTTGCCTTGCCTTAATATGTCCCTTTACGATACTAATATACATTGTTTTGGGCACTGCCCCAGTCACAGCTATTACACCTTTTTTTGAGAGAGAGAGAGAGTGTAAAGCAAAATTATAGAAAAAATACATTAGTTAACATATATTAGTATAACTAATGATTGACAATACAGCATTTATTCATTTTTACATTTACTAATTTATGTTTAAAATCAATAGTTTGCACTGTGAGCTTAAGGATGTGTTCACACTTGGCATTTTTGATTGGATTTAAACCAACCCTGATTTGATTGCTCTGTTAGTGCGGCTCATTTGAATAAGAGTGAGAAAGCTGCCCTCCGAACCCTGGTGCGCACCAAACAAACAGACCGAGATCGGTCTCGCTCCGTTTCCAAGAAAACTCTGGTGCGGTTCGAATGAAATATGAACGCAATTTGGACCAAAGACATGTAAACAAACCAAAAAACAGGACACGATGTCACAAGATGTGACCCTGAAATGGACAGCATACCTGTTTTTATTTCTGGTCATAGTCACAATGTTGCCCATCACAGTTCGGTACAGGCATCAGAGCCGTGTCTCCTCACAGCAGATCTTGATTTGTGCTGTTTTGACCCCTTTAAACATTTTATAGTGTGTTTAGCTCTTCACAGTTCTCAGCTGGTCAAAATACCATCATATGTAGCTACGCACATACAGCAAGCGCATTTAGCCCAGCACACAGCATTGTTTTGGATGTTCAGTAAGTTCAGTCACAAAATAAACAGCATAAATGCTGACCAATCGGGTTGCGAACATTAGCATAAAAACGAGAGAGCGACTCCGCAATACCAGATGACATAATTAAATAACTGTACACAAAATATTGATTTGAGTTTTTATATTTTATAAGCTCACCAATGTTTCTTTTATATTTGACTTCTTTTAGGCCACTTTCACTAATGTAAAAGCTCTGATGTCTCGCTTTAACTCAGTGGTTGGTGAAAGTCCACTTTCCCTACCTGATCAGAGCAATCAATTCAGGAGCACCAGGACCGATGACCAGAATCCACTGTTGTTCCTCAAGCCAGTGAAACTCAGACCTGTGGACATGCATAAAGGCGCAGGCTCCGGGCCTCTCCCTAAACCACTCATGGTCAAACCCAACTTCATGGTCAAACCTCCAGTTTCTGGCAACAAGAACGATGGTGTTGCTCTTGAAGCGAAGCTGGCCAATAGAGAACAGCAGGATAACTCATGTACAAAAGCCTCCTCTGCTGGAGCCAGATCCTGGATCCCTGACAAACCACCGGTTATACTGAAACCTGTTCTCCATAAAGACATCTTTGCAGCACCGGGAACTGCGACTGGTGATTTGTCAGTGCCAAAAACAAAGCCTCTCCCCAGTGTGTTTGCTATAGGGAAGTGTCCTGCCAAACCAGAGAGACCTCCACATGTTAACCTCAACAAGTTCAGAGGGAATGGTAAGACATGGACATCCATGATGAAGCTTAATCTGATGTGTTTTCATTCATGTGTTAATTCTTTTTAAATGTCTGGAATTAAATGAGTATACAACCAAGACTTTGTTCAGACACTGTTCAAAAGTTTGAGGTCAGTAAGATGTTTTTAATGTTTTGTGAAAAGTCTCGCTGCTTTTGATTACATTTACAATAAAAGCGGTAATATTGTGAAATATTATTACAATTTAAAATAAATGTTTTCTATTTCTAAATGTATTTTAAAATGTAATTTATTCCTGTGATCAAAGCTGAATGTTCGTGTCACATGATCCTTCAGAAATCATTTGTTCCTTAAGAAACATTTCTTATTTTCAGTAATAAATAAATAAATAAATCCATAATCTTTACAGCAATTATTTGAAAATGATTCAATTATTTGCTGTCACTTTTGATCAATTGATTGTGTTCCTGAAAAATATTACTGTCCCCAAACTTTTGAACTTTACTTGAAATCACTTAAAATTGTCTAACTGTCATTGTTTTATATATTTTTAAAAAAAATCAATATTGTGTCAAAAATGAATACATTTCACAAAAATAAGTTTAAAATAATGTTAAGATGCTAGAAGAATAATAAACAACCCTATATGACTTCAAAATAATGACATAAAAAATATATATTTTGCATAAAGAAAATATAGTGTGACTCAAGTGTCCAAATACTTTTTGGGCCTACCAAATTCTTGTCTAATCAAACAAAACCAATTTCCCTGAACTGGGACATATAACCTCTAGTTAAAAAAAAGTGATTTACACACTCGTGCACGATTCAGTGTCTAACCGTTTCATTCTTGTCGCTTTGTTTTGTTTCTATCAGCTGGTTCATCAGTATCCAACCCCAACAATCCTGAGCTTGATCCTGAAGCTTTCCCTCTCCCACCCCCACAGCCACCTGAATGCTTGTCAATCCCATCTATGCCTCCACCCCCACCGCCTGACTTCACATTTCCACCTGCTCCCCCTCCAATGTGAGTGCTGACTTTATGAGTTGCGTTCAAATCTGCATCAGTAACAATTCTGGAAATACATACAACATTACAATACAATAAAATAAAAAAATTGTACCATGAAAAAATAATTACTATTAATAAATTACTTGGGACATGGTACTGTAGTAATACCACAAAGGTTTAGTACACTGTAAAAACAAATATTTCAAAGTTGTACATAAAACAAAGTACCTTCTTGTAAAATATCCTCCAATAATCTATTTCAGTCTTTCTACAGTCTCTTGTTTCATTGTAATTATTTGTGAAATTACACGCACTTTCTAAATGAGAATGGTTTCAAAGGAAAGCCTACACTAATTTTCTTTTTTTAATGTACCTTGGCATTTAAATACCATGGTACATTAATATGAAAACCACTGCATTGCATTGTGAGGGAATGCAATAGTACAATTGCATGTATTATCATTAAGACAATGGGCCCTATTTTAACGATCTAAGAGCATGGTCTAAAGCACTCGGGGCGTGTCCAAATTCCCTTTTGCTAAAATGGTCGGGGCACCTACCGCATGGTCTAAAAGGGTTGTCCTTTTTCTCTTAATGAGTAATGGGTGTGTTTTGGGCATAACATGCAATAAACCAATCAGAGTCTTATCTCCCATTCTCTTTGAAAGCCAGTTGCACTTTCACCATGGTGAATTCGCTATTCACATGGCAGAATATAAACACCCTCAACCTGACGAGTCAGTTTAAATACATGTGTATTGCCACGATTGGTCAAATAATTAGCAAATTGTCTTCGTCATTACTGCAAATAGGTAATTCTGATACATGCAATGACTATCCATTATGACATGCAGGCATTTTTATATTTATGTACACAATAATAATCTTTAAAAAATATATATATATTTTTAGACATTTTTGTGTGCTGTTGCACGTTTCTGTGTGTAGAGTATACGCCAGTTGTGGACCTGCCTATAGGTGCATATTACTAACACGCTAATTAAATAAAAAATGCCTTTAGACCAGGCTTTTGTTGGTCAATTGCGGAGTCGATTTCACAATAGCAATGCACCAACAATGCGCCTGAACACACCTCGTTTTCAGACCAGAACGCCCATGGGCGCACAGATGGGCGCAAATGCATTTGCTATTTAAACAACGCGACGCAGGACATGAAAATGATAACTGCGTCAGGCTGAAACTAGCAAAACACACTGGGTGCCGAATTGTGCCAGTTGGATGATTGGTCCCAAAAATATGAAGCAGCAATTCAAAAGTAAGCTTGTATATTTACTACTGTGGAAACTCTTTTTGTTCTGTTTTGAACAGGGATCAGACTCTCCAGGAGGATTATGATGATACGGACACCATGAACAGGACACAGTCTTCACTAGGTATTCATATGATCACAGAGAAGTTATATAAATGAGTTTCAAATTAACGTTTGATACATACAGTAACCCCAAGAAAATCCCATTGCCTTATTTTAAAGAAAGAGCACATGCATCACATGCAATGTCATTTAAACATTTATTGGTGTGACTTTAGACCATTATTAATGCTGGATTTGTTTTTTTCAAATTCTGTATAAAACTCTCTTTTCTGTTTTAGGTGAAAGCAGCAACGACCCTGAGGTAAAGATTGTGTTTGCTTAAATGAGCTGACATCTTTTGTAGAGCTATTTTAAATAGCATATCAACACATATGACGCTCATGAGAGAGCTGGGTAAAAATACTCTGCAAAAGAAGCAGCATCTCAAAAGGACATGAAAGTATTAACAAGACAAGAAGAATTGAAAGTGAACATAAAACACTGTCATTTTAAGATTAGTTCATTTCAACTTTCACTGTTACTGTTTGTTTCTTGTGTAGGATTCGAGTGAGGAGATTTACTAGGATCTTGACCACAACTGGTGAGAGCTCTTATTTAATTGTGCTTGCTAAGATGAGCGTTATTATTACCCAAACTTAGAATTAGTGATTTAAACAAACCCCTGGACTAAAATATTAAAGATTTTAGTTCATATTATCATCATGGCCTTTTGCAGGGCAAGCGCCGATCTAAACTGTGTCTAACATGCCGCCTTTCTGTGCAAATGCTGGTGTAAGCATGGCATGACAGAATCGTGCCCTCTGTCAGGGCAGACCGCCAAGCTGCCCGGTCTTCCGCAAGGTGATGCCATCAGTCAGGGCGATGTCCAACAGCTAACTCCCCACAGGGCGTATATGGCCGATCCATCTGAGACGTCTCCTCAGGATTGGTGGTGTACATGTCACTGCTGCTAGTGAGCTACAGCACAGTGGTGTTCGGGACCCGATCCTGCCATGACAGGCCAAGGATCTGTCGTAGACAACGGAAGTGAAAAGCATTGTTTTTGGCCCTACTAGAATAGGTTTTCGTGCTTTTTTTGTTGCAACTCCTCTCATCCCAGTCTGTCAGTAACACTCTATTTAGTTTCTGTCTCTATGAAGCCCCTCCTTCCAAAAAGCACAATGTGCTCTGATTGGTTGACTGGACCAGTGTGTTGTGATTGGTCAACAGCTTTGAGCATGTTTTGGAAATGTCCGACCCCTTAACAACCACGAGTTTCAACACCCTACTAACTAAATCAGGCCACGCCCCTTTGTTGCGTAAGCCTTGTGCGTAATTATTTAAATGAGGAATATTGTGACGTACATTCCTGGAAGAAAATTCAAGACTACAAGGGATTTGTTTCAAGGAGTTCAGAAACAGTTTTTATTGAAATAGAGAATTACTCCCTTTGGAGTGACTGTGCTTTTATAACTTTGCTATTCATTCTCAAACAGCAACATTACATAGTAAAGAAAGTTGAACATGTAAATAAGCATAATATTTCCTCTTTACACAGCATGAAATGGAAGTCATGATAGTCTTTCTTCCCTATTGTTACGTATATATCCGAGTAAAACACCGTCTCGAACAAAAACAAATGTAGGGCGGGACATGATTATGTCCATGGGGAATTGATTGGATGGTTGTGGATTGCTATCGGTGGGTCTCATGTGAGTGACAGGTACAGGGGCAGGGAAAGTTATTTTGATTAAATATTACAATTTACATTACATTATTATTTACAAATAAATAAAAGGAAAATCGAATTAAATCATTTATAATAGTACTGCAATATTCCATAAAAAATAAGATTTTGATTAGATTTTTGTGAACCAGCACCCATTGTAAAAGCAAGTTCTGCACAGGCAAATGCCACTCACATCTTCTTCAGGAAATGTAGTTACTCTTTAGCAAAGGCTGCAAATCAGTTGGTCTCAAAACTCTGCTAATGGAAAACTCTCCTCTACACAGGCCAGAAAACAACAAAGAAACGAAGGAGGAAAAGATGACAAAAGAATCAAAAGAACTCAAGAAAAAGCTGGAAAAAGAAGAGAAGAAACGCTTGGAGCAGGAGAAGAAAGAGAAAAAGGAGAGAGAGAAAAGGGAGCAGGAGGCCAGGAAAAAGTTTAAAGTGATTACAAACAGCTGGATATCGGTTTTGATATTATGTGGCAGTAAGGGGTTTTTATTTTCATGAATCTCACAAAACCTGTCAAGGACATGCCTGGAGACACATTTCACCTCAAAATCAAAATTATATTTTTTTAGGATTATGAAATTATAATTTTTATAAGCATATGGTATAAATAATTTAGTTCATGCTGATTAAAAAAATGGTATTACATAAATTAGAATTTGCTTAATTGTCATGAAATATAGGCTATATACATTTATATTTAAGTTATATTAAGTTTGTGTGTATAGGTGATAAATGTGACCTAGACCTAGACATAGTTTTCATGAGATCTGCCCATACATAGACATTAAGTAACGAGAATTTTTTAACGAGAATTATTTTTTTTCAAATGAAGGCTAACATTAGTTAGTATTGATGGCTGTTAGCACGCGGAGACTTCACCATCACTGTAATTTCTGCTTGGACAGATCAAGGGTATGATTTCGGTAGTTGACACAGTGATGGCCAGAGTGGACCACAAGGGTGGGAAGAACAAACTTCCACTGAAGCCGGGAGAGACCATTGAAATTGTGCGCAAAACAGAAAACCCGAAGGACTACTGGCTCGCCAGGAACACTGAAGGCCACTGTGAGTTCATCAGCCACACTGCACTGTGATTTACACACAACGCATATTGCTGATATTCTGATATATATGTACAGTATATGCAGACATGTCCTGTTAAACTGAACATGCTCAGTCTATATTAGACTGAAGCATCCTGTTTGTCTCTTACTCATTGACTAGCCATGGTCATCTGCTTTTGTGTTGGTGTGTTTTTTCATATAGATGGTTTTGTGAAGCCTGACACTCTAGATGTGTGTGGTGTAGTGAGACAAACACAGGATGGACAGGAGGTGTATGATGATGTGGGTGGAGGTGAAGTCGTCAATAAGTAAGAGAGTAACTTGTACACTTATTTGGATTGTTAACATTATTGAGATTTATTATTTATATTTTAACAAACAAAAAAAATCTCTTTTTTTTCAGTCTACCAGATGGTAAGCCATTGCATTATACATGTAATAAATATATACCAGAGTAACATTGCAATCATTTACTGAGTGTCAAGTGAAGGAAGCTTAAAAGGAAATAATTGTCTTTTGTTTCCCCTTGTTCACAATTTCGTCATGTGACTACTAACAGCAGTTGAATGTGATGCTGATATTTATGAGTGTGCAGATGAAACTGATTTCAGGTGATTTCATTTTTCATGTTCAAAAGCTCTTAATATTGCACAAAACCCGGTATATGCATCTAATGAATTAATTACCACATTTTTTTCTTTTTCTTGATTCTCTTTTGTAGTACTTTTATAGCTGTTAAATGGGCACTAAGTATGTGTTTTAATTGCCTGATAGCGGCCACAAAGTTGACTTCATACATATCAGTTTAATAAGAAAAAAGTGATGAAATTATATTTTTGCTGTCAAAATAACTGCACAACCGCACACAATTAATCACACCTAACATAGGAATGTATAATGTGTGTGTGTAATACTATAAATATATTTACCCTTTTTAACCTTTTTTACTTATTTTTACTTATTTATATATATACAGTCGTGGTCAAAATTGTTGGTACCCCTGGTAAATATGATCAAGTATGGCTGTAAGAAATAAATCTGCATTGTTTATCCTTTTGATCTTATTTTCAAAAAAATTCACAAAAATCTAACCTTTCATTGAAGTAAAATAATTGAAAATGGGGGGTAAATCACATTATGAAATAAATGCTTTTCTCCAAAACACGTTGGCCACAATTGTTGGCACCTTTTTATTAAATATTTTTTTAAATACCTCCTTTTCCCAAGATAACAGCTGAGTCTTCTCCTAAAATGCCTTATGAGTTTGGAGAAACCTGACAAGAGATCAGAGACCATTCTTCCATACAGAATCTCTCCATATCCGTCAGACTCCCTGATCCATGTTGGTGCTTCTTCTCTTCAGTTCAGCCCACTCATTCTCTATAGGGTTCAGGTCAGGAGACTGGGATGGCCATGACAGAAGCTTCATTTTGTCTTCAGTGACACATTTATGTGTTGATTTTGATGTTTGTTTTGGATTGTTGTCCTGATGGAAGATCCAACCACGGTCCATTATAAGATTTCTAGCAGAGGCCGTCAGGTTTAGATTTTTTTATCTGTTGGTATTTGCTAGAATCCATGATACCATGTGTCTGAACAAGATGTCCAGGACCTCCAGCAAAAAGCTCTTTTTATAGTTAATCTGACCACAGAATCAGGTCCCGTCTGAAGTTCCAGTTGTGTCTGACCACTGAATATGCTGGAGTTTGTTTCTGGATGAGCGAGGAGGATTTTTCTTGAATCCCTCCCAAACAACATGTGGTGATGTAGGGGTTTGTTTGATTTTTTGGGGGGGCTTTCTGACCCCAAGACTCAACTAATCTCTGCGATTCTCCATCTGTGACCCTTGGAGAGTCTTTGTCCACTCAAACTCCTCTCCTCGCTGTGCATTAGGACAAAATAGACACTCGTCCTCTTCCAGTCAGATTCATAACATCTTTAGATGATTGGATCTTCTTAATTATTGCCCTGATTGTGGAAATGGGGATTTTCAATGCTTTACTATTTTCCTACAGCCACTTTCTATTTTGTGAAGCTCAACAATCTTTTTCTGCACATCAGAACTATATTCTGAGGTTTTACTCATTCTGATGAATGATTAAGGGAATTTGGCCTTTGTGTTTCCTCATATTTATACTTCTGTGAAACAAGACGTCATAGCTGGACAATTTCATGTTCCTCGTCACCCTGGTGTGCTAAAAAAATTTAATATTAATGGGAATATACTTCAGAGATATTTTACTCTGAATTTTTAGGGGTGCCAACAATTGTGGCCAACGTGTTTTGGAGAAAAGCATTTATTTCATAATGTGATTTACCGACCATTTTCAATTCTTTTACTTCAATGAAAGGTTAGATTTTTGTGATTTTTAAAAACAAATTATATATATATACACACACACACACATACACACACATACACACACATTCACACACACACCGAGCAGGCATAACTGTTAGTGGGTAGCAAGTGAACATCTCAAAGTTGATGTGTTAGAACAGGGGTGTTCAAACCCTTCTCCTGGAGGGGTACTGTCTTGCAGATTTCAGTTCCAACCCTGCTCCAACACAACTGTCTGTAATTATCAAGCAGTCCTGAACACCATGATTAGCTGGTTCAGGTGTCTTTGATGCGTGTTGGAGCTACAATTTGCAGGGTGGTAGCCATCTAGGACTAGGGTTGGACACCCCTGTGTTAGAAGCAGGAAAAATGGGCAAGTGTAAGGATTTGAGCGAGTTTGACCAGGGCCAAATTGTGATGGCTAGATGACTGGGTCAGAGTATCCTTAAAACTGTAGCTCTTGTGGGGTGTTCCCGGTCTGCAGTGGTCAGGATCTATCAAAAGTGCTCCAAGGAAGGAACAGTGGTGAACCAGCGACAGGGTCATGGGCGGCCAAGGCTCATTGATGCACTTGAGGAGTGAAGACTGGTCTGTGTGGTCCGGTCAAACAGACAAGCTATACTTGTAGCTCAAATTGCTCAAGAAGTAAATACTGGTTCTTATAGTAAGGTGTGAGAATACACAGTGCATCGCAGTTTGTTGTGTATGGGGCTGCATTGCCGCAGACCAGTCAGGGTGCCCATGCTGACCCCTGTCCACCACCGAAAGCACCAACAGTGAGCACATGAGCATCAGAACTGGAGTCTGGACCATAGAACAATGGAAGAAGGTGGCCTGGTCTGATAAATCATGTTTTCTTTTACATCACGTGGATGGCCGGGTGTGTGTGCGTTGCTTACCTGGGGAACACATGGCACCAGGATGCACAATGGTAAGGGGGCAAGCCGGCAGAGGCAGTGTGATGCTTTGGGCAATGTTCTGCTGGGAAACCTTGGGTCCTGTCATCCATGTGGATGTTAATTTGACACGTACCACCTACCTAAGCATTGTTGCAGATCATGTACACCCTTTCATGGAAACTATTCCCTGCTGGCTGTGGCCTTTTTCAGCAGGATAATGCTCCTGTCACAAAGCAAAAATGGTTCAGGAATGGTTTGAGGAGCACAACAACGAGTTTGAGGTGTTGACTTCAGGTTCCCCAGATCTCAATCCAATCGAGCATTTGTGGGATGTGCTAAACAAACAAGTCCGATCCATGGAGGCCCCACCTTTGCAACTAACAGGACTTAAAGGATCTACTGCTGGTGCCAGATACCACAGCACACCTTCAGGGGTCTAATGGAGTCCATGCCTCGACGGGTCTGGGCTGTTTTGGCAGCAAAAAGGGGGCCAGCACAATTTTAGGAAGGTGGTCATAATGTTATGTCTAATCGGTACACACACACACACACACACACACACACACACACACACACACACACTTAAAGGGGTACTTCAGCGCTGGGAAGATGAATCTGTATTTAAACTGGGTCATTTATGTAGTAGAAATGTGAAATTATTTTTAATTTGGTACCTTCTAGACTGAGAAAAGACAGAAAATGTATTTTTGTCTCATGGGGATAAAAGACAACAACTCCCAGAATGCACTTGCTTCGCTTTCTTGCGAGGCCACTCTAGGCATGGCTACTGGATTACTGGATCCCTTGCCCACCGCGTTCATTTTCATAAAATCAGTTCAGTTAGAGACTACAATTAAAAACTGAACGTGTCTGTTCAATATAATGCGAGTGAGCCGAATGAGTGTCATAACACAAATGCAGGAGGAGTCAGATTACATTCATCACATGAGCTGAGGTAATAAGCTTAACTTTCATAGGAATTCATTTGAAAAATTGAAACACTCTCCACCGCTCTGTTTACATGAATCCCCACAGCTCCCGAGCCGAGTGCTGTGAGTGTGATGTTGAAAACATGTGGAAATAGTGCCCACTGCTGGCTGTAGTCTTCAGCCTCTGGACAAAAAATCCTCAGATGACGCAAAATGACGACATTTACGTCATCGGAGGAATTTTTCCAGAAATAAAATGCATAATTCTCTCGTCTCAGGGGGATAAGAGGGGGGAAAGTACGATAATTTGACCGGGTTAGGGTTTCTACTGATACAAAGCTTAATGCTAATCGCTGAAGTAACCTTTTAACACGCATATATATCTACAGGTCCTTCTAAAAAAAATGAGCATATTGTGATAAAAGTTCATTATTTTCCATAATGTAATGATACAAAATTAAACTTTCATATATTTTAGATTCATTGCACACCAACTGAAATATTTCAGGTCTTTTATTGTTTTAAATTTTTTTATATTTATAGTAAAACAAGTATATTGTTTCATATAGAAAAAAAACACTAATCTGTGAAGCTTTCACTTTTAATAGGTGACAGTCTAAAGTCCTTTTTTTGGAAAACAAATATTATTTAAAGCACATTTAACCTTTGTGAAGTACAAATGTAGGGGATTTACTGCCAGTTTTCTGTCATTTTGCAGCTTCCTCCCTCCACCCCCTCCAGATCACCTTGAATTTAATGGTACGGATGAGTAATACTTCACTTTAACTGTACATTAATATAATATTAATTTAGTGTAAGCACAGCCATATTTATAATCTAATGACACTGTCTTTCATTTAACTTTTTGAAATGTACTAAAATGATATCTTACTCATAGGATTTAGTGTTCCTGTAGCTCAAACAGTAAACATATGTTTGATTCCCTGGGAATGCATTAACAAAGAAAGTACGAAAAAAAGAATGCAATGCTTTTAGATGAAAGCTTCTGGCAGATGCATGAATGTAAATGTAAAAGCTCCACCCAGAGCCCCTGAGATGTTTCTGGTTTATGCCCAACAGATGCCGCTGATGAGATGTATGATGATGTGAATCCAACAGACTTCCCTCCACCTCCTTCTCCTAGCAGGTTACTCTATACACGTTACAATAGAAGTATAGCGGACACAAATTGTCATTGACGTTATTTTGGAGGTGTCCTTTTTATGAGAATTGGCAACTTTAGGCTTAAAGGTATTTTACCTCAAGAAGACCATAATGTTCTAGAATTTAAATTCCTATTGTCCTAAATCCTTGAGCTTTGATGCGTTCAAGTTCATATTTATAAGTTTGAAGTCGGAATTAATACGCCAGGTGTGTTCAAGTCATTGTCCTCGAAGCGCAATGGCGGTGCATGATTCTGTGAATTGACTAAACAAAAATACATTCTAGAAAATGAAGATCAAAGAATTTTCCTCAGGTGCTTTGGTTTTTTATGTTTTCAATTAATTTATGAGGCCACCAGTGGTGTAAAGTAATTGAGTAAATGTAATTAGTTACTGTATTTAAGTCTATTTTGTCTATTTTGTAGATATTAGCAACTTATATCTACTTATTAACAAATGTAGTCGACTAGAGAGTACATGTTATGAGGCAATCACCCGCTTGACACATACTCATTACATTTTGCATAGTCCCACCTCAGACTTCACACCCACCCACCGTCCAAATTTTGGTAGTAACTCTACAGTTCACATGTATTGAGCAAAGTCTCTTATGCTCACCAAGGCTATATTTATTTTGTTCAAAAATAGCCTAAAGAAAAAACAGCAATACTTTGAAATATCATTACAATTCTAAAATTACTGTTTTCTATTTTATTCATGTGATGCAAAGCTGAATTTTCAGCATCAGTACTCCGTTGCGCGGTCTCTTCTTCTGTGGCAGTCGTCGCATCGTGCGGCCTCTCCTTCGTTATGAGAGGTGAATTACCGTCCTCTTTTGGTGCACCCTTAACACTTGGTGCCCGACACGGTCAATTTAATGGCCCAATGGAAAATAAAGCAAAAAAACTGGACATTTTCATCACCTTATAAAAAAAACAGCCAGGACAGGACTTGAAAACAGGACATGTCCATGGGAAAACAGGACGTTTGGTCACCCTCAAGTTAATGCATCCTTCTTTTTTTTTCAAGAATTGAAAAATCCAACTGATCCCAAACTTTTGAAAGGTAGTATATGTAAACGTTACATTGTAAAGTATTAAAGGCATAGTTCATCCAAAAATGAAACATCTGTCATCATTTACTCACCCTCATGTTGTGTCAAACCTGTATGAGTTTCTTTCTTCTGCTGACATTTTTTTTTCATACTATAGTATAAGTCAGTGTGGCCCACCGACTGTTCGCTTACCCATATTCTTCAAAATAGCTTCTTTTGTGTTCAGCAGAACAAAAAAAAATGTACGTCAGTGAGTTTTGCACCACTCCGATGTAAAAAAATAAATAAATCATGTTTTGTATCTTCTTTTCTTTCATGTTCACTGCAGTATCCCAAAGCTCAGCTCAACTAGCAAGACAAACGAGATGGACCCGAAGAAAAAGAAAAAGTTTGAGAAGGAGGAAAAAGAGTTCAGGAAGAAGTTTAAAGTAAGACACACTCTTTTGACTGCTGGTGTGGAAGCAGACAGAAGACTCTGTACTAACCCTTGTTGCCTGTTCTTGCAGTATAATCTAGAAATCAAAGTGCTTTATCAAGCTACTGTTCTCCCAGCACTGTCTATAAAGAAGTTTGGTAATAAAGACCTGCCGATAAAACCTGGAGAAATGATTGACGTGATAGTTCACCCAGTAGATGACAAACTCATCGGACGGAACAGTGAAGGGAAATGTGAGTTGTTTGAGGAAATAATGCTTGTGATTTGATGCACAGAAGATTAAACTGTTATTAAATTAAGTGTATCTCTGTTTCAGTTGGTTATGTGTCAACTGCTAATTTGGAGCAGTAAGTACAGTCTTCCGGTTCAATTCTATTTCTATTCTGGTGCATCTGTTTACATGTACAAGTATATGTGTTTTCTTTCAGACTAGTTCTTTAGCTACAGTTTTTAGCTACACTGACTCATTTGATATGACTAAATGTTAGTGAATTTTGAGTAAATAGTAAATCAGCCACCTTGCTCTCTTGATATCATATGCGTCGGCTGATCAGTTGACCACAACTTCACATTTTTTTGTCTCACTTCCTCTCCTCTCTAAGGGACGGATCTATTTATGAAGATGTTGATTATGGTAAGACTTAACTTGCACAGGCACAGTTAATGAATATTTAGTTTACATCCTTTTACTGCAATTCATTTTTTTCTACTTTCTCTTATAGAGTGTATCTACGACAATGACTAAGCATGGATCAACTCATCTAGCATGTGTTTTCATCATTTTGAACATCCGTATTTGTCATCAATCCTGTCACAAAACATGTTTTTTCATTGTTTGAGAGTATATAGTGAATATTAGATACGTTGTATATACATAGTAACCTCAGTAGGAATAAAGTAGTGATCAAAAAATTCTCAACATGTCCTTTGTTTCATTAATTGAATATTTTGCTCTAACAAAACAGAAGACTAACAGTTAACAACTTTAACTAAGATGTAAAAAAACCAACAAAAAAACAACAAAAAACGTACACCAGTGAAGCAGCTTTGGTATTAAAATGTACACTTAAAATAAATATTTCCACATGACACCAAGCCATCCAAAAATAAGTTTTGACAATGGGGAAAAAAAACTGTGCACCTGAGGCATGTGACTGTTGTATAATATTTTTCTAGATATATTATATTATATAATAAAGTTATACTATTCCAGATAAATGTGCATACTCATTTTATGTCGTGAAAACGAAAGGCTGTATGCTTCCTTTGATTCACTACTGTAATTAAATATAGTGCTCAGTCTATGTTTAATTAGTCGAAGACATATTTTACAATTCAATTTGACTGCTTAGTGCTTTTATAACATTTTCTGACGGCCAAGATGTTGAAAGAAAACGTAAACCTCGCGAGAGTTTACGAGAGTTCCGGTGTTGTGATGATGAACGTCCCTGCCAACATGGCGGTCAGCATCCGCGGCCGTCCGACCCGGAGTGTACGGATGAGAGGCAAGTTATCGGCACCCACACCCCCGTCACCACGCGCAACATGCGCTGTTAAAACACCTTCGCTTGTAAAAATACCGTTAAGCCTCGGATAAGGGCTTACTATGTCTTTATTGTGTCGTTTTTTGTGTTTGACAGGTCGGAATGACAGCGGGGAGGAGAATGTACCGCTGGATCTTACGCGGGGTGAGAGTCATGATAGAGATCTGATGAACATCTTAATAGTGCTTCTCTGTAGTAATAACAACCAGGCCGTGACTAAAGCCACCTTAAATTCATGAAATTGGTGTTCATAATTTTACATGTCCTTAATCTGACCTGCAGACAGGAGAATGAGGGTGAATAAGATGTTGTCTGTTTTTTTTTTAACACTGCATTTTTTTGCGCCCGTGCTGCCCCAAATATGCACTCTAGTCAGGCAGCCCACTAGGATTTGGGACCCAGCTTTTGTTTAGATATGTAATGCACAGTCCCATCAGTTTGTGTTGTCTAGTAAACATCTTCATGTCAGCAGAATAACCACAGTGAGTGCATTTAGCTGGGTTAGGCACAAACATTCATTGGCTTAAAAAGCGTCATTATTCCTTCATATCTCTGTGTTTTACCTTAATACATTTTTAAATATATATTTTTTTACCTAAATAAAGTTTTCAAGGTTTCACTCTCTGATTTATGTAAGCTGGATGGTATTAAATGCAGAAAGTCTTTGATAAGCCTTATCTTGATGAAACTTGCTGTGAAATCTCTCTTGAGAAATGTATTATATAAAGACTAATATGCAAAAAGTCACTCTCATACAAGATCCCGAGAGGTTTTATTTGAGTTCTGCACAGGGGAAATTAGGCTTTATAGTACATGGTGATGAACTATGTGATTATGTATTTACATTATATTCTAAACTTTTTAATTTTAAGAGATTTTAAAGAATAATAACAAATGTATAAGCATTTTGCAGTTGCTCTAAAATATCTGTTCAACTGGCGATTAACCTTATTGTGTTTTTTATTTGATTGTTTATGGTTTCCACAGAACCCTCAGATAACATGCGTGAGATCCTGCAGAACGTTGCCAAATCTCATGGGGTTTCCAACATGAGGAAGCTCGGCCACCTGAACAATTTTGTTAAGGTAGTGCAACTTTTTATTTATGCTGGTTGTGCTTGTGTATGATTTCAGCGATGAGGGAAGATCATTACTAGGTCTGCAATGGAATGGAAGACCTAGCACTGAAAACACTAAATGTAAACATGGTAGAATATGTTTTTAAATGGAGTTGAGAATACGACACATATACTAATTGCTGAACGCAAATTTCCCCAAAATATTTTTTGAGTTCTGTAGGCGTAGATTTTGAGTGGCCCTGATCATGACCTGAACTGCATGGTCTCATGTTTGTATCACAAAAGCTTTTAAGGCAACACACCACAGGTGAATAGGGTAAACATTTCAACAAAAATATATCACCATACTTTCCCCAGTTGATTTATCACAGTAAATTAAAATTTGTTTTGTATTTCAAGTTTTTCCCGAACAGAAGTCTGAACTTTGGATAAAGTCGGGTTTAAAATCGTTTCATTTTGTTGACATATTAAAGTTAAAGGTTTTAACAGAGGGGACATGAATCAGAAAATAATGTCAAGAGCCAGGGGAATAAACATGACAAAAAATTGTATGCATTTTGCAGAAGAACATTGTTTTGGTCAGGCTTTGTCTTTGCATGACTGTGCGGATGAATATGGCTATCCTACTGCTTATAAAAAATTCACTTGGCTTAGAGATATAACCAGCTTAGAGGGAAAGGATCTCAAGCTGACAAGCTGAAGATGTTACTGTAGCTTTACCCATTAATAGACACACTACTTCCTTGAAAATAAATTCCAGCACAGCGCAACAACAACCATAATGAAACGAGCCTTCAGAATAGATAATGCTTTACAATTAACTCTGTTAGAGAGCTACATATGAATCTTATCTGTTCAATAAAATAACTCACTCACCTGTTGAGTATTAAAACGACATCATCTCCGCGCCACTTTTACAACATTTAAAATCCCTCAGCTCTCGCCATCTCTGAATGTTGATTCTTGTTTTATTACGAGCTCTGTCGCGTTATCTTGCCAGCAGACTTTCCTCTGTTCAGCGTTTTTTTTTTTTGGGAGAGGTTGGAGATGTGGCGGTCCATGGCAAACTTTCTTGCTCGTTGTGAAAACTAACCTTCACCGCTCCAACACCAGACACGCGTCAAAGTAGCCGGAGCAACTTTTCTCCATTTAAGGATATGATGAGACACGCACAGGCGAGTGACGTATCTATTTGCATCTGTATGTTTCACTTACAATATATACTATATCTTTAAAGGTGCACAATGCAAATAGATAAAAATGTAATAAAATAAACACTTAAATGTATATTTTAGATGTTTTCTTTCAGACTAGTGGAAAGAAAAGAAGCAAGGCAGCCCAAATTAACCAGTGCATGAAAAATAATGGTTTTACCTATAGTGTCTTGCATTAAGTCAAAAGAATTACATTTCGGCTCATAACAAAAATTAAGATTCAAAATGTTAAAGCAGCACTAGGTAACTTTTGCTCTCGGGCTCCCCCTACAGTTGAGAAACAATATTGTCGTCTACTACTGTCGTAAACTGTCATCCTACATCAGGGGATGCACGTGCATTTGTTGACATGACAACCATGATAGCCCTGAACACTGCAGGAGGAGTTCACATGCAGGTGTTCTGCTTGCGTCGCCTGTGAAATGTCTTCATCCCAGGTACTGTGGCATATGTTTCAGCATGTCATGAATATAATTTCATGGGTTTTATTTTTTTCAAACGCCAAATGATCGCGATGCTCACGTTTACAAGCCAGTGTCATTATAGTAGCCTAGTTTATTGTTTACCGTTTTACAGAATCTAAATGATACTTCAATTCAATGTTTGAGTGGTAGGTAATAACCATATATCGTCAATATTATAATATCAAGCTACCATAGATGAATCTACAAATTTTAAAAAATCTATTTGCATTATAGCTTGAGGCAAGACAAATAAACAAATATCACTGACATGTTAGGTATCCTAAAATTTTGTGTGCATGTCAGCCAAGTCAGCATCGTTCGGGCAACCTTCCTCCTCCTTCAGCTCACGCCAACGATCAAACGCTGGCCCAATGTTGATCCTCGTCCTGCCTTTAATACGATCACTTTCTCGTTTCCTCTTTTTGCATTCCTCCGACAAAACCTTTCCTTTCCTTCTTTTTCTGTGCTGCCTCGGCCATGACTATAGCATTCGGCAAACAAAGGACAGCTGGGCTCGCACGTCCGATTTTAAGGAAGTGTGGGTGATGGTGGAAGTGACGTATATGCCGTAAAGCAGTCGAATTTTGTAGTTCTTTTTTTCTCGGGTTACTTCCCGAAACCCGAAGATTAAAAGTACGATTAAAAACGATACAGACCCGTCGAATCTATGCGAACATGTCATTCAACATATTGTAAGTTGATGTATCATCACAAGAGTCTTGAAAATATATTATGAAGGTTGAAAAGTTACCTAGTGCTGCTTTAAACATTAAAACAATTTTTAGTTTATTTTTATTAAAACAGAAGTAAAGTACATATCAGCTTACATTTAAGGGCATTTGATTATTATCTTTTTATATTATGCCCTGACTTTTAACTTTTACCTGTGGCAAAATGATTTTTGAAAATTGAAACCAAAAACATAAATTAATTAACAAAAAATAATATTTAAATAGTGATTACCAAATAGTTATTAGGCTTGTCACAGTTGACAGTACATCAAATGGTTATAAATCAAACTAAACCGTACAAGTTTCATCATTCTAAATATCACAAATTAATAACTCGGACTTACAACTACAAGTATATTCAACGCTATCTGCATAATATACTCACATAAGGCAAGTTAAAATCTCAACTGCTTGATTGTTTATATTGTTGCAAAATGTAAACTATATTATCGCACCGCGATATGCTAAATGATTATGCGACTATAAGGCATGAAGATATTATAAACATTTCATCATCATAATTCCTGTAAAGATTCTAATCTAATCTAAGTTTATTGTGAAAAGTTCTATACAAATAAATTTGGAGAGGGGTTTTGGAGTCAATAAGGTTGAGATTCACTGTTTTAGAATCAGTTAATAATGTAATTTTTATGTAATGTAAATAATAATGCAGTGTTTTTTTGCCTGGTCCTGTAAGCAGATCTGTAACATGGTAAACAGCAGCTGTGTGTGTGTGTTGTGGGGTTGTTTATCTTGGGTGCCCTCCTTTCACTTTCAGTTTCTTTCTGAGAGTTTGTTTTGTGTGTGTGAAAGAGAGTGTGACTAAGGTTAAGTACAGTAAGTATGTGTGCAGTTTTTATGTGTTTAATTGTTTTGTGTGTGTGTGGGATTTTCTCAGCTTTGGTGAATGATAACTCTAGCCCTGTGTGTGCATGAATACCGTGTGTGGCCTTTTAAGGATGCTGAGATAGAGGCGATGTAATCCTCTCCGAGGGTCACACGGCCCCTTCTGACTGCCTGAGCTCTGACATCATCATAAACACATACACATGCATGCACAGCCTGCCAAGGTCATCACACACAAACATGTTTAGTAGACACAGTGCACCAATTTTACACTTTATGGTCAGCTTAGAGCAATTGTTGCTGTGTCTGTCTTGCATTTTATTTTTGCAGTTTATGAATCTTATCATTACAAGATAATGTTTTGCATCTTTGATCATATTCACACCAGCTTTGAGAGATTTTAAAGAAGGACTTTGTTCACTTTTAAAGAACAGTATACATGTGCATATTCCTGGATGCTTAGTGTTTGCACTAAAATACCCAATATATTAGCAGCAACAGACTACCTTTGTTTGCATGTCAGAAACTAGATCTATTTGTAGTGCAATGGTGACACTAATCAACATAGTGTTGTAAGGAAAATCATTATTTTTATTCTGTTTTATATTCATTCTGTGTCTAACAAATCCTTTAGCGTTGGTAATATTGCTTAATAGTAGTATCTTTTTAGTACTTGTTTAGGCAAGAGTCATGAAACAAAAAATTCCACGAGGTCAGCAAAGACAACCGATGTAAGATATTTTGTGCTGAATTAAAAGGGTTATGCATGAAATTGTGAAATTAATTTGAAAGAATGTGAATGTGCTTGAATTATTATTTATGTATTATTTATTGATAAAATCTAGTAATTTAAAAGTAAATAAAATAAAAAAAATCCCCCCAAAAATGCATAAAAAAATAGAAAAATATTATCAAAATGAAATGAAATAAGCTTTTCTTTTTTTAGGGCTTCAGGTCATTTTGACCCGTGAGGGAAGGACTTGTTACAAAGTGTGAGGGAGGGATGAGGGTTAATAAACATATTGAACATTGAAATCAAGGATTTGAGTGGTAATAAATATGTCTCTCTCATTTTCTCTCAGCTCCTGAACAGTGTAAGTCACTGTGAAGAGAAATTAGGATTTACTCATGAGGAAATCATCATTTGGTAAGTTCGACAGTTGAACTTTCTCTTATTCTGTTTCAATGGGTGGTCACCGACTACATAGACAGCATCCATCAGATGAATGATTGGAGAGCTCTTCTTGTGTTTCTCATTCTGTCTTAATTGTTTTAGTCTCCGTGTGGCATTGCTGAATGAGGTGAAGGAGGTTCGGGCTGCAGGTTTGAGAGCGCTGAGGTATCTGATCTGTGACAGCAGCATCCTCCAGAAAGTTCTTCAGCTGCAGGTGGATTACCTGATCTCCAGGTGAGCTCGCACACCTGCTCAACTTCCTCAGTGTCTTCACAAAACAAAGA
Source organism: Gobiocypris rarus (assembly GCA_023029165.1). Lineage (NCBI taxonomy): Eukaryota > Metazoa > Chordata > Actinopteri > Cypriniformes > Gobionidae > Gobiocypris > Gobiocypris rarus. Next base: position 49,106,247 of record CM040916.1, read on the forward strand.
GATGATGTACATGCCCTACTGTCTAATGTTGTGTTTATGTCTGAGATCTGTACAATAATTTGCTTGTCTTTTCAATGTAAAATTAAATTGTTACGTTTTAAAGTGCCAGGTGGGTGAACTTGACTTTCAGCGCCTGTGTCCTGGTCAGAAAGCCTCAGATGAGAAGTTTGAGTGTTTATTTTCAAACTTGTTGATTTGTGTTCAGGTGTATTGACATTCAGCAGAGTAATGAGGTGGAGAGAACTCAAGCCCTCAGACTGGTCAGAAAGGTATGACCTCTAACCTCTCATTCAGGTTGACACTGTTGAACTCAGTGTAACCTTTTTATGTTTTTGTGCTGGATGAATTCGATCTCAATCTGTTATTTTGCCCATTCAGATGATAACAGTGAACGCACAGCTCTTTCCCAGCTCTGTGACGAACTCTCTGATCGCAGTGGGCAACGACGGGCTGCAGGAGAGAGATCGCATGGTTCGAGCCTGCATCGCCATCATTTGTGAACTTGGTGAGTTATTAGTGATAGTTATTAAGTCAGTGAATACTAACACTATTAGTATTCTTGTGGCACATACCACTCTGTCAACTGCACTAATACTTATTTTAGTGAATGAACATGTGAAAAAAGATTTAGAAGCCAAAAGTGCTGATACGGAATATCAAAGGAACTCTTGCTAATATCAGGTTCCGCAAATAGTTTGTTTCTATATAAAAATGACACAATATAACACATTGGTTTTGGATGAAGAGATCCGCATGTTGTTATTGTTGTACAAGCAGAATGTGACGGTTGGTCAGTGTGGTGTTTGTCCCGCCCCTCCTCCACTCTGAATGGATGGCTGGGTAAAAGTGACGGTTACGAGCGCTGTGTTTTACCCAAAGTCGAACATTCTTCAACTCTCAGCGACCAGTAAAAAAACGCAGAGCATTCGGCACTACTTAGATGCTTAGTGCCTTGTCACATTGCTGGTGTTTTAAAATGCAGCTCTCCCATTGAAAACAGTTAAAACAAATATTCTAGCCTCGGGAAAAATTGCTTTGGTGGACACACGGCTTTAATGCACATTCTATTTGATATAAAGGTGACATATTCTAGGCAAATTTAAAAAAAAGTTTTACTAGAAAAATTCTAAAATTAATTTAAAAGATGCAGTTTTTTATAGTTTGATATTTTGATGTAATGTTAATAAGAAATGTACAGAAACTTGAATCTACTGAAACTGCTTTGATCTCATTAAAAAATATCTTATTTACCCCCATTCATTTAATTTTAATTTTAATTTTTTTTTTATCTTTTCTGGATTGTGTGTTTTATGATTTAATACAATAAATACTATTATCCAAAATGTCTAAAGGAATGAATGCATAAAACATTAACAGTTTAATCAATTTTTCACAACAGAATTAGTGTACTGTATTAATTAAAACATGGATGAAAAAATATCTGGTTTTATCTAAATATCTAAATATTTTCCTTATTATTAATAACAGTACACACAGAACATGCAGAAAGACTTTAGATGTAGCTCTGATTGTAGGATAAATATCGATTTATCACCCAGCCATGTGTTATTGTATAATTTAAGCCATATAATGTAGGTAATGTAATTTGCATAAGTATATCAAGAATCAAGAATATATCTCTGTTGTCATCCAGCACTGAAGAACCCAGAGGTGGTGGCCCAGCGGGGGGGTCTTAGCACCATCCTGAAGAATGTCATCGACTGTCAGCTGAGCCGCATCAACGAGGCCCTGATCACCACCATACTGCACCTGCTCAATCACCCGCACACACGCCGGTACATACGCCCTGATGTTGAACTGGAGGTATGCATACCATACATGCATGCTCATGAGTCATGCTCTAATTAAATTTAATTAACTAAAAATGTCTGACAGCAGCATATGTTCTTGTTTTTTTTCCAGCAAATCCTTGCACCTTACACAGACTTTCACTACAGACACAACCCTGACACAGCAGAGGCACAAATCAAGTGAGCCCTGTTATTTTATTCATTTGATTCGATTTTAAATGATTGATGACATTATTGAGAAGTTTCATGAATTCACGAACAACATTGTTATCAAAACAATATTTTAAAATAATACATTTCTATATATTTTTATCTAAAATAAGTATATAAAAATAATCCATATTTCCATAGTATCATTTTTGGTAACACTTTAGTTTAGGGACCACTATGAACTAGTAGCTTATTAGCATGCATGTTATTAGGATATTTGCTGTTTATTAGTACTTATAAAACACATTTTAATGCCTTATTCTGCATGACCATATTCTACGTCCCTTAATCCTGCCCAATACCTAAACTTAACTACCTTACTAACTATTAATAAACCATAATTAGGAGTTTATTGAGGCAAAAGTCGTAGTTAATAGTTGGTTTATACAAAATTTGGTCACTTTAGTTTAGGGTCCAATTCTGACTATGAACTAGTTATTATTAGCTATTATTAGTATGCATATTACTAGGATTTTGGCTATTTATTAGTACTTATAAAGCACATATTAATGCCTTATTCTGCATGACCATTTTCTATATTCCACAAAATCATATACAAAATTTGGTCACTTTAGTTTAGGGTCCAATTCTGACTATATGATTTTGTGGAATATAGAAAATGGTCATGCAGAATAAGGCATTAATATGTGCTTTGTAAGTACTAATAAATAGCCAAAATCTAGTAATATGCATACTAATAATAGCTAATAATAACTAGTTCATAGTGAGAATTGGACCATAAACTAAAGTGTTACCGATTGTGTGTGTTGGTGATGCTGTATGATGCTTTTGTGCATGTTTCTGTGCTGTGCAAATACCTTATTTACCTGCAATGCACTGTGATCATGTGCATTTCTAAAATAATAGTTTAATGAATTGTTGTGCTCCACAGGGAGGACAGAGAAGCTCGTTTTTTAGCCAGTAAAATGGCCATCGTGGCAGCGTTCCGTTCTTGGTCAGGTGTGAAATCTACTTCATCCATCAGTAGAAAAGAGAAACACCCAGATTCTGCTCTTCATCCTTCTCTTCTGCTGTTCTCCTACAGGTATTATAAACCTGTGTAAAGCAGGGAACTCAGGGGTCCAGTCTTTAATAGGCCTGCTCTGTATACCAAACATGGATGTCAGGGTGAGTGTTTTCTATTTTTCCTTTTTTGCCCCCATTTGTTAAGACTAACATTTGTTTAACTCTCCGCTGTATCTTATCAGAAATGCTGGATGAAAATAGCTAATACAAAATTTTTATTCAATATATACTACCATTCAAAAGTTTGGGATAAGTAAGATTTAAAAAAAAACAAAAAAACTTTTATTTAGCAAAAATGCATTAAATCTATCAAAACTGACTAATAGTTATGCGACTATTACTGTTTTTACTGTATTTTTGATTAAATAAATGCAGCCTTGGGAGACTTTAAAAGACAAAATGAAAACAAATATAAACTTTTGAGCATACATGAGCATAAACAGCGATATTTACCTACATATATTTCAACTAAAACATTTTAAAGTGCATTAAATTCCATTTGAATGATGAATTGGAAACCTACAGTAAGTGTTCACTGAAAAGGTCAGTTCGAAAGAACTGATTCACAGCAATACATTTTTTAAAGCCAGATCTGTCCATTTATGTTTTTGTCTACAGAAAGCCTTATTAGAAGTCATGTATGAGATCTTCAGATTGCCTGTTCCTATAGTGACAGGAGATTTTGAGGAAGCCCTGCACAGTGTGGGTAAGAAACATCTCAATTCATAAACGCAATAAAGCCTCATGGACTGCTGTAAACTCAGAGGTCTTTGGTTTGGGATGTGTGTGTTTCATGCTGATGTTTGTGCCATTCAGACCCCAGCAGGTTTCAGGACAGCTGGAGACTATCTGATGGGTTTGTTGCTGCAGAAGCCAAAGTTATATTGCCTCACAGAGCACGATCCAGGTGAGACGCATCCAACTGATGTAACACACATCACATATTCTGGGAATATTCTTGGAATATTCTGGGTTATATGTTGTATTCCTGTTCTTCTGTTTTCCATTACCAGACCAGACCTCATGGACAACTACCTGGCACTACTGCTGTCTGCCTTTATCAACAGCGGACTACTGGAGGTATATAATCACAAGATCGCTTGATGGGTCCTTGATTTTCTTTAATGTGACAGATCTGTGATGTTTTTCTTGATGATGTTTCTGTTTGCTCAGGGTTTGGTGGAGGTTGTGACCAGCAGTGATGGACAGATATCAGTGAGAGCCACAATACTGCTCGGAGAACTTCTGCACATGGTACTACACTACAACAGGCCTGTAAACAGGGCCCAGCATTAACCTTTTACTGTATATGATTATTAATTACTGGGCTGTGAATTTGTTTTATGTAATATTTCATACTAGACAATTTTCCCTGAAAGGGAAAGAAAAACCTTCTGTGAATTTGAGAATTTGGGTGTCAAATGTGCTTAATTGTCATGATAATAACAATGCAAATAACCTTTAAGGATTCTAAAGCTTATTTCTTAGATTAACTTTTGATCATTAATTAAAATAGACTATTTAAAAACAACAGGTTACGTTTTCGGACGATGCACCACAGTGACTGATCTGTTATTTAGTGAACCATTTGTTTTACATTTGGTTTTACATTGCGATTTAAAATGTATATAATATTAACATTTGTAAAAATGTGTGTTATTTGCTTGCGCTTGTCACTTTGTGGTATGTAAATGTTACACTCTGTCTGCACACACATTTGGACTGCTGTTTAATTTCTCTTTTAGCCTTTATTTTTCAGCCTAAAATGCTTTGTTTACCCACATCTTCATCTTGATTCTTCTCTCTTCCAGGCCAATACGATTCTTCCTCACTCTCATAGTCATCATCTGCACTGTCTGCCCACGCTAATCAACATGGCTGCTTCCTTTGACATCTCTCAGGAGAAACGGCTGTGAGTGCAACAGTGCAAACACACACTCAAACAATAATCCATGAGCATGTGTCCAACAGCATTCTCCAGTAATGGTTTGTACATTTTTGCTTCTGAATCTTGTTTTCTCCAGGCGTGCCAGTGCAGCCGTGAACCACCTGAAGCGATTCCACGAAAAGAAGCGACGTGGCCCCAAACCTTATAGTCTTTACCTGGATCACATCCTGCACAGGACGTCCACCTCCACTCACAAAAGAGACCAGCACCAGCGTCCGCACAAGGACATCTATATTGTGAAGGTACACACACTATATCATTGCTGTGCTTTTGAATGTCATTAGACCTGTCAAGTACCAGTTTGCATCACTTAACCCCAAAATAAAAGAACGAAATTAGATTTTGCTTAAAGAAAATGCTGCCTACGTTAGAACCATCAAAGTGCCCCAGTTATGTTTTTTGAGTGTCCTTTCATGTGTGTTCTTTAGCTTTTTGTGAATGTAGAAGTCTGCAAAGTTTCAAAGACCAAAGTGCAGGATAAATGGAGTTATTGTCTCCTAAAAGAAATAACCGATTCTGCCTAAAACGAGTCATCAGTATTTTCAGTCTCACTTCCTGCCCGAATCTACGTAGATTTGTAACAAATTTGCATATCGGCCTATGGTCCTTCATTGGCTACCCGTGAACAATGTCTAATTTTACCTGCCCTCAAACACTCTAGTTGTAGCTGAGACTGGAAGAGTATCGTTCCTATTGTTGAAAAGTTGAGAAGACACTGTTTTCTGCACTGCAAAAACAAATGCACTTTGCATGCACTTCGAAAGGATAAGGACTTGTGCTCGAGTTAATACGATAAAACCAACACCATCGTTACTGTTTGTATCACTGTGTATACAAGTGCTGAGGAAGCCTGTGGAGCTGAAATTCAGACATGGTAATAGGTGTTTATTTTCCGTCACACGCTGTTAGCTCTCGACCAATCACAACACTGGTCTATCTGACCAATCAGAGCAGAGTAGGCTCTCAGAGGGGAGGGGTTTAGAGACCGAATCCTTTATTGAACTGCTCCAGACACTGCTGAGAAAAGGTGATGCTGCAAAGTATATCATGACAAAATGTTAGTGTTTTTTGACCTAGGATGCATGTAAACCTATTGCAGGAGACCTCCAATTAATATATGGATTAATGTAATAAGATACTTCAACAGAAGACTGTTTCTGAGTCGTTTGTTGTTTGTGTGGTGTAGGACACTGAGGAGGCCTTGATGATGAACTTGAGGGACAGTCAGATCCTCAATCACAAACAGAACCTGGACTGGAATTGGGTTCTGATCATCACTATACTGAAGGTAAATCCTAAGGCCATGTTTGGATAGATATAAAGTGTAATGCTTACTGCATACTATCTACTGCCTACTAATTTAAAAAAAAATAGAGTATGAGTATTTTTCAGAGGGTAGAGTGCTATGCTGTTACTACATTGCATGCTTAATTCAGGAAGTTTCATTCAAATATTAATTGAATTAGATAAATGTTTTTTTTTGAGCATCAAATCCTCATATTAGAATGATTTCTTGAGAATCATGTGACACTGAAGACTGGAGTAATGATGCTGAAAATTCAGATTTGATCCCAGGAATAAATTACATTTTAAAATAAATGCAAAAAGAAAAGTTATTTTATTACTGTTCTTAATGTATTTTTGATCAATAAATGCAGCCTTGGTGAGCATAAGAGGCTTCTTTGAAAACGTTACAAAATCTTACGTGTTGTTGTTTTTTCTTTTCTAGTGGCCAAACGTGAATCTCAGAAACAACAAGGATGAGCAGATGCACAAGTAAGAACCGCGTGTTTTGTGACCCGTCAGCACACATCATGACGTGTGGCATTTTCTTGCTAAGCACTAACCGCAAACTACATCCCTAACGTGTGTGTGTGTGTGTGTGTGTGTGTGTGTGTGTGTGTGTGTGTGTGTGTGTGTGTGTGTGTGTGTGTGTGTGTGTGTGTGTGTGTTTGTGTGTGTGTTTGTGTTTGTGTTTGTGTTTGTGTTTGTGTTTGTGTTTGTGTTTGTGTTTGTGTGTGTGTGTGTGTGTGTGTGTGTGTGTGTAGGTTTGTAAGGCGCTTGCTCTATTTCTATAAGCCCAGCAGTAAGCTGTACTCAGCCCTGGAGCTGGATCACGCCAAAGCCAGACAGCTGACCGTGGCCGGCTGTCAGTTCAACCAGTTCCTCTTGGATTCGGATGAGGTGAGAAGGCAAACAATTAAGAACCTTTGTTAAATTACTCCATGAGAAGCACAGCAGCAGTTAGAGCTGCACCATTAATGGAAATAAGCTAAAATAGTGATATGACTTAGTGCAGTTATCAAATCACAAAGGCTGCGATAAACATAATATACTGCATGTTTCAGAGTGAAGCGCGGCACTGTGTTCATCACACAAGCAGCTCATCTGGTGTTTTCAGTGTCTCAGAGCATCTCAGTTCAATTAGATGCTCCATCTCTGCATCTGCTCTGATTTGGGAACGCAAAAAACGCTAACCATCTTCCCAAACTTGTAATGCAAAGTGCTCATGGACAAAAGAGAAGTTTTGAGGGCTCCCTGCAGTGTCCCGTCTAAATAAAAGTCAGAAAATTAAGAAATTAAGAGTTTTGTCATTTTAAAGTTCTAATGTAAAATAAAATTATCATCGTACTATTTTCTTAAATACTCAGTTTTTATTTTACAGTTAAATAATACAATAGGAATATTTCTTATTAATTTTATTTAGTAATTTGTATATTTTCTATTATATTAATTATTTTTATTTTATAACCATTTTGATATATAATCACAACATTTTGACCAAATTGTGCAGCCCTACAATCAAACCTGTTGTTTTTCGTTTTTTCCTCCCAAATCATGCAGATCTAGTCGCAGTTCACTTGGTTTATTGTCTTCTGTTTTTTTGTAGGATGGTCAGATGTATTTAGAGGAGTTAGTGAAGGATATCGTCCAGTGGCTCACATCCTCTTCTGGGCTTAAACCTGAACGCAGTCTCCATAGCAATGGCCTTCTTAGCACCCTTGGTCAGCACTACTTCCTGTTTCTGGGCACTCTTTCTTCACAGCCAACCGGGGCCAAAATGCTGGAGAAATATGGTGTATTTCAGTGGTGAGAACACACACAATTTAATATGTTTAGTGTTGACAGAACTGTGGTGGTAAAATATTACAGTGATGGAACGAATGGATTTATTACCTTATTCATATACACCAGTCCTTTCTTGTTACTCCAGGATATTTAAAAAATCTCATGGTGGTATCATATTACTCAATTTAACTGTGTACAGAATTACCATAGTACCATGTTCAGTAAAAAAACATTTCCTAAAAAAAATGTGCCACAAATATGCAACAAAAAAAACATGTTAATACTATGGTGCCTTGGTAGCAGTGTGATTAAACTATGATCTGTTTTGTACAGTCTGTTGAACTTGTGCTCGATGAAAAACCAGGATCACCTGCTGAAACTAACGGTCTCCACTCTGGACTACAGCAGAGACGGACTCGCTCGAGTCATTCTGTCCAAGATCCTCACAGCGGGCACTGACGTAAGATCATGCTCATGGCATTTCTGCTTTCTGAGCTGGGTTATTATACTTTACTTAAACTAAAACCATTAAGTTAGTTGAAATAAAATAAACTTTAACTGAAATATAAAAAAAAACTAAATTAAAATTAATTAAAACTATATAGACATTAAAAAAGGGAGGGATGGATGGATGGATGGACAGAATGATGGATAGATGGATGGATGGACAGAGGGATGGATAGACAGAATGATGGATGGATGATAGACAGAGGGATGGATGGATGGACAGAGTTATGGATGGATGGACGGACATAGGGATGGATGGATGGATGGATGGGTGGACAGAATGATGAATCGACAGAATGATGGATGGACTGAATGATGGATGGACAGAATGATGGATAGACAGAATGATGGATGGACTGAATGATGGATGGACAGAATGATGGATAGACAGAATGATGGATGGACAGAATGATGGATGGACAGAATGATGGATGGACTGAATGATGGATGGACTGAATGATGGATGGACTGAATGATGGATAGGCAGAATGATGGGTGGACAGAATGATGAATCGACAGAATGATGGATGGACTGAATGATGGATGGACAGAATGATGGATAGACAGAATGATGGATGGACTGAATGATGGATAGGCAGAATGATGGATGGACTGAATGATGGATGGACTGAATGATGGATGGACTGAATGATGGATGGACAGAATGATGGATAGACAGAATGATGGATGGACTGGATGATGGATGGATGATGGACAGAATTTCAATAAACTGAAATAAAAATGAATAAAAACTAAAACTATATAGACATAAAAAAGGATGGATGGATGGACAGAGTGATGGATGGATGACAGAATGATGAATGGATGATGGACAGAGGGATGGATGGACAGAATGATGCATAGATGATGGACCAGATGATGGATGGATGGACAGAATGATGGATAGATGGCTGGATAGACAGAATGATAGATGGATGATAGACCGAGGGGTGGATGGATGGACAGAGTTATGGATGGATGGACGGACAGAGGGATGGATGGATGGACAGAATGATGGATAGACAGAATGATGGATGGACTGAATGATGGATGGACAGAATGATGGATAAATAGAATGATGGATGGACTGAATGATGGATGGACAGAATGATGGATGGACAGAATGATGGATGGATGAACAGAATGATGGCTGGATGGATAGATGGACAGAAAGATTGATGGATAGATGAACAGAATGATGGTTGGATGGATAGATGGACAGAATGATGGATGGATGGATGAACAGAATGATGGCTGGATGGATAGATGGACAGAATGATGGATGGATGGATGGATGGATGAATAGAATGATGGCTGTATGGATAGATGGACAGAATGATTGATGGTGGACGGGGGGAGGGATGGGTGGATGGACAGAGAGATCATAAAGGACTCATCTGCCCACAGGTTGAAGTTCTTCAGGAATGGCGTAGAAGACCCTTGTAGTTGTTCGTTTTTGAGGCTCAGTTTGGAGTTATAAGAAAAGTCTCACAGGAGGCAATCGGTACAATAAAACACCTTATTTTATTGGTTACAATACAATACAAGCTCTAAACAGCAATACTGGAGATGCTGTTCAGTGTCCCTCACTAGGGTATCAGGTGTCCTTCAGGCAGTATCTGAAGAGTGCTTCACCCCTCAGTCTTTTTATCCTTCTTTTTGGGGAATTCCAGTTCTGTTTCATTGATCCAATCTTCCTGTTATAGGAGTATCAATCTCTGTGACTCATGTCTTAAAGCCGCATGTCCTTCCTCCTCCTCCTCCCACGATATTTGTCAGTAAGATCAGAGTGGAGAAGTTTCTTCTCCACTCTTATCTCCGCTTGTGATTTTAAAACCATCTCCTGTGCTCCCTCTCGTTAACCTTTGTGGTTAGTTGCAAATATTTAAGTTCATGAATTTTCTTTTCACATCTTCAGCTCTTTTGATTCTGTTCTACATCAATATCATTTTAAGTGTTGCAGTTACTTTCCAAGGACATAGCATTCAGACATCTTTATATGGCATTAACTTGAGATCAAGCAATTAACATTTCTTTGAAACTGGTAAAAAATTGCAATTTATACAGCTATCTAAAGATGCTTTATTTATTCTGTAGTAATCTGTATTTCATTCAAGGCTTGTTTTATGGCAGATAACTGTTATATCCATCCTATACGATTCTCTTAAAATCTGACTATATATGAATTCTGATCTAAATGAGTGATTGAGTGATTCTCCCTGTTTGTCCTGCTACAGAACTGCCGTCTGTACGCCACCAAACACCTGCGCGTGCTGTTGCGCGCTAATGTTGAGTTCTTCAGTAACTGGGGGATGGAGTTGCTGGTCACACAGCTGCATGACCACAACAAAACTGTTTCCATGGAGGCGTTAGACATCCTGGACGAAGCTTGTGAAGACAAGGTAATCAGCATAACAGCTACAGGAAGTTGATGTAATCCAGATCATTATTTTATGTAGTTTATGTGAAAATGTCTAAATATTTTGGCAATGATATGCTATGCATTAAATAATGTAATACTGTATTTTGGTGTTATAAAGTGTTACCCAGGACTCTTATTGGCTTGTATTAGGTAAAGGTGTTTCTTACAGCAACTCTGATGCTCTTTATGTCTGATCACTCCAGGCCAACCTGCATGCTCTGATTCACATGAAACCTGCTCTGTCACACCTGGGAGAGAAAGGCCTTCTGCTGCTGTTGAGGTAAAACACTCTTGGTTTTTAGTTACTGTATGCTTACTACATGAGTGTATTGCTTAAGGGAAAGTTTAAATTAGCAGTTAAAGGGATAGTTCACTCAAAAATGAAAATTAGCTTTTAAAGGGATAGTTCACCCCATGATGAAAATTACCCCATGATTTACTCACCATCAAGCCGTCCTAAGTGTATATGACATTCTTCTTTCATACTAATAAAATCTGAGTTGTATAAAAAAATGTGTTGGCTAATCCAAGCTTTATAATGGCAGCCCAAAATTTGAACCATTATAAAAGTAATCCCATTAAAAAAGGTAAGAAAAATATCCATATTTAACACGTTGTAAAGAAAAATATCTAGCCTCTGCCATACCGCCGCCTTCGTAAGTTAAGGAAGGAAGTTTGGTGGAAACTAGATATTTTCCTTCAACCGTTTTTAAATATGTTCATCCATATGTGTTTGTTATGTTGTGAATGAGAAAATGAACTGCTACCTCTTCTGTCAGCTCTAGCCACTGAAAAGAAATAAGCAGAGAAATCAGGCCAATTACAAAAGCTGGTCAGTCTGACGTGGTGTTGCCTGAGCTCATTACTATTCATGAGCTTGAGCAGTTGAGACCACACCCACATAATTCGTCTAGCTCAGTGACAGTTTTCGTATATACAGCAAGGACTGCTTTCTATACCAAGCTAGAATGGCTTGAAACAAGGTAACCAAAGCATTTTTTCCACAAAAAATGTCCATGGTAGAGCTTCAGACATTACCACAAAAGTAATGAAATATGTGTGGCAGGACACCTTTAAAACATGCTAAATATGGATATTTTTCTTATTATACGCATGGCTTTGCTTTAGAAGGCATTTATTAACCCCCCGAAGCCGTGTGGATTACTTTTATAATGGATTTTACTTTTATATAATTACTTTTATAATTGGAGGATGGCTTGAGGGTGAGTAATTTCTTTTCATTTTTGAGTGAACTAATTTTGAGTGAACTATCCCTTTAATTTACTCACCCTCAGGCCATCCAAGATGTATGTGACTTTTTTTCTTCAGTAGAACAGTGAAGTATAGTTTTAGCTGAAATTGTGGTCCTCCTCTGTTTCATATAATGCAAGTCAATGGCTACTGTCACTTTCAGAGTCAAAAAAACATATATAGCCAGAACAAAATGAACACCTGTGCCTCCTGACAATACATTGAGTTCTTATGAAGTGAAACGATCGATCTGTGCAAGAAACTGAACATTATTACCTGTAATAATTACCTGCATCAAAGTGGCCACTTTGAAGAAATTTATGAACCAACAGATTGGTTCATAAATGCATAACCAATAAACACAGTGTATCAGAGTTAACTAGGAGTGGCAAATAAATTGACAGGCAAGTGTGCCAGCACGAGCGAAATGAGAGGACTCTTTTCTTTTTTTCTTTTTGGGCTACATACTCACACACTTGCCTGTCAATTTATTTGCCACTCCTAGTTAACTCTGAGACACTTTGTTTATTGGCTGCGATTTTGAACCAATCTGTTCTGGACAGTCATTCGCCATCATAAGGGTCCCTTGGCACTATAAACTACCGGTAGTTTACGGAAGCTGGTCGCTTCAGTTCTGGGGGCACACTTATTTTACACATATTTGGCGCCGCTATTGTTGGTATATTATTAAGTCTAGACTGAATATAAAACAAACCCTATTGTTATTTACAAGAAAAAAAACATTACCAACAATACAGTGTTAAATGTCTCCCTGCTCTCCTCTGTAGGTTCCTGTCCATCCCAAAGGGCTTCTCTTACCTCAATGAAAGAGGCTACGTCAACAAACAGCTAGATAAATGGCAGAAGGTGAAAGCATCAATAACACTCTCTGTCTTTTGTTTGTAAGTGTTTGTTTCTCTTGAATGCAGATGTGTTAATCCGTGTGTTTTTTTTTTTTTTTGCAGGAGTGTAATCTGAAGTATGTGGACATGATTGAAGAGCAGTTGAACGAAGCTCTTACAACATACCGCAAACCTGTTGACGGAGACAACTACGTCCGGCGCAGCAACCAAAGGTCTGAGCGCTGCTTATCTCGTAAATTAAATTATGCATATTAACAAATTACCATTAGTATTGCACATATTAAAGTTAGTGATTTGAACAAGTTTCTGACGCTAGGTATGAATTAGTTGTGTTATTGTAAACTAAAACAATTTTTTTTTTAAATATCAGTAATTGAAATAAAGCTGAAATAAAATAAAATATTAGATAAAAAATATTTAAAAAAATTAAAGTTACCTTGTAAATATGTTTAAGTTAAAGGTTACTAAAACTGAAAAAAAAAATGTTGCTTGATAGATGGATATAAAAAACAGCACATTACTAAATTACTAAAACTAAAATTAAAAGTGAGAACACTTTACAAGTGACACTTTACACCAGACGTTGACATTGTTTCATTTTATTGTTTCTATGGTATTGCGGTTTGTCTCAAATCTGTTTTATTTGTTTTGTTTATGGATTTTTGCTTTTTGGTCCACTTCGGCACTTTGGTCCACTTCGGTTGTTTTAAAGTGCTTTATAAATAAAGTTTGATTGATTGATTGATACAACAAGGTCCTATTAGTTAACATTAGATGATGCATTAACTAACATCAACAAACAGTGACCAATGCATTGTTACAATATTTATTCATCTATGTTAACATTAGTATAATTATACATATTTTAAAACTGTTCATTGTTAGTTCATGTTAGCTCAGGTTCATAAAATAATATTAACAGATACATCTTTTGATTTTAATAATGTAGTAAATGCTAAACGTATTTTTAATTCTTTGTCCATGTTAACTAAAGCCCCTTTCAGACAGAGATTCCGGAAAATAGTCCCGGGGGCATTTGATTTTGGTTCATTCACACTGTCAGTGATTGTTCTGGAATGTGTGCGAGCATTCACACACATCCCATGAAGATCCCGTAAAGACACATGACATCGATGTAACGTTTAATGTCTCTGCAGCATCTTAAGTTTACTTTTCTCTAAAGTGAACTACGCTCGTGCAGTTGTTTTCTAATTTGTTCTTAAACTAGCTCCTCACGTACCGTTTCTGTTGAACGATTTCAGCTTCAGCATCATCACTACGGCTCAGCCCTTTATGGCATGGATTCTGGTCCTGGCAATGTTACTTGCTCCCCATTCTGGGATCAATCCCAGGATGTGTTTGCGTTCACACAGAAGGCAATTTGATGGCAATTTTCCAGGATCAATGCGCTGAGTGAAATAGGCTTAATATTAACAAATGGAACCTTATTGTGAAGTTACCATAAAAGCTCATTCAAAATATGAATTAAATACTATAATAGTATATAAGTAATACTAAAATAACACTGTAATGAATATGAAGCATGCACTTTCTTTTTGACTGCAGTCAGTATATATCTCTCGCTCTCATGTTGTAGGTTACAGAGGCCAAATGTCTTTCTCCCTGTGCATTTATATGGGCAGTTGGTCCATGATAAAACCGGCTGCCTGCTGCTGGAAGCTCAGGTACCTGATTATGCACACACTGATGGCTGACACTGTATAGCTTTGTGTGTTTTGTGCATTTATTTGTGTGTATTTGTGTGTATTTGTTAGGGTGTTATCCCGGATCTTAGCTACACAGTCCGATCTCCAGTGTTGGATAAATGGGAAGGTGTTAAACAGCTGAAGGCAGCACTATGGGCTCTGGTCAGTGGTGATTTTGATTTGATTTGATTTGACTGTATACGTTTAGTAGCTAAGGATGTCATTAAATATCTCTAGTTTCATTGTATGCAGTGTTTTTGGTTTTAATGTTTAACATTTTATATGTCCCAGGGCAACATTGGCAGCTCAAACTGGGGTCTGAACCTCCTACAGGAGGAGAATATCATTCCAGATATTATTGCTCTGGCTCAGCACTGTGAGGTTCTGTCCATACGTGGGTAAGACTGCCTTATATAAGAATGTTCTGGGTTATTCATAACTTGATGCTCTTAGACGGCATCTGTTGGAAATCAAGAGGTTGATGTGTAACATAGTCATATCCAATATGTTGATTCTGGACAAGATAAGGCCAATTCACACCAAGGATGAAAAAATATAACATAAATGAGAAAAATATAGTTATAATTGTTCTAATTCTATAAGTATAGGGAAGTCAACACCACAACTATAACAGCACAGAGAAACAGTATTGTTGATCATTTTTTCCAGCTAATGAACAATTCATAGATTGACAGCCAGTCAGAATTCACCTGACTTTAAAGCACTTAAAGTTGCTGGCAACTGCAGCATGCACTTAAAATAAACAGAGCGATATTGTGCAGTGGTGTGAATGTGAATGTAGTTATCGTACTTGGTTTGAACATGCAAAAAAGTAGTCCTGGTATTTTGACGTAACAACTGTAAAGCTATGTTTACATGCAGCTTGGGGTCAGTAAGATTTCTTTTAAAGAAATTGATTCTTTTGTTCTTCATAGATGCATTAACACTTCCCCGCCATTTACAGATTTTTTTAGCTTTTAATTTTCACTGTTAGATGGTTGGGGCGCTATAACGTAAATTCTGAAAGAGTACAGACTCTCCGGATCAAAACAGGAAAAAGGGGCAGCAACAAGCGATAAAAGCATTGCTTATGCAAGTAGTCTTTAAAAAAAATTTCGATTTTCTCAGGGGTTTTTTCAAAACCCACAATCAAGTGTTGATAAAAAAAAGAATGCATGAAGCTAGAATAAAATGGTTCTTTTTGTTTAAAAGCAGAGGCTCTGTTCTTTTTGTTTTATATATGTTGCATGTTCAGTTACAACAAAATATTCTGAGGGCCATGAAAATTTTGTAAAAAAAAAATATAAAAAATGCTGGCGGTGATTGTCAACTTAAAAAAAAAAACATAGGCAGGGAAAAGAGTTAAAGTAACCTTGCAGCATATGTGCAGTAATAACCACCAGCATTGTCCTTGCAGTACGTGTGTGTATGTGCTGGGCGTGATCAGCCGCACGCGGCAGGGCAGTGATGTGCTGAAGGCTTCGGGATGGGACTCTGTACGGCACAGCCGCAGGCAGCTGTGGCCCGTCAGCCCTGATGAAGTGGACGCTCCGCTGCCCAGCGAACTGTCGTCTGTGCCCAGCACGCTTAGCCTCAACTCTGAGTCCACCAGCTCACGCCACAACAGCGAGAGTGAAAGTCAACCCAGTGAGTCAATGCGCATGGTTAACATGTCAACATCGAAACAATTGCATAATATTGCATAGTTGCGTAATATTTTTATTACCATATTGCCATTTTTTATCTCTAAATTCTTTAAATATGCCAATAGAGTAAGATAAAAAATGAAAACTTTTTTAGTCCTTCTTTAGTTTATCTTATTTATTTCTTATTCAAAGTAACATTGCTTAAAATGTTTTTTTGGGGGGAAAACCAGACAAAGTACTGATTAAGGAAAAAATGGCAGTATATTTACTTTTATGCATGATTTAAATTGTATATCTTGTTTCAATCACTGTCAGATTATAGAAGTAAATTGGGTTATGTAAATAGTATTTCATGTTGATTGAAGTCATTGTTATTTTAGTATTATTTATATACTATTATAGTATTTATTCTTATTTTTTCGTTAGTTTTCATATTATTTTTAGTTTAACCCTCATGTCGTTCCAAACATCATGGGAACACAAATGAAGGTCTTTTTGATGAAATCTGAGAGCTTTTTGTCCTTCCATTGACACTTTGACACTTCAAAAAGTTCATAAAGAGATCATAAAACTAATCCATATGAATTGAGCTGTTTAGTCCAAGTTTTCTGAAGAGACTCGATCACTTTATATGATGAACAGATTGAATTTAGGCTTTTATTTACATGTAAACATTAACCATTTAAGTTTTTGATAAATATTTTTTAGCTTTATTTCAATTAATGAAAACCTATTATTAATAATTTTGGTTTTAGTTAACAGTATCACTGATTGTTGTTTCCGCACAAAGTTGTATGCATAACTAGCCATTGCAATCTGTTTTTTGATGTCTATTGTAATATTGCCCGTGTTGCTCTCAGGTTTGTATTTCATGGATGATGATCGCGAGGGTTTGGACATGTATGAGGACTCTTCTCTCTCTATACACACAAAAACCTCGAAGGACAGAAGCCCGTTCAACATCCTCACTCCCTCGCATCTCAGAAACCGCTTTCTCAACTCCCTGTCTCTCCCCAGTAAGAAGGGTCGAAGCCCTACTGACACTAAAGGCACAACCAATGTAGGAAAATCACCCGAGGAGCTTCAGCTCATGAGGCGCATCCGGACTGTAACCGAACCCTCAAACTATTCTCCAGGCCACTCGGGGCAAAGCGAGGTCTTTTATAATGGCAGTCGTATGCCCCGCAGCCCAACGGTTAGCCTTGAGACCTCGTTTGTGGGTATAAAGGCTCTAGCAGAGCCGTACACCACAGAGGGAAGCTCGGATTCAGAGGGTAGAGGTCAACATAAGCGAGAGCGGAGCAGCAGGGAGCGTTTGACCTGCGACGGTGCCTCTGTGCTGCCAGGAGGCGGCACATTTAAGAGCCGCAGTCAGAGCTTCAACACGGACACTACAACCAGTGGAATCAGCTCCATGAGCTCCTCACCTTCCCGAGAGCCGCCCTCTGCCGTGGCCATGGATACGGACTGTGCCAGCCTCAACACGGTGGTCAGCGCTAAAACAGTGAAAATGCAACATTCACTCAGTACTCAGTCCAACCACAACCATATCTTGTTGTCCAAGTCCAATTCTACCTCGCTGGTTCCTCCCGGGTCAGCGCATACACTGCCGCGCAGGGCGCAGTCGCTGAAATCTCCCTCTGTGGCCACCATCAAGAGCCTGGTGGACTGCAGCTACATCTACACAAGCCCTCGTGACGCGCTGGGCTATGCCACGCTCAAACGCCTGCAGCAGCAAAGGATCCACCCGTCTCTGTCTCACAGCGAAGCATTGGCGTCTCCCGCTAAAGACGTACTGTTTACAGACACGATCACCATGAAAACGCGGAGCCTCGACTCGCGGCTCACCCCACGCAGGTATATAGTCATTTGTACTTTTTAAGCATTCTCTCTTTATCTCTTTATCTCTCTCTCTCTCTCTCTCTCTCTCTCTCTCTCTCTCTCTCTCTCTCACTCACTCACTCACTCACTCACTCGCTCGCTCACTCACACACTCACTCACTCACTCACTCACTCACTCACTCACTCACTCACA
The DNA here is from genome assembly GCA_023029165.1 of Gobiocypris rarus. NCBI lineage: Eukaryota > Metazoa > Chordata > Actinopteri > Cypriniformes > Gobionidae > Gobiocypris > Gobiocypris rarus. Next base: position 49,124,741 of record CM040916.1, read on the forward strand.
CACACACACACACACACACACACACACACACACACACACACACACACACACACACACACACACACACACACACACACACACACACACACACACACACACACACACACTCTCTATAAGTAGCAATAAGATGAATAATAAAATGTCCAGACACTCAGCTGTAATAAGAATTTGAGTACATTTTGAGTTTCATTAAAATATTTGTCATGATAATGTCATGGTCCAAAAAGTCTGAATGAGCTTTATTTTCTTTATATTAAATAATTCATACATTTAAATTATTATTAATAATATAATGATTAATATCTAATTTAAATCTACATTTAAATATATTTTTGTATGGTAAATTATATTGAATTAAAAATAAATGTAATAAATTCTTTTTTGGTGATTTTGGGTTGAAATATGACTTTGGACATGTTCTTGACAGGTTTGTGACATTCACCCAAATATGAAAGTGCAATTGAAGTTCAGGGTGTTTTTTGCTGGTCCTCAGGTTTTCTAATGAAAGGTATTCTGGGCCGTTCAACTCCCATCGCAGAGTGTCCAGAACTCTTGTCCCATGGTGGGTAGAGCAGCTCAAGAGTAGGATCCCCTCATTAGCTCGGACAACTGTAGAGTTTCCATTTTAGAAACACTAGTGTAAAAGGCAACATCCCATCCCATGCAACTACACTTCCAGTCAATAATTGTCCCCCCAATAATTTTTCCATCTTTCACTCATTCATTCACGTTTTGTGATGAGTGAGTCCCTGGATACTAATATGCGTCAAAGACTCGGTCAGATGCTTTTGGAAACAGTCCTTTAGAAAAACCACAAACCTTGTTGATGTTGTGCTGACCCGGGATGCTCAATCTACTCCTGCAGATCCAATACCAACTCGACTCAAACTACTGAAAAGCCTTAGAAATATATTTTGCTGCATCCCAATTCACATGCTGTTATCAGACAGATAATCTAGTCTAGCTGTTCTGATTGGACCAGGAAACTACTAGAAACTGTTTATTTGGAAAACAGTGCATCATTCTAGCTATTTTTTGCACTAATTGTGGTATTGCATACTATTAATGTTGTGAACTGGGATACAGCCTTTTTGTTTACTCAAAATTACAGCCAGGTATTTTGTGTCAGGATTAAAATGATTTGCTGAAGTAAGGTGGATGTCCAGGAGTAGGTATAGAACATTTTTTGATTTTAAAAAGTTGTGATTAGTAGGCGTTTTTACAAGGTGTTGACTGTCCGTAGACCATTTTAATACAAGCGAAAGCCTAGATGAAGATTTCTAGGATTAGGTCTAATGTTCTGCAGTGTGTGTGCTTGTGTTCGCTCTCCTTACAGGTTTTTGAAAGCTCTGAGTTTTGCATCTCTGGATAAGGAGGACTTGCTGAGTCCGATCAATCACTCCACCCTGCAGCGCTCCTCTTCCCTGCGCTCTATGGTCTCTAGTGCCACCTTTGGCTGCAGTGAGGACTACATTGGCCTGGCTCTACCCCTGGATATAAACAATATGTTTCAGGTACATTTTGTGTTGTGCACTTTTATTAATGTGTATGTGGCATATATAGAGGTTTATGCGAATTTGATTCACTTTAAATGAGTGTTGATTCATAAGGTGGACATGACAAATATGATTGTGTGGCTTACTTAGGACAAGAACGCTGTCAATTTTTCTGAGTGCATCAGACTTTTGTATTATTATTTTCACATGTCAGATGACAAGGTGAGTTAAAAATATACCAGTATACTTGCATTGAAGGACAACTCCGTAATCTGTTTTAAGAGATAAAGCTCTTTACATTCGATTTTCATGAAAACGCATCCCAGAGAACGAGCTACTCTGTAACCATGTGTTAGTTACCCCTAGGTTCATTTTTCACCGGAGTTGTCCTTAAATGCAGTGAGCTTAGCGACCAAAAAATGAAAAATATATTTGCCGAAAGGGCGGTTCTCTGCTTTTTTTTTTTCCAAATTAAGAAAAAGTACTTAAGATGTACCTTTTAATTGTGTTGTAAGTATTTGTGTTTTATTTTTAGATTAAAGAAACATCATATTTCCAGAAGCGAACAAGCCCTCCTGCTGGAGAAAAATCATCCAAATTTCTTTTTGGAGAATCTAATGGTATGACAGCTTGTTGCATCATCCTTATTTTTCTATATTTCTATTCTAATATCATTAATACTTGTTATTAATATTTTAAATTAGAATATATTTTTTTCTGCTCACCAAGGCTGCATTTATTTAATTAAAATATTACAATTTTAAAATAAATGTTTTCTTTTTAAATATAAATTTTAAAATGTAGTTTATTCATTTGATCAAAGCTGAATTTTCGGCAGCAAACATTTTTTACTATGATAAATGTTGCAAACAGTTGTGCTGCTTCATATTTTTTTCAGGATTGTTTGAAAGAAAAGCACAGCATTTATTTGAAATTAAAATCTTTTGTAACATTATAAATGTTTAACTGTCAAATTTGATGAGTTTAATGTGTCCTTGCTAGGGATGGCGAAAACTAAACATTTTCTTGACCGACCACCGACCACCGAGCCGGTTGAAACCGGTTAACCGATTAGTTTAAAATATGCTGCACTATTTGAAATAACAGCCGCGAGCCGCGCCTGCAATTTCGCAACTCTGTCGCATCTCTCTGCCGCTCTGCCTCCCGCTCTCACACACACACTCACACACACACACACACACACACTCTCACACACACACACTGTCCCGGCGCAAAACATGAGTCCCGCAAACGCGGCGCCGAGGAGCTTGTTTGTAATCGGAGGACAAATGGCTCCTTAATTTCAAAATGGTTTGGGTACAAGGTGATCGCGTTGAAAATAAAGGCATTGTCTAGCGTTAGAAGCTCATTTGAAACATTGCCGCGGCTCCGAAGAAACGCCGCTTTAGTTTGAGGTAGAGCTAACAATAATAAAGAAAGATGATGATAAACACCTTATGTGTTACCACTGAAATGTAGATGTAATATATTTCCAAATGTAAGCCCATCTTATGCGGAATGTTGGCCAAAATTACTTTGCTTTGAAAAGTGGTGGGGCACAACTCGTTTTGCTGTGTGTTTATTTAATAACAGAATTTACTTGTGGACTGAGTTCAGTGTTGGAAATGCACTTAATTTTCACTTTGATGTAGGCAACAAATGCATTAAATTCACAAATTATTCTATAAACATCCAATAAGCAAAATGTAATAGCCTATTCACAACACATCTAACGTTATACTAATATCAATCAAAATATGCAAGATAATATAACAAAGTTTCATTAGCCGTGTTTCCGTTAGGCTACATATTTGCGCAAAACGTATTATATAAATATTTAACTTATACATATAGTGATATTTTCTAAATGTCGATAAAAAACTATTACGAAATGATTGCATTTCCATTACGCGATATTATGAGACTAAAACGTTTTTTTTTTTTTTGTCATTCAAAAAATTATGCCACTTAAGTTAGTATGTTTATGTGTATACCAGCCACCGCTGAAGCCATTATTTAATGAAAGCAGACATAGGCCTGTTATTAAAATTAAAAGAGGGAAATGTTTGAATTTGAATGGTGGTAACTTTTAATTTTTTTGTTTTTGTTTTTTTAAACAATTTCGTTATTTTGGCTTGAAATTTCGTTTGTTGAAAATATAAACTGAATTTAGAAATGCTTTTTAAATTAAAAACTTTGCGTTTAATAAACAAAATATTTTTTTTGAAATTAAGACAGTGTTTGGACGGAGAGCAGCGCATGCAAAATAACCCGTTTCCTTAATCCACGGCTCTTGTTATTGTGAGTCTAGGCCTACACAAATAAAAGTAGACAGTTTATAGTGTTTAATGATGTCTTGCTCTTATCTGTATGGATAAAAAAGACGGAGCGTTCTGAGTCGTTTCCTCTGTCATTTAAGGAAAAAATCCATCAGAACGCGTCGCACCTGCGCTTTCATCAGACAGAGGGTGTTAGAAAACGTAGCCTTTATTGTTTCGTAGGCTATGTTTAACTATGAGCCTATACTATTATTATTTTTTTAATTTCATATGTTGATTATGAAACGTGAGCACAACCTTCTACACAATCATTGGCAATAGAATCGCTATTGGCTAGTAATTTTTTGTTTTGTTTCGTTTAGTCGGCAGACTGATATATGCTATACACTTTTAACAAATATATCTAGTATAGAAACATGGAAGTGTGACAAAGGCACATAGTATAGGCTAAATAAATTCTCTAATGTGGTTAAAGGTCATTTTCTACACAGCACAATACAACATATGTCCTTATTATGATAAAATACATGTCTTTTTATGGCGTGCGGTGTGCAACCTTCATAGCATAATTTTTGGAATGACTTATCAAGAAAGGGAAAAATGTTTTTAGTGACATAACATCAGTTAATGGAAACGCCGTCATTTCGCTATATTTTTTTCATCGACTATTAAGAAATATCACAAAAGTTTTGCGTAAATCTGTAATGGAAAAAAAGCTTCAGACCGGCGAAAAAATTTGTTAAATGAATGAATTAGGTTACGAAGAATGACGATTTGTAGATCGTGCTTTTGCTTTTATACACACCTTCCGCAATCTATTTTTCAGTCACTTTTAAAAATTACGCCTATGATAGACGTGCCTTCAAATATTTTTTTAACCGACAACCGACAACTTTGATCGGTTAACGTTGATACGGTCAACCATCGGTCAAACGGTCATCGGTTAACATCCCTAGTCCTTGCTGAATAAAAGTATTAACCATTTAGTACTGTTTAGCGTGTCAGTCAAAAAATATTATTCTTTTTTTAATTAAATGACTGTACTATATTTTAGTTTAGTTTGATAATATTTCATATGTTTAGGGGATTTTATGGTACAAAATTACATTTATGCAGTAGTTATAATCCATTTATTCACTTTTTGAGGAAATACCTGACAATTACATTTCCAACTTAAACTGTCATAAATCTTAAGACTTAAGTTTGGTCTTGAAACTTGAAAAATGCTCAAATTGTATATAAAATATATTTTTTCCTAAACACGTTTTACTCTATAACTAAAATCAAAGATATAAATCTAAACAAGCTCTGTTCCAAATTTGAGGCTGATATCTCAAAAAATTATCTTTCAGTGAGATTTTATTTTGGCACAGTACCAAATGTTTTCAATAGATGAATTCGTCTCCCATTCATTTCCAACCTTTAGAAAGTTTTTTACCATTCCGATGAAGTAATACATACTTTAAATAAAACAAACTCCCAAAAATGTAGTTAAAAAATGACGAACCGCACCAGAGGGTTAATTTATTTTACTGATCCCAAAATGGTAGTGTATATAATATAATGAAATAATAATAAATATGAGACGCTAATCTGTGTGTTTTTTTCCTGTCTGTACTCGTAGGTTTCTTAGAATCGTGTCGCGGTCCTCTGAAGTCTCAGGTGAGCATAACGGAGCTGTTAAACAGCAGCCGATCGGAGCAGCACCACCTGCTGGGCTCTGATGAGACTACAGGCTTACAGGAGCACACGGAGCAGAACTGCCTCTACTGCAGCGCTCTCACGACCCTCGGCTCACACACGCAGAGCCATCTGAACAACACACACACTCGCACAGGTGAGAAAATACACACAGTGCCTTCCTCATTATATATTTTTTGTGAATGTATGATACTGATGCTTTCCACCTGGAAGTAATATTAGAGGTGGTGTAGGTCAGTGAAACAGATCTGGGTTGTGGTAACTGGAAAGGTTATATGTCCTACAGTCTCCAGATTTGGGTAAAAATGAATAATTTAGTCTTGTGTTCCAACAGATCTGTCTGATGGTTTCTCTCAGTGGCACAGCCAGCCTTCCCATAATCACCTGGAGGTGGTCGCCCAGTCCAAGTTCTCTGGGATCTCGGGTTGCAGTGACGCAGCCGTCAGTCAGGGTTCGGCCAGCAGCACTCCCAGCGCAGAGATCATACTGGGTGAGATCAGATCCCATTAATGCACCATCAATGCACAAGACACCTGAGATGCCAATAACACTAAGACACAACCTACACTTTTCAAATCCTTTGTTGTCTAATTGTTAGAAATTTGTGGATGTTTTACAGTGATATCAGTGAACATCCACAAATCAGATATGTTGTACATTAACTAATAATGTCTAAATGTAAAAATGAGAAGTTATGAGTATTAGGAGGTAGAAAATATCATTAGTTCAGAATAAAAAGCAATGGAAAGTCAATGATAGAAAAACAAGTGTGTGTTTGTGTGAGCCAGGAACAGTGATGGGATTAACAGTGTTATAGATAAACAGCGTTACTAACGGAATTATTTTTTTCAGTAACGAGTAATCAAATGACTTTTTCTCCCGTTACGACGCCGTTAGCATTACTGAGAAAAAAACGTGGCGTTACTATAATTGAGCTCACTTAAGCGGTTTTCATTCGAACAGGCTCTCTGTCAGTCGGACCTGCAACATTGTTCTTTCGTGTGTGTGCTTGCGTGAGTGCATGCCATGCGTGTGACCTATGACGCACATGCATATGTACAGTCAGCGATGGCAAGACCAACCACTTCAAAGGTAGCTTTCGCAAACTGGAAGTATAAGCGCAACTTTTCCCTCGTTGAGGTGAAAGGTAAGAATGTTTATGCCCAGGAAGAAAGAGTCTCTCCACGTTGGTGGAAAGTAATTCTAATGAAGCACCTCAGATCATCACAAAAACCCAGGTGATAACGCTCCACTACCAAAGGAGTAGTACTGATAATATTACAATAATGTATTGAATTTGAAAGGTGTCTCTCACATTGTCCCACAGCAACATTACAATAGTGTACATTAATGTACAATGTTTTATAATAATCAGTTATTTTATTTCATATTCTATGTCCAATTCATTCATTTAACATATTTAATATTGGGGTAGTTATTTTCCCTGGTAATTAGTTACTTTTATAATGATGTAACTCAGTTACTATCTGTAAGAAGTAACTAGTAACTATAACTAATTACTTTTTAAAGTAACGTGCCCAACACGGGCCAGGAATTCCCTGTCATAAGGAAAACGGCTTTAAAAAAATCCTACATCAAATCCTACAGCATTTTTACAGTTTTTTTGAAAATGTAAAAATGCAGAAAGTTTTCTGTGATGGGTAGGTTTAGGGTTAGGGGAGAGAATATAAAGTTTGTACAGTTTAAAAATCATTGTCTATGGAATATCCCCATAAACCTTGGAAACCCAACGTGTGTAGGTGGGAAGGCGATATCTGAGGACGGTCCAGCCTGCAGAGTTCTGCTGAGGAAAGAGGTTCTGCGACTCGTCATCAACCTCAGCTCTTCAGTCGGTACCAAAGGACACGAAACTGGATTGCTCACGTAAGAACAACTGAGAAATACTGTGCAAGCATGAGTGTGTGTTCTCATTTCATCCCTGTGCAATGGTCTGCTGCCCTCTGCAGGATAAAGGAGAAGTTTCCGTACGCGTTCGATGACATCTGCCTGTACTCTGAGGTTTCCTTCCTGTTGGCCAACTGCATGTTCCGTCTGGCCTCACGCCGCTTCATCCAAGAGCTCTTCCAGGATGTGCAGTTCATTCCGGTATGACATCACTCTGAAACTTCTCTATAGTAAATCTACACCAAAATAATAATGTAACAACATTTTTCTATTTCAAATAAATGCTGTTCTTTTGAACTTTCTATTGATCAAAGAATCCTGACAAAAAAATATCTTTCAGTTTCCTTAAAAATTAGGGATGCACCGATATGATTTTTTGGGGCCGATACTGATTTTAACAAACAATTATTGGCTGATACCGATATTTGTCACTTGTCCTCTTATTTGAAATTACGTCATTAAAATTGAGTGTTTTGATCATGTTTTTCAGCAGAGTAAAAAAAAAGGGGCAGTGTAGGGGGATAGCATGTACAGTTTGTACAGTAAAAAATGCATTACGCCTATTGAAAGTCCCCACAATTCACAAAAACCTGTGTGTGAGTGAGTTAATTTAGTCTTTTTTTTTGTTGGTCTTTTGTTGTTTGATTAACATTAAAAAGCCTTCACGCAGTTCATTAATAACCATCGGTTTGTTATATTGGCCTTTTTCATGCTATAGCCTAGCCGATATGCCGATGGTTGTAAATTGATCAAAAATCGGCCGATACATCAGTGCATCCCTATTAAAAATAAAAACTGTTTTCAACAGTGAGCACGTTTACATGCACACCAGTAAGTTGATAACTCACAAAAATCAGCTTATTGAAATAACCAGTTTTCCCCGTTTACATGCAAACCAGTAACCTGACAACGCAAGTAAATCGTGTTTACATGACTTTATTAATAAAGGTTATATCCTTGTAGTGACGTCAAAAATAATAACTTCCGTATCTGACACAGAGTATTCCAAATGTTATGTCAGTTGTGATGTTAAATAAAGCTTGCAAGGTGTCAGCGGGAAAATTACGGCTTACATTATTCTCTCGTGCAGTGTAAGGCCGCTGAAATCGCTCCAACGGCGGCAGCGAAGAGCGGGTGAAGGTATCTGCGCGTTCGGTGTTCTCAGCTGGGCAAAATGGATCTAATTCCAATTCCTCTTTATCTGACTCCATTTTATCATAATTTAGAATTTAGATTAGAATGCCAATTTGGTTATTTGGTCATTTATGTTTAATAGTTAGACACACATTTAATTATTCCGTTTAACCCTTTGTGGAAAGTACCCATTCATGATCTCCTAGAGATCGTTAATAATTCCAGAGTAAGTCAGAATAAATCAAAATGTAACAATTTATTAAACAGTCAGGTAAATGTATAATTCCAATTACATAATCAATTCAAAGATCCTCAAAACATCAAATACTCTGAAGTAAAGAGTGAGAGATGCATTCCTGACTTTCCATACGTAACGTTGGCTGGACACAACATTACGGGCGAATCTGAATACAATATTGCGCCCTGAACTTTCTGCTACGTTGCCTTAAGTATTCAGACCAGACAGAAACTTCTTTCAAATGGAAACATATGTTAACAATGGGAATTTAAATTTAATCACTCTACCATTTGCCTGGATTGAAAGAAGAGACCAAATGGCTCCAGAAGCCACACTCATTATAATATGCAAGATATTTCTAAACTCTTAAAACCATTGTTATCTTCTTGAATATTTCTGTGGGGATGAGATATTTGTACCAGTCGCACTGACACATTTCAAATGATATCAAACACATATAATATTGTATAGTGAGAATTGACATTTAAATCAAATAGATTTTAGGTGTTCCATGTGATCAATGCATGAGGATCTAAAGGGTGGGGGAGTTTCAGGTGAAGGAAATACATGTAAATTAGACCCATTCATTGATACACTCAGCGTGATGTAATTTGCAAAAAGTGTCCTTTGTCCTCCCAGACAATCTGGCGTTACAGCCTTTTTACAGCCTTTCATGCAGTTAACTGCTGCATGAGATGAGAATAAATTTTTATAATTTTCTGGGTCTTAAAAGAGTCTACGTTTGTGATATATGTCCTTTCTTTTATGCAAAACACTCGCTCTGTCTGGATGCGTTTAAATGTGCTATAAGTATGCGTTTTTGGTCCCCTATAACACATGCGCACTTCAATAAGCCGTCAGAAAGCAGATTAATGCGTTTACATGCCTCGTGAAATCGGGGTAAGAGGCAAAAAACTACCTGTCCCGACCGGTTTATGCTTAAGCCGTTTATGTCCTTACTCCATTAAAAGAAAACGGGTTACCACGTTTACATGACCACTTGCGTTGTCGGCTTATTAAGCATAATCGGCTTAAGAATGTGCATGTAAACGCACTCAATGATAACTACGTTTCTTGAGTAGCAAATCAGCATATTAGAATGATTTCTGAAAGATCATGATACACTGAAGACTTTACTGGAGTAAATAACATTTCAAAATAGATAACAAGTTTTCAAAAACATTGTGCGTTTTCACACCTTGCTTGTTTGGAGCGTTTGTTTCCCGAAACCTGGTGCGTTCTGTCCCGCAATCGCGCTCTGATCCGCACCAAAATAATCGGTTTGAGATTGCCTGAACGAGGTTGTCCTGGCCCGATTGCAAACGAGCTCTAGAGCCATTCACTTGTGATGAAAAAGCAATCTGACTCAACGGACCAGGCTATATCACAATATATGATGGGTAATAATTACGTATGTTGCATGAAAAGCAGCAGGATTTGTTTGGCTAAATCCTCTCAGAATGAATCGTGGATTAACCTGGAGCAAAGACGAAGTGAAATGCCTTATTGAAATTTGGTCATGCAAACATATTTCAAAACAAATGTCCAAAACACATGATTCTTGCTAAAATGATCATATAATTTTGAGTAAAATATGTTGAACGTGCATTATCAGTCAACCACTTTAAGGGTGTGTTCACACTTGTAGTCCGGTTCACTTGGTTTGTTTGATCCAGACAAAAAAAAAAAACGACCCAAATGCATAGGGATATGTTCACTACCCGATGGGTCATCTTTTATGACGTATATTTTACCACGGAACTTACCAAACATCCAAAACAATGCTGTGTGCTTGGCTAAATGCGTTTGTTGTGTGTGTGTAGCTACATATGATGGTATTTTGACCAGCTGAGAACTCGTGAAGAGCTTATGAAATGTGTAAAGGAGTCAAAACAGCGGCAGGAATCCCTCAATCACGCACAAACGAAGAGCTGCTCCGAGGATGTACCGAAATGTGACGGGCAACATTGTGACTATGACGAGAAAAAAAAAGTATGCTTGAGCATTCTGTCCCTGTGACATCATGTTCGGATGGCAGAGCTCACACTTACTCAAATGAACTGCACTAACAGACCAATCGCAGCAGGGTTTGTTTTAATCCAACCAAACATGCCACGTGTGAACAAACCCTAATAGTGTGTCTGTGACTGTGTTTCTGTCTCCAGCTGTATGATGAAGCTGAAGCGGTGTTGACTAAACCATCACAACCTGTTCCGATGGAGACTGCCGAGTCTTGATGCCTCCGTCAGCTTCCTGAACACCTCACTGCCGTTATCCGTCATCCCTCCATCACCTCACCTCCCCAACAGCACAGAGACACATGGTTCATTGAAAATGGAGGACTGCGGTTGGAGGAGAGGACGGAAGCGGTTACAGGAATACTGAAACGAGCCCCTGGACTTCAGACGGTGTTTCTGAACGAGGAGCAGTTTACCAAATAACATCTTCAGACTGTGAAACAGGTGAACCGGAACACTTCCTTGTTCACAACAAAAACATCACAAAGACTTGATTTTAGTAAAGAAAAAAATGCTGTTGACACTTTAAGAGCGCTGGATGCACAGATGAGACAAACGGTTCTCTGCACTGGTGTGTGTGTACATATTACTGCCATGCTAATATTTCAAAATATCACGTAAACACTACAAAGAATTCTGTGACCGCTTTGGATTCAGTGCAAATGCGTTGACTATGAATTTAGGACTTCCAGAAGTGAGAGAGAGTTGATTACATTTGTACTATTTATTAATTTCTTTTCTTTTGTATGTGTGTTGGGATTTTTTATGACCTCCAGACAATCAGAATTCAGTGTTTTGGGGAAAAAAAACATAGTGTGGGACATTCAAACTTTAGCGTCACACATCTTTTGTTGGATATCTGTCATCTGCAAACCATCAGAAATACTCTTGCAGGAAATTCTCCTCCAAAAAAAACGCAGGTAAAGAGCATGTGAGCACTGGTACACACACACACACACACTTTGACTGATAATAGGTCATGGTCAAGAGCGGCTCATTTCTCAATTCTATGAGAAATGTGCTTGATTAGCATGAAAATTATGTCATAATGCAAATGATCTTAATGGTCCGATGGATCTTTCTGAATCTCATTTTGGAGTCAAGTGAGATTCACCCAATCATTTGAAATCAGATGAACAACGAAAAACGTTACAGACTCGTTCTTCATATCTTATGATATCGGTTCAGTGCTATGGTCTGATCTGATCTCATGTGATCGGTGATATGGTGGTGTTTAGACTACAGGAAATGAAACCGGATAAACATAAGCATGCATGGTGTAGTTTAATTGCCATATATTTATTAAAAGTGATCATCAAGTACCTTTGAAGGAATATTCTAAGGTCAGTACAAGTTATGTGCGATGCACCAAATCTTTGGCATAATGTTGATTACAACAGGAAATCACTGCACAAGCGGTTCATCTCCATTGATTTCCATAAGTGTTTATGTACAAAATGTGGAATTTTGTCAAGAACATGCCTATATTATATTTCACATTTTTGCATCAAAAAGGGCCATTCATGTTTTATTGTGACAATTAAGCACATTTTTGATTGTGATATATTTATGCACATTATCATAGTATGTGTTTTAATGACAAAAAAAAAGTTGTATTAGAGTAATGAAAATAGCCGAAAACAATGGAAATTTCTTTAGGATTTGATTTTTTTTGGTGAGCAAAATGTGTTTATTGTCGTGACTATAATGTCAGAAAGCAAAAGAATACTGCTTTATTTATTTTAGTTTTTTTTTGTTTTTGCATTCTGACATTTTCAAGACAATTAAGCACATTTCCCTTCCAAATTCACTGTAATGTAATGTGACAAATTATTTTGTAAAATATTTATACACATCATAGTAGTATTTTTGTACTGCCTTGATGCTGATTTTATTATTTAAAAAGTTATATGTATAATATATTTTTTACAATAATGGTCATTTCAATGGGATTTAAATCTTTCTGGAAGCAAAACGTGCTTAATTGTCATGAGAGTAATCATGTCACAGTGCAAAATAATAGTCCTTAAAACAGGCTTCATTTTCTTTATGTAAAAAAATATACTTATTTTCTTGTTTGTTTTTGCATTCTGAAAGTTTCATAAAAATTAAGCACATCTCTCTTCTAATTTCTCATTATTGTAATGTGACAACAATTATATATTTTTTTAAATACATTAAAAATACGTATTTGTTATGGAATCTTTCCGCCACAAAATAAAAAATAAAACAAAGGTAATTGTGACTTTATCTCTTGTAATTCTGACTTTTTTCTCAGAATTGTGTGATTTAAACGCACAATTGAGGTCAGAATTGCTTTTTATATTATAGTAATGGGAATTTCATTGGGATTTATTGTTTTCTGGAAGCAAAACGTGCTTAATTGTCATGTCAATATCACAATGCAAAAAAATCACATTGGTAAAAACTGGCTTAATTAAAAAAATCATTTTAAAACCCTATACTTTTTATTGTTGGTTATTCAAACTGAAGGTCTCTAGTCAAAATGATTTTCTGGTGTAATCGACATGCCACCGATGCGATACTTGAAAGTGTAACTTGTGTCGAACCAAAAATATTCCTTTAAGCTGCCAAAGCACTGCTTTAGTGTTATGTTGACGTGTTTATATACCGGTGGCGTTTCCCTTCACACTGTGTTCCCTTGAACGTGCACCTGGTTTGTCACTTCAACTCTGAGCGAGCCAAACCTGCACTCAACCGTTTGACACACTGGCACAGAGCTGTTCAAATGTTCGACCAATTCCGTAGTAGTCTCGTAGTAAACCACAGTTTTTGCATTTGTCTTTTTATTGATGTTCTTGACATGTGTTCCTGATGTCCACACAAAGCACTGATCCATCTTTCCTGTTCTCCCAAAATGATGTTTAGATTGCATGCTGAATTGACACAAATCCAGTTGCTTATTTATTAACTGCAAACCTTTTGTTAATATTCGTGTCCCGTCGCGTCCACGTCGTGTCTCAGCGTTGCTGCTACTGCCTTCAATGACTGCGATTTGATTGGCTGAAGAGAGAGTGCCGTGGCTTTTGCCTGTGCTATGGATCTGTACCATAATGACGTGAGACAGAAACATAATGAAAAAAAATATATATATATATTTTTCCTAAAAGATGACATTGCAAGAGATGTAATTTAAAGGAGTTGTTTTGTTTTGTTTTGCCTGAATTGTGGTTTCCCTTGTAAAGTGTGTACAGTGTGTTTGAGCACTTTCAGCTCTGGAAAAATCTTAGTCTTATCAAAGGGATGTTTAATTAAAGAAGAAAACTCATGGAGTGCATCTGTGTCGTTTGGCATTTTACCTCTTCTCTAGCAATAGATTCATTTTAGTAGTTGTACTAGTAACTACCCAATGTCAGAACGCTTTGAATCATTTATTTCATATGTAAAGCCAAGCTTTTTGGCAGAATGTACAGTATAGTCAAATGCACGTTGCTCTGAAAAGCGGAAACATTTTACAAGAAATACTGTATTTTGGTAACATTAGTATTTGCATCATGAAGTAACAATGAGCATTACTTAAACAGCATTTATTAATATTGGTTTATGTTAATTTCTACACACTACTGTTCAATGCTTTTATTCAGCAAGGGTCTATAAAATTGATAAAGAGCGACAGTAAAGACATTTATAATGCTACAAAAGATTTCTACTAAACTACTTTTGAACTTTCTATTCAACAAATAATCCTGAAAAAAATAAAATCAGTCTCCACAAAAATATGAAGCAGCATGATAATATTAATAAGAAATGTTTCTTGAGCATCCAATCGTCATATTAGAATGATTTCTGAAGGATCATGTGACACTGAAGACTGGAGTAATGATGCTGAAAATTCAGCTTTGATCACAGGAATAAATTACATTTTACAATATATTCAAATAGAAAAGTTATTTGAAATTATATTTCACAATATTATAGGGGTGTCACGATTCTCCAAATCCTCGATCTAAGGTCACGGTTCGGTTCGATTCTCGATTTTTACATTCATTTTTTTAATCACTGGTTGCTATGCCATTTTTAGACTTTTATGCAATATTATATCTCACCCTTTGGTCACAATGTACCACACTACATTGTCAAATTAAAAATAATAATATTAACAACATAGTGTAACAGTCTTCAGTCATTTGAAAACTTAAGCAAAATAACCCAGCATGTTGAAGGGTCTCCTGGGTCCATGTCGGACCCTCCTGCATCTGTGGTTGCCATGCTATCTTTAGAGTGGCTGACTAAGAGGAGGCTGACTCGCAGTAGGGATGGGCGTATCGATATGAATTATCGATATATCGATACTGATGTGAGCATCGAAAAGTATTGATACTCAAATAAAAATATCGATACTAAGGTGTTTTTAATCAGTAATTTTGTTTATTTAAAAAGGTTATTTAATGCATACAATATGAATAAATTAAGTTACTGAATAGTTTGTAGTATAGGACAATGTTCCTGCTCGTCTGAACCATGATCTGAATGCATGCAAATGCTGCAAGACAGAACCAGTCAATCACAGAGCGAGCGTTCGCTCAGTGCTGACACTATTCAAACAGAGCTGCATTTCCCAAAACTATCCTAAGAAACCATTGATGCTTTAGTAAACGCAGCCGAGAACAATGCTCATCAGAGTTATTTCGCAATAAACAAATATATATTGTAGCCTATATATGTTAATATCACTGGCAGTCCCTTATGAAATGAACCATGTTTTGTTTTTTTTGTTTTTTTGCTACAGTGACCGTAGTTCAACTTGGTTACCACTACAAGTAAACATATTTTAACCATGTGTAAACAAAAATATGATCTAATAAGTTGCAGTTAAGGCATATTGAATGTTAAAATACCTTTTAAATATAATGTTAAGTGGGTATCGTTACCCATTTTAATCTAATTAGTAATTTTTATAATTTAATACATTTAAATTTTCAGTTTAGAAGTATCGTATCGGTATCAATATCGATATTGGTGATACTGGTCTTGAAAGTATCGGTATTGTATCGAAAACAAAATAAGTGGTATCGCCCATCCCTAACTCCCAGCACTTCAAACGTGTGTTTTTTTCATAGACTGTATAAAAAAAATTTTTTTTTCCAGCTTGGCAAGCAACCGGACGTGACATGGGGGCGTGGCAGCATCGACGATTCTATTTTTTAATTCGATGTTCAAGATTGTGACTTAATTTCGGTCGAGACACCCTTACAATATTACTGTTTGTACTCTGTTTTGAGTGAAATAATTGCATCCTTGGTGAGTATAAGAGACATCCTTTTAAAATGAATACATTCATTGTTAGTTCATAAAACGATGCATAATTAAACTAATTCTGAAGTGTTCTTCAAAACACACATTCCCTCAAGAGAGAACATTTTGTACTTTTTGACCATAAAGCTCTATCATAACACGCAAAACACAGATAAAGTACCTGAAATATATTGCAAAATCTCAAGTGTCACATATTGCAAAATCGCATTTCAAAACACTTCTTGTTTTTAAAGGCTGCTTTGCAGAAGGAAGAGAAGCCCTGACCCTGTGATCTTACTGCACATCTTTGTGATCAGCTTGTTTACTGTGGTGTGTATAAAAGATCACATAACTGTGAGTCTTAATGACTTATGTGGCTACAGAAGTGACATAGTCACTTGAAAAGCCTGAGATCTCAGACTCCTGTCTTTTGGGTTCCGTCTCAGGGGTCTCCAGCAGCTCTGAAGGCACGTCTTGCTGCACATAGGACATGTAAGTGAAGTTTGTGAGACCTGTGGCTGCACATATGTCTGCAGTGGGATGGCAGGATGGTGACAGGAAAGAGGGCAGCGTAACTTTAGTGCTAATGAATGAACAACTTGGATCCTCTGCGCTCGCCAACCATGTTTTCTCTGCCGCGGTGGGCGGCACATCTAAAATTTCAACGTCACACCATTTGCAGTCCTCTATCCTCAGAGAATGGATTTTTTCACTCGTCTTGAAAAAAAGAGTAAAAAACTGTCAAGAAGTTAAAAAGAATATATATTAATAACACTGGGTAAATAAATACTGGATAGTTCACCCAAAAAGTAAATTCTGTCATTAGTTACTCACCATGTCGTTCCAAACCCGTAAGACTTTTGTTCTTCTTTGGAACACAAAGGTTCATTCTCGTGTTAAGCATCACTCTTGAGCTTCAGCAAGAACCAATGAGGTTAATTCTCATGTTATGCATCACACTTGAGCTTCAGCAAGAACCAATGAGGTTCATTCTCGTATTCGCATCATTCTTGAGCTTCAGCAAGAACCAATGAGGTTCATTCTCGTGTTACGCATCACATTTGAGCGTCATCAAGAACCAATGAGGTTCATTCTCGTGTTACGCAGCACGTTTTAGTTTCCTCAAGAACCAATGAGGTTCATTCTCGTGTTACGCATCACACTTGAGCTTCAGCAAGAACCAATGAGGTTCATTCTCGTGTTACGCATCACAATTGAGCTTCAGCAAGAACCAATGAGGTTCATTCTCGTGTTACGCAGCATGTTTGAGTTTCCTCAAGAACCAATGAGGTTCATTCTTGTGTTACGCAGCACGTTTGAGCTTCAGCAAGAACCAATGAGGTTCATTCTCGTGTTACGCATCACAATTGAGCTTCAGCAAGAACCAATGAGGTTCATTCTCGTGTTACGCAGCACGTTTGAGCTTCAGCAAGAACCAATGAGGTTCATTCTCGTGTTCGCCTTGCGTTTGAGCTTCAGCAAGAACCAATGAGGTTCATTCTTGTGTTACAGCACGTTTGAGTTTCCTCAAGAACCAATGAGGTTTATTCTCGTGTTACGCATCACACTTGAGCTTCAGCAAGAACCAATGAGGTTCATTCTCGTATTACGCAGCACGCGTTTGAGCTTCCTCAAGAACCAATGAGGTTCATTCTCGTGTTACGCATCACGTTTGAGCTTCAGCAAAACCAATGAGGTTCATTCTCGTGTTACGCATCACGTTTGAGCTTCAGCAAAAACAATGAGGTTAATTCTCGTGTTACGCATCACGTTTGAGCTTCAGCAAAACCAATGAGGTTCATTCTCGTTACACAGCACGTTTGAGTTTCCTCAAGAACCAATGAGGTTCATTCTCGTCGCCACACTTGAGCTTCAGCAAGAACCAGTAAGGTTCATTCTCATGTTACACAGCACGTTTGAGCTTCCTCAAGAACCAATGAGGTTCATTCTCGTTACGCATCACACTTGAGCTTCAGCAAGAACCAATGAGGTTCATTCTCATGTTACACAGCACGTTTGAGCTTCCTCAAGAACCAATGAGGTTCATTCTCGTGGTACGCATCACATTTGAGTTTCCTCAAGAACCAATGAGGTTCATTCTCGTGTTACGCATCACACTTGAGCTTCAGCAAGAACCAATGAGGTTCATTCTTGTGTTACACAGCACTTTTGAGCTTCCATGCGTAGCTGTCAGTGGAGGGAACGAGAGCTCTCAGATTTCATTTAATTTGTGATCAGAAGTTGAATGATAGTATTATGGTTTTGGAACGACATGAGGGTCAGTAAATGATAACAGAATTTACATTTTTGGGTGAACTAACCCTTTAACCACATTAGTTAACATGAACTAACAATGACTTTGCTTTTTTTGACAACGTTGTCAAAATAATCCCGTTCACATGGATCTGTGAAAATCGCTGTATTCTGCTGCCAGGCCACTAGTTGGCGATATCACAGAAAACACTGTAAAGAAACACTATGCAAAGGCCTGAACATGCAAAGTTTTGAAAATTGGTTTCAAACTGCAGGTTATTGAAAGCAATACCACCATCGCCCCCATGAAAACAGCAAAAAACATGGATCTCTGAAAACTGTGACATCATGTAGTTCAGTCTATAGGCGCGTATTGTTTTTCTTAACAAAGTGACATCGCTCGACCTGATCAAAAGTTTGTTTTCAGGCTACCAAAAAGCCATTATCATGTCATGTAAACGATAAAAAGAGTTTAGGACTTTCTAAAGAGCCTTTTGTGCAATGGAAAGATTCCATGGATGTTAAAGGTTTTTTATGGAGTCATCAATGGCAATAAAGCAAAGCATAAACTAACACAGATAAAGTAAAAAAATATATTGGTTACTGTTAGTTCAATTTAGACAAATCGAAAACCTTGGAATTATGAGGTTCTGCATTCTGAGCAGTTTTGAGATATTGAGTGTCAAAGTTTTTGCATTCCATTTAGAAAAAATGATATGGGGAAGAAGTCTTTTTCATACAAATAAATTACAGAGACCCTAAATGTATTCTAAATGTACAATATGAAAATTCTCATTTTTGGAACAGCCCAAATGCAGATAGAACCCTCTCATTTAAAAAAACTTGGAATTATAAGGTTCTATCTTGCAAAACATTAATTAAAACAATAATTTTATTTAAATAAACAAAATAACAGTTCACAAGTAATTTGTTTTAATACATACAATTAGCGTTGTAACATGTATGAGAAAGTTAAGTTTAATGCATACTATGGCATTTATTTAATATTTTATGACAAATTATTTTCTTGTTCAAGTTAAGCATAAAAGGTGGTGCTAAATATGTTGTCCCGTGCAGATGTTAACTTTAGGTAGGAATATGGTGGATAATTAAACAGGATAGAAATAGTGTAAGTTTGAAATAGTTTTGTAGATAAAAATAAAAATCACATAATGTAAATAAACTGTCACAGATTAGGAATATGTGAATAACTCAATTTTGACAGTAGAACCTTATAATTCCACAGTGACGAAATGAGAGACATTATTGTAAAGTGTTACCAAAATTAAAGTACATTACAGACATTTATAGATACTTTTTTTGTATTGAATGACATGCAAGTTAATTTATAATCAATTGTTCTCTTGATTGGTCCACCATCTTGAATTCAACTGGATGATTTTCACACTTTACTGAGTTAAAGAGCTCAACTAGAACATCGCTTTGATCTTTTTTTGATCTCTTATGCAACCTGCTCATCAAACAGCTTAACTAGCCTAAGATGGTTTGCTTGGTTTAAGCTCATTTTCAAACCTCTTCAAGCCTGTTACCTGCTGGTTTAGCTCATGTGCTGAAATTTGCCTAAAAAACTTCAAAACTTGCCAAAAAAAGATAAGCATGGCCAGGCTGGGATACCAGAAATGACCATCAAACCAACTTAGACTGGTTTTATGCTGTCAAAATAAATATAAGCACTGCAGTTACATTATTGTACAGCATTAATATAATTAATTACTTCATAAAGATCTTCATCCAGGTCCAGTGCTTTTATGTGCATAAAGCTGAACGTTTCTTTTGGAAATCCTATTATCCTGGAAATGGTAGGACAGAAGTCATCAGCATGTCACCGACACCTGCAGTCCATCACCTCACAGCTAATATATTACAAGACTTACGTGCTTCTGTACGACCACAGACAAAAGCAACAACCGACCAAAACCAGGAGAGGGATCAAAATCCTGGCTGCCAGCAGGTAATCTGTGGAGAGAATTATTATCTCCTGTTATAGTTCAACAAATTCTTCGTATACAATGTCAGACGAATACAATCAGAGTTATATTAAAAAGTCCTGGCTCTTCCGAGCTTTATAATGGCAGTGAATGGCAGTTTCTGTTTTGAAGTCCATAAAAGTGCATCTATCCATCATAAAAGTCATACACTGGAACACCAGTCTCTCGTGAATGCGTGTCGGCAGTTAGCGGAAGTTAAAGATTACAGTTTGTAAAGTTTATACACGGATATTTTTCTTACACAAGCGCTTAGCTTCAGAAGGCCTTTATTAACCCCGGAGCCGTGTGGAGCACTTTTATGATGGATAGATGCACTTTTATGGACTTCAAACCGAAATGGCCATTCACTGCCATTATAAAGCTCGGAAGAGCCAGGACTTTTTAATATAACTCTGATTGTAATCGTCTGAAAGAAGAATGTCATATACAGCTAGGATGACATGAGCGTAAGTAAATCATGGGCTAATTTTTTTATTTTTTGGGTGAACTATCTCTTTAACTAACATAAACAAACAATGAGCAATACATTTGTTTCAGTATTTATTAATCTTTGTTAATGTTAGTTGATAAAAATGTATTGTTCACGTTCATTGATTGTTCATGTAGTTCTCAGTGCATAAACTAATGTAAACAAATGCAACTTTTGATTTCCATACTGTATTAATAAATGCTGAAATTAACATTAAGATTAATAAATGCTGTTGGAGTATAGTTCATTCTTAGTTCATGTAACTAAAGTAGTTAACCAATGTTCGGCAGATCATCATATTAGAATGATTCTTTGTGTGACTGAGAATGAGGATTGTGTGACACTGAAGACTGGAGTAATGATGATGAAAATTCAGCTTTGATCACAGGAATAAATTGCATTTAAATAATATGCTAAAATAGAAAAGTTATTTTAAATTATAAGAATATTTCTCAATATTACTGTATTTTTGATCAAATAAATGCAGCCTTGGTGAGCAGAAAAAACTTAAAATAAATGAATAAATGCTGTAAAAACTATAACAGCAGCTTTTATGTTCCACAGAAGAAAGTAAGTCACACAGGCTTGGGATGATATGAGAGTGAGTAAATGATGACAGTTTTTCATTTTTGGGGGTGAACGCACAACAGTGTAGTTTATTACTGTAAAACACTGTTATACTGTATATTATAAAACAAGACTCAGGCTCAATTCTGTTAGTGTGCATGTGATCATATAGTGTTTGTCTCACAATTCTTTCTGGTTCTGAAGGTGGCGGAGGTCTCCAGTCCACAGCCTGCAGACGTACATGCTGCCAGGTGAAATGTGTACGGCTGGTCCTCCTCAAGACCGCTGACTGTGAAAGACTTGCTGTGAGGATCGCCCACGGTCTGTCTGAAGGGACCTGCCAGAACAAACAGCGAGGGGAGCGGAACGAACCGGTTAGTAATATAGTGTGAGATTCAAATGTATTTTGGCATGCTATGCAATTGCCGTATGTTGGCAAAAAAAAAAATTCTGCTTATCTCTATGAAGCCTCAACATGATCAAAACTGCTGTGAAAAATCTGTTGAACACAATCTACTACATGCCTTCTGTTGTCTGATTGATAGTTTATACTATAATTAGGCCTTTTGGTTTAATTGTAAAAATGTCCCCTTCAGCTCTTGGTTCAAAATGTTTTCCTCGAGTCTGAGCTCCATATTCTCACTATATCATATTATATGAGGCATAAAAGCCTGGTGTATCAAGTATGATAAACAAAAATCACATATACAAACTCTACTTTTTGTTTATGTTTTAGAGGATGAAGGTGCTCATGTTACATACATCTTATTTGATATTTTCATTCTCATTTAAGGGCAACGCAACACTTACTGAGATTGGAGCCGGCCTCTGAATCTTCTTGTACAGTAATCACGTATCCTGTGATAAATCCAGAGTGACTCGGATCCTCCTCATTGAAACTCCATTTCAGGTTTACAGATGACCAAGTTATGTTTGGGTTAGTGTCCAGTGTAGGGTGCTGCGTCGGCGCTTCAGAACATGAACACACACACACACACACACACACACACACACACTATTATACTATTTATATGATATATTGCACGATACAGATGTGAAGATTTTTCAAGATGTCAAGATGTCATTTTTGTAATTTTTTTTCAGTGCAATATAGCCAGTCCAGTTTAAGCATCTGTTTATTTACTTTGATGTCCTATAGATATGTAGCAGGTAAACTGTGTGTGAACTCTTACCCTGTTCTTTTAAGTATCCGATCTGTTTCTCACTAGGTCGGTGTCCCTCAGCGCCACAGCTGTAGATTGTAAATGTGTATTGAACTCCTGCTTCAAAATTCCCTAAAAAAAAAAAAATAAAAAAAAAATTAGGCATAACGTGCAATAAACCAATAAGAGCCTTATCTCCCATTCCCTTAGTTACGTTTGCACCAGGTTCAGACCAGGTTTCAGTTGGTCAAAGGCACAGTCGTTTTCAGTTCCTCAAAATAGCAACGCCCCAACAATGCACCTGAACACACTTGTTATTTATAACAGCACGCCCATGAACTCACAGATGGGTGCGAGTGCATTTGCTATTTCAACAATGTGTAGCAGGACATGAAAATGATAACTGCGTCAGGCTGAAACTAGCAAAAAACACTTGCGTCGCGCCTGGCATCAAATTGCACTGGGTGTATGATAGGGCCCTCATAATCTATCTATCTATCTATCTATCTATCTATCTATCTATCTATCTATCTATCTATCTATATATATATATATATATATATATATATATATATATATATATATATATATATATATATATATATATATATATATATATATATATATATATATATATATAATTTTTTTTTATTATGTTTTTTTTCTTCTTTGTTTGAAGAACCATTCTTTATTCAGATTCCCATGGTCTAGTTTTAAAAGTGTAATTTTAAATTTAAACTTAAATTTACAGTAAAATATTTATATTGTATTAACTGATATAATGTTAATATATACCAACCTACTGAAGTGTTAAAATCTTTCACACCTTTAGAATATGCTAACCATCAAAAAACACGAGTGGTAATAAGAAAGTCATGTGATGAATCATATCTCATTAATTATAATATGTAAATTATAAGATTATTATTATTTTATTTTTTTGATTACAGCTTTTATAGTACTGTATATAGTAAGTGCACTTACCATCAACCCTAATGTTTTTACAGTCTTTTACAATTAAATCATGACAATTTGTTTCTAGAATTAGTGAGTGTAAAAAATAAAAAATGCTTTTAAAAAAATCATTAAATTCTGCCTAGGCTCACTATGTATTAGAACACCGCTTATACAGTAATGCTGTCACATATTTAGAAACACATTAACGGTACTATTTTATTTTGATGTTACTTGTATTGTAAGAATTTGGCACCACATAAAAACAGCTTTATACCTGTGTTCAGGTTTAAGGAGGTCTGATTAGCTGGGATTTTTCTCCACTCTAAGTTGCAGGGGGGCGCAATACCCAGCATGCACCACTCTATGATGTAATCACATGTGGCGGCAGAGTCCCTCGTCCAGGTGAGCAGAAATCCTTTTGCATTACCTACAATCCTCTTCACTTTCGGTATGTCTGCAGCAGAAACAACAGTCAGTTATCTCACGTTATACATGAACCCCATAAACGTTGAGCATTAAGCTTGTCACCTGTGTATGCTAAAGGAATAGTGATGTGGGATGGTAAAGATAAGCCGTATTGAGTGACGGCCATCACTGTGATGTCATGCATATGGAGATCTAAGGGTAGTTCTGTCTGTGTCTGTGTGACATTCATGCACACACTCCTCTGTGGATTTCTGTTGCTCACACACACCTCATAAGCTTCAATATCCAACTCTGAGTCACTGCTGACCTGAGGAAGTGGGAAATGTGTTCACACAAATTGCTTATACGAATAAAGCGGAAAAATTAAATATATATATATATATATATATATTTATATTTAAATACATATACAAATCAAAATATGGCCCAAAATATATTGCTAATATAGCTGCAATGCACTTAAGCCAATAATTGTACCCAACATGATACAAAGTACCGAGCACTGTGAAAATTCTTAATATGTCTGAATAATGTAATAATGTTGAATATGTAAACTTACAGTTTTCCACACAAGTGTGACGGTGTGATTGGGATCTTCCCTGATTCGTCTCCACAGATCTACGGTCACTAGAGGCTCTGCAGAACAAAATAATGTAGAACTATATTTGTGTATTTTCTGGCTGTGTAGAATTCACTGCCACCATGCTAGGGAGTTGTGGGTGGTTGCTACAGCATTGCTATTCGGTTGCTAAGGTGTTTTAGTGTGTTACTCTGTGCTTCCTAGTTGCCAGTAGTGATGTGACATTTGAACCGAGGCGTCGGCGCTTGTGTCGAGAATAAATGGGCGTGCCAGATGAAGCCCCGATTCGAGGCTTGTGTAGTTAACGAAGAAATAATGTGACCAATGACAAACGAGGCCTTGGTTTGTGTGGAATACGTCATCGATTCGGTCCAAGTGTCGCTTTGGGTTCGAAACTCGTGCCACCTTGTTGTTGTTGTGGGGTTTCAGAGAAGTGCAGAGAGTCATATATTATTACATTATACTTCCATATACTACATTATTACTATTAGGTTAGAACGTTTTTCTCTAATAGAGTTTACCTCTATTATAAAGTGTCTTTGGCATCCGCTGGATAGCACAGTTGATCACAGTAGAAGAAGCTCAAGTGCAACAGATGCTAGTGTTGAAGTGGACCTGTATTTATCGGAAGTAAATCTCACAAGATCTGGGATCCATTAGTATATTGGGCTCAACAGAATCATCAGTATCCTCACTTATACCAGCTGGCACTGGGATTTTTATGTTCAACCGCATTCTCTGTTCCTTGTGAAAGGATCTTTTCCAAGGCTGAAGAGGAATTGTCTAAACCCCATGCACACTTAAAAAAAATCTGTTCCTCGATGATAATCCTTCCTTCACCCACCCCAAACTGCTGTGTTGCTGTTTGCTCCACTATATCCTCAGACCCATAAGCACTACACTGTACAATAAACTGTGCACGCTGCACACAAAACAGTAACAATTCTTCACTTTTCCAACCCCAGACTGCTCTGTTGCAGTAAGCTTCATTACAGTCCCTCCACCATAAGCACTGCACTCAACACAGCATCACTTTTGTTGTTCGCATTGTCACTATTGAAACAATTTATGAATAATTAATTAGTAGTGTGTCTGACAGTTGGCTTGGGCAAATAGAGTCAGACAGAGAACAACACGGTATAAAATAAAATGTGTTGTTCTCTGTCTGACTCTATTTGCACAAAGCCAACTGTCAGACACACTGCTAATTCATTTTTTATCAAATGTTTCAATAGGGACAGGCAATGGAAAAATGTCTGCTCAAGTCATTGGCTCAGGATTAATGGATTTGTCTGCTATTTCTTTGCACAGTCGTTAGGTGTCACTAGTGAGCAATGGTGAATAAAGCTTCGGGTAATGAACCTTTTGGTGAAGCAATGGGCTGCAAAGTTTCAGTGGTTCAGGAAGCCTCATTTTGCCATCACTAGCTGCCAGGTGGTTACTTTCCAAAGTCAAAAGCACCAAAAATGAGATCGTAGGTACATTGGTTTTGCGTCTGATGTGAACAGTGTATACTGAGACGAGACCAGAAAAGGAGTGAATGGTGCACGGTGATTATAAAGGGCGAGTCTCTGATGAGGTGCAGGTGCAGTGAGATATATATACACACACACTAATACCCCTACATTTCTGTGGATGAAATGATTATCAGGCATAACATTAAGACCTAATTTCCTAATATTGTATATAACACTGATTATATCTTCATCATGGCACCTGTTAGTGAGTGGGATATATTAGGCAGCAAGTGAATATTTTGTCCTCAAAGTTGATGTGTTAGATGCAGGAAAAATGAGCAAGTGTTTGCTCATGGAAACGCTATTCCCTGGTGGCTGTGGCCTCTTTCAGCAGAATAATGCACCTTGCCACAAAGAAAAAATGGTTCAGGAATGGTTTGAGGAGCACAATAAGTTTGAGGTATTGACTTGGCCTCCAAATTCCCCAGATCTCAATCCAGTCGAGCATTTGTGGGATGTGCTGAACAAACAAGTCGGATTCATGGTTCTGACTTTGCAACTAACAGGACTTTAATAATAAATAATTGTTATCAAGCTCTTAGGTGCTAATAAATACCCGGTGGCAACCACCAAAGATTGTCCGATCAGAACAATTAAATAATATCCGTTTAGGTGTTAGATGCACACATCACTCATAATAGTCGCTTATGATTAGAAAAGAACTTAATTTAATACTGAGAGGTGGCTTTATGTGCACACACTTTGGGTGTGAGCACAAAATCTGCGGGAATGTGTAAAATTATGCGCAATCCCACGGCGAAACTCAAGCCCTGTAATTTCAGTGATATTCATTCGGAGCAAATTAAACAAATGAGTGTGTGAGGGGAGGAGGGTTTGTGTGTTACTGAGAATGCGCAGCTGATATCATGTAGGGTGAATTTAGGACGATTGGAACTCTTTTTCCAAGTCATCTTAATGGCAAAAAGTATCCCAATCACCCTGAATTCACCCTATCTATTCTGCGGAAAATCAGTATTGGAAGCGTTTCAGATATTTCAGTATCGATATGTATCGAAAAATTTATATTTTTGACAACACTACATTGCACTTAGTTTATAATTTCAGATGCCTGTTTAAAAGACTACAATTGAAAAATGTATATATTATATAGTCTATAAAATTCAACCCGCCAAAGTGGCTAGTAGGAGTGACTGGGTTACACGGCACTGCTGAAATCCACCAGCATTTGGTGGATGTTGATGTCAAGCCCGGGACCCCAGTGTGAAAACCCCTTAGTTCTCTATCTATTATCGGTGATCATTCTTCCATGACCTCACCTGTGATGAATAGCCTTTCAGGTGTCCATCGCCCCCAGTCGTTCCCCTGCACTCGACAGCGGCCCCTAGTGGAGTATTTTGTGCTGGGCTTCAGGTGCTTTAGTATAAATGTGTAATGCTGCATTGCGTCAGATCCATTCTTATCTAACTCCTGTAAGACAACAACACAGGATGTGCCTCAGCATTTCTGTTAAGATCATTTATTTATCTGATGTGATGCGTCTGTTTTCAGGTTAATAGAGCTTATGAAAGTCCCTCTTGTCTTATTTCAGAGGAATAACAAAAATTTTACACAACCAGAAAATAAAAACACCTTAAAGTGGTAGTTTAATTTATATTGATATCCTTTACAATCTCTCTATGAACGTTTTGAAGGGTCAGAGTTTTGGGTGAATAGACGTTAAAGGGAGGGACAGAAATCTTATTTGTGTTATGAAGATGAACGAAAGTCTTAAGGGTTTGGAAAGACATGAGGGCGAGTAATTAATGACAGAATTTCCATTTTTGGTGAACTAACCCTTTGATGTGATGCATTACCTGTTTAGTCCCTGTTGGTTCAAGTTCAATCTGGCAAACCAAAATAAGTCCTTTGAAACGCCCATTGAGCTGTAAGACCACCTCTGAATCAAACACACCTTCAGTCACGTCAAGACGCACAGGGACTGGAAAAACTAATGCGAGATTGAATGGTTAAGAAATTAAAGAGTGAAGCTGCTTTGAAACAATCTGCATTGTAAATGGTAAATGGACTGCATTTATATAGCGCTTTTAACAGACCAATGGCCATCCAAAGCGTTTTACATGTTGCCTCACATTCACCCATTCACTCTCTCATTCACACACCGACGGCGGTGTCAGCCATGCAAGGCGCCATCCAGCTCGTCGGGAGCAGCTGGGGTTAGGTGTCTTGCTCATGGACACCTCGACACTTGGTCAGGTGGAATCGGGGATCGAACCACCAACCTTCTGGTTTGCAGACAATCTACATGAACCACTGAGCCACTGCCGCCCCAAAATTGTAAAAAGCGCTATATAAATAAAGGTTATTATTCCCTCTCAAAGTAATGTCATATTCACTTCCTTCTGCATCTTGAGGTAAAGCATCTTAATCTAGGGTATAATGGTGATAGTTCATATGACGTTTCAACTTATAACCTAATGCTTATCTGACCCAGATCTTTAAGCTAGTCCACATCACTGAGCTGTATGATCCCTCAAAGCTGCAAACTCTGCTGTATGAATTTTAGTCTTCACTTGAAATGATTCATATTCACCTCTGTCTGTGATATTGAATATGTAGTTCTCACTCTCTTGCCCCAAACGGTTTGTCACAAGTAAGGTGATATTGTAGTGGATCTGCTGTGGGACGACGTCGAAACTGCAGGATTCAGGTTTACAGCTGACATATGTGGAGTCACTGAACACAAGGAGAAAATGCAGACAAAGTGATTCTATTGAGTCCAAACTAAAATAAGTATGACTTTGGCCCTGCTGAACACAGTTAATGTGACCGTTCACCCAAAAATGATATTTACTCACACTCGTGTCATTTCAAACCCTGTATTACTTTCTTATGAACACATAAGAAGATTTTTTGGAAAATCTGTCCT
Source organism: Gobiocypris rarus (assembly GCA_023029165.1). Classification (NCBI taxonomy): domain Eukaryota; kingdom Metazoa; phylum Chordata; class Actinopteri; order Cypriniformes; family Gobionidae; genus Gobiocypris; species Gobiocypris rarus. Next base: position 49,153,596 of record CM040916.1, read on the forward strand.
TATAATGAAAGTCAATCGGGTTCAAGAACCTTTTACATTCCACTAAAGGTTCATTAGATTATTAAAATTTTATAAAAAAATAATAATAATTAAGAACTGGTGAATGAAAGGTTCTTTGGGGAACCAATAATGTTTCTTTAATGGAATGACTGCGAAAGAAAAAAAAATCCCTTTGAAGCCTTTATATTTAAGAGTGTACCAGAGAATTAATGATATCAGAAGTTCTCTTTGGGTGGACTATCCCTTTAAGAGCATAAATGAATGTGTTGTGGTATTGTGGTGACTCGCTATATCTATTTGATCTTTTCTGTCTTTTGCATCTCTCTTTTGTAAAGCCTTATTAGGCAGGTGTTTCAGTTAATCAGTGTGGCACTGGTTAATTTCCACTGAAAATCACCAAATATTGCAGATAACCTTACAAGGACAGATATAGAGATATACTCTGGGTTCTTTAGTAGTGATAAAATCAAACTAACCTGATTAGTAATTTGTACTTCCTTCTCCGCTGGCCGACTAGGTTAGGAGCTCTGCGTATTTTCCATGAGCAGTTGACGCGTCGCATGTCTTCGGTGTCGCATCTGAAGTCCTGAGGTTTCTCAGGAGGAACTGAACATGGTTTAGCAGACATTAAAATATCAGAAATCTCCCATCATGCTTAGAAGAAAATGTTTCTATTTGTAATGGATTACTATTGCATTTTTTCTTAATCCAGTTCAAGTTAATTTGTATAGTGCTTTATAAAAAAAAGCTGATTTCAATGTTACAGTTGTCTTTGGTCTTAAATATGTTTATATTTAATTTAGTGGGAAAATATTTCTTTCAAAAGTGTGCTTGTGCTGTCTTTCTTAAAAAAACAACAATTGCTTTTATATTTTTTTATTATCTAATGATGTTCAGAAAGAATTACAATATATTTAAAGAATTAAAACATTTCAAGCTTCCAAAGGGGCCTAAGGATGACTTAAAATTATTGAAATTAAGTTTATATATATATATATATATGAAAACAAATTGTGTGAGAGAATGCAAAAGCATTGACTACTAATTTTCCACCATTACCGTGACATACTGAGGTGAGGGTAATAAATATTAAGATTAAGTAATAAATTATGAAAAACTTGCATCTTTGTCATAGTTACTGCAGAAATAGCGTAAGAAATGTTTTAGCCTGTACTGTATATAGTGCCATTTTTAAAAAAAAGTCTTGACCTCTAGTACTCACAGGTGACATAGTTCAATGCTGTATCCCTGCTCTCCTCGCAGAAGAAGTTGACACCAAATGCATTTGTGACATTGATGTTTTCCACTCTAATGGCTTTGACCTGTGGGCTTACGTTGATGACTTTGTAGGGATTGTTGCTGAAGTGCATGGAGGTGATGTGTCTCTCTCTGGGATAAATGCAGCAGAACATCACCGTGGAGCCCTCCCGTAACACCTGCTTATTTGGGAACATCTGGATATCATTGTGAGCCAAGTTCATCTCCCCTACAAGAAAACGAGTAAATATATGAACAGATATGTTTATAGAACCATCCAAACACTCCACAAATGTAAATGATGTTGGTATGTTCAGAAATTGTCGCTATAGTCACATGATTTGTTGTCGTGGCATTGCTGAGGTGTTTTTAGCATATTTTCTATGTTGTTGGTTGCTATTGTAAATGTGATGTATCATTTTGCGAGCGTTCTTCTTCGGACCACAAATAAAGATCTTTTGAGATGAAATCTGAGAGCTTTCTGTCCCTTCATTGACCGCTATCCAGCTACCACTTTCGAGCCTCAGAAAAGAGAGTAAAGACATTGTTAAAGTAATCATGTGACTATGGCAAGCCGTTTTGACTTTTATTCATTCCCAAGATATGAATTCTTTATATCAACTATTAAATATTCACAAGTTAAAATGCCATTTTAGATATCATGAAATACATTTTCAGATTCAGAAATGTCAAATGTTGAAATGCATTTACAGTTATCAAGACTTAACAGTTCAACTAGTGACAGTTGAATTCTTGATATCAACATATGAATTTGAATGGCAGCCTATGGTGACATTTAACTAGTGAAAATACAGTTACAGATGGCAAGAATTCGTATTTCTGCAAGTGATTACGTCTTTGTTGACAAGAATTAAAAAAAAAAAATTGTAAATGTAGTTCTCCTGCACTCTCAGAAAAGAAGGTACAGCCCCAGTGACAGCTTTTGTACCTTTTTTCTGAGAGTGATATCAAAAATTGTTATTGTTACTAATAAATCTAATTCCTGATAACAAGAATTAGCATTTTAACTAGAGTGAAAATTGAATTGTTCATATCAAGAAGTAATATCCTCCGAATGATAAAGGGCCTATCATACACCCGGTGCAAATGCTATCTCAAGCACAATCGCGACACAAGTGTTTTTGCTAGTTTCAGCCCGACACATATGATTTTCACATGCAGCACCACGTCCAAATGCACGCGACCCCATCTGATCACCCATGGGCGTGCTGGTCTGAAAACGAGGTGTTTTCAGGCGCATTGCTGCTATTTTGTGGCAACTGAATACGACTGTGCCGTTGACTAACAAAAACCTGGTCTAAAGTCAATGGCGCAGTATTTTTGGTATTATTTAACCTGTGTGTTAGTGACATGCGCCTATAGGCGGTGGACAACACACGTACACGCTGCTTATTACACACAGGGACAGCACAGCAGCACACAAACATTTTTAAATATTACAAATAAAAGGATTCCTCTCTGGAGAAGCGCTCAGTCTTTCCGCTCGCAAATTCCGCCCTGTAAATAGTGAATCCGCCATGGTGCAAACACAACTGGCTTATAAAGGGAATGGGAGATGAGACTCTGATTGGTTTATTGTACGTTATGCCCAAAACACATCCATGACTCATTAAGAGACTAGGGGCAACCCTTTAGACCATGCACCATGATTCGGACACGCCTTGAGTGCACCTGTATAGGGCCCAAGTCAAAGCGGATTGCCATACTATGTGACTCATGGTTTAACCTTCATTTTATGAAGTGACATGAGTGCTATGTTTGTGGGGAAAAAAAAACAAAAAAACAACACATTCATGTTAACATCTGCTCTTGCGTCAACACAACACACATGTGTTGTGGTGCTCTCGTGAACCCACATTAGAGATAAATGTTTTGTAAATAAACTGGTAAATTGTATTTTTTTTGTGCAAACAAAACGCTTTATAAAATGAAGGTTAAACCACTGGAGTCACATGGATTACTTTAATGATGTGGGGCTTGAAAGTGGTAGTAGCGTAGCTGTCAATGGCGGGGCAGAAAGCTCTCAGATGTCATTAAATTGAAAGAAAAGTTTAACAGGTTTGGAACGACATGAGGGTGAGTAATTATTGACAGAATGTTTTTTGGTCAACTAACCCTTTAACTTCCTCTTTTAACCTATGACTGTCCTGACTCTGAACATGCCTGTTATATGCCTCTCAACTGTCACTGATGAGTGTGCACTTCTGAGAGCATGCAGGTCAACCAGCCGCACCAGCTAAACTATACCAGACCAACTTGGTCCAGTAACCGTCCACTTCAACATTTGTGTACAATGATACTTTACAGAAAACATGCCATAAGGAATGATCTCATAAATGTCAAAGAGCAACAGAGGAAGATCGAATGCTATAATTGACTTACTCTCAAGGTTATGAGGACACATTAATTAAAAAAAATTTAATGTGCACAGATAAATAATGTATAATAAATACAGCAATATTCCATAAAAAAAAATTATGGTGACTGTAATGTCAAAGTGCATTTCCAATATATAAATCACAATTAAATTGTGGAAATATACTTTTTGGTTTGGTCTTGATGATTTTTATAATTTTGCTGAAACAGAAAAGTGAAATGAATGTTTCTCTTTTTTGCGTTATTGACAGCAGATCTTACATTTGCAATGCTGTCCAAGACTTTTGGACCCCAGTATCTTCTTGTTCATGCACTTTTGAAATTAACTTTAAATGCCTACCATAGTTGGTTTTCCATAAACTCCAAGAGCCGGGTGGTGACGCGTCAGAGATGAGTCTTATTCTGACAGAGTGATCTACACAGTTCAGCGGGAGCTGTGAGGTCCAGACCATCGTGCGAACAGTGTCCAGTGATCCTCTGCTTACATTCATCTGTGAATAGATTGTAAAACATTAGTGCAAAACATTAAAAAAAATCAGGCCATAATGTAATAGGAGCTGAGGAATGATGTTTCACACACGCTGTCGACAATATCCATGTTTGTTGTGCGTCCAACTTGTATTTCATACGTTTGATTTCTGCGTTCTTGTTTCTGAATCACACTCCACTCCATCTCCAGTCTCCACATGTCCAAAGCCTGAAGTTTAATAATGGTCGGCACATAGACAGAATCTGTGGTAAAATGATTTAGGGTATTGATGTAAACCTCAAGGAGAAATGCAGTTACATTACAGAAAAAGAACACTAAAGTGTGACCATTGAATTTGAGTAGAGGCAACACATATCCTGATTTATATCTGACCTGAAGAAGAATTCCAGCCTTTAGCATTTTCAAACAGGATGACAATTGAAAGCATCTTTGTCCAATAGAAAATCATTTTTGTGGATGTCAACTCTTTCAGCTTTCTGCTGTGTGATTCTGTGGAAGTGTAGGTGGTGTTATGAACCGTTAAAGTTCTCCTCCTCCTACTGCTGCCTTCCGTTTGAGGTTAAAGAAATAATGCCTTCAGACTTAGATTTATGGCCTGAGTCATGAAGTCAAGATCATGAAGTTTAATCAAACTATGCATTCTTTAGAATAGAGCTCCATCTACAGGAAATGCTTCAAATCCTTTTAAAATGCAAGCTTTTTGACAGAGATCTTCTTTTCTGCTTTTTTGGTATATTCCCTGACACCATAAACTATTTTATATCATAACTTAGTTAAAGCCAAAACATGATCAACAAATGACAGTAATAAGTACTGTCAAAAGTAGATAGCAAACAATCTCTGAATGTTTATATCAATATTGGGATGTTACTATATGATGTTTATACTGATCAGGCATAACATTATGACCCTACAGATAAACAGGGGGATCCTAATATTGTGTTGGTCCCCCTTTTGCTGCCAAAACAGCCCTGACCCATCGAGGCATGGACTCCACTAGACCCCTGAAGGTGTGCTGTGGTATCTGGCACCAAGATGTTAGCAGCAGATCCTTTAAGTCTTGTAAGTTGCGAGGTGGGGCCTCCATGGATCTGACTTGTTTGTTCAGCACATCCCACAGATGCTCGATTGGATTGAGATCTGGGGAACCTGAAGTCAACACCTCAAACTCGTAGTTGTGCTCCTCAAACCATTCCTGAACCAATTTTTGCTTTGTGGCAGGAGCATTATCCTGCTGAAAGAGCCACAGCCTCCAGGGAATACCTTTTCCATGAAAGGGTGTACATGGTCTGCAACAATGCTTAAGTAGGTAGTATGTGTCAAAGTAACGTCCACATGGATGGCAGGACCCAAGGTTTCCCAGCAAAACATTGCAAAAGCATCACACTGCCTCCGCCAGCTTGCCTTCTTGCATATTGCATCCTGGTGGTGCCATGTGTTCCCCAGGTAAGCGACACACACACACCCGGCCATCTACGAGATGTAACGAGTGCCACCTTCTTCCATTGCTCCGTGGTCCAGTTCTGGGCTCATGTGCCCACTGTTGGCGCTTTTGGCGATGAACAGGGGTCAGCATGGTCACCCTGACTGGTTTGCGGCTATGCAGCCCCATACACAACAAACTGTGATGCACTGTGTATTCTGACACCTTTCTATCAGAACCAGCATTATTTTCTTGGCCAGCCTTCACTCCCCACTTGCATCAATGAGCCTTGGCCGCCCATGACCCTGTTGCCGGTTCCCCACTTTTCCTTCCCTGGACCACTTTTGATAGATCCTGACCACTGCAGACCAGGAACACCCCACCTCAAATGTCCACTTGCTGCCTAATATATCCCACCCACTAACAGATGCTGTGATGAAGATATAATCAGTGTTATTCACTTAACATAATGTTATGCCTGATCGGTGTATATTTAGTCCTAATACTTGGATTTAGAGAAACAATATTAAACATTTTATAAAATAAATATTTAGGCTATATTTAGGATTTGTAAATTGAAGATGTGATATTATTGCGTTTTAGTGTACATTCCTAGTTACTTTTATCAAATATTTATTCAATATTTAATATATAAATTATATGATCAAAATATGATCAACAAATTAACTCTACTGTCAACAAATATACTATCTTTAGACAGAAAAGATTTATATTTAGTCCTAATACTTGTATTTAGATAAACAATATTAAATATATATAAAATTATATAAAAAACACAAATATATGTAATATCCTTATGTTGCAGTGTACATGTAGTTTAACTGTGTAAATTATACGTGTATTTTTGTTCATTTTTTTTTCATCTAATTAATTTGTATCTGTATTATAAGTACACGCTGTGGTCATCGTAAATGTTCTCTATAGTTTTGTTGTTCGTGCAGTTTAGTGTTGGTTCAGTGGTTCTTCACCCACGTCACGATGCCGCCCACGCTCCCATGGCCCGTCCCATCTCCAATCCCCCTCCGTCCAGCGTCCAGCAGCCTTGCTGAATAAATCCATAGAAAAAGAAAAGAAGCGGATGCAACTGTAGCACCACTGAAATTAGCGCAGAATGGGCGTGGCCTGGAGAACAGAACGTTGCCTCTGATTGGTCAGGTATGTAGGGATTTAATAATAATTATCCAGTTTTTCCTCTTTACTGTGTATTTTCAATTTAGCAGCTATTATATTTTCCCTGTATCATGCTTCATGTAAAAAATAATATCCGTACTGCTGCTGAAGGAACGCACCAATCATTTTGTCACATGGTAACTGTTACTTTTCTCAGCGCTGGTCGAGATGGACTAATCACAGTCGCTTGTGATGACCAATAACTAATCACAGTCGCTTGTGATAATCAAGAATGGCGTTTTATTTATTATTTAATAATTTTAGAGATCACCGAGGATATCTTTATATGCGTCAGGTACTAATCCGTGGATTTATATTCACGATCATACAAATGGCGTACAAAACATCCTGAGATTTGAATGCCCAGGTGGCGGCCTTGAGCCGAGAGTCGCCCCCTGGAGATAGTCCGGTGTTTGTCGCATAATGAACGTTTGGTAGAACGATCCGATCAGGAGCCATTTGGGAATGGGAATCCGGTTCGGTCCCCCCAGTTCCGACAACCGACACCCGTCTGTAAGGCCATGCGCTGCCATTAACCCAAACACGCCAGCGCGGATAGCAGCCGTTATTTTTATGGATATAACTGGGTGATTTCGAAGACTTGAGGATACCAAAAACATCAAGGTAACAGTTTGGGAACGTGTTTGTTGTTTTAACGTTAGAAATCCCCGTGTATCTGTATTAATGCGCGACGTTTGCTTGTTTCTGTTATGAATACAACGAGTTATAATAGAAACTTATTGACGTATCGAAATGTTTCGCTGTGAAATTAACGTAACGTAACGTTATTTATAAGATTAGTTAGATCAATTTAGGTAACGTTAAACGGAATTGTCTTGTCGAGTATTAAGACATTTGAATTTTGCTTTTTTGTTTGTTTGTTTTAATAACCAAATGAGGTGAAGGAAACGTATCCGTTTAAATTGTCTGGTTTGGTTAAATTGGCTATAGTGTCGTGTTGTTTTCTTTCCTGGACGGTTTTGATGAATGCTTTATTGTAAACAGTCTTGTGGGGCGTTGCTTTATCAGTTTATATTTCAACCCAGAATACTTTGCATCGTCCATGTTACCAAGTACTTGTGTTACTCTACATCAATTTGTATTTTTAACTATTTCCATCAAATTATCAGATGTAACACCATGGTACTTTACATGTACTATGGTACTGAATGATTGCTGTATTCAAGTGACATGGTATTTAAGTGTATCAAAACGGTTTCATGATTGTGCTATGGTACTTTTTATTAGTGCATGTAAAGTTAGACTCACTTTTTGAATACTATATACTAATTAACAGTACCATTTGATAGCATTGTTGTGAATATGAGTGACCATACAATGAAAGGTTTTATAGTGATCCAACAATTACAGGACAATTTCCACTAATGAGACACCTTGTACAATTTCTTGTGTTGACTGTATGAATCATTGAGTAAGTTATTACACACCATTTTTGTACATTTGAGGTCCTTTGAACTATAAGTAAACTGAACCAGCAGTCCATAATTATCTGAATTGGATTCTTGAGCTTGTGGTCTTAGTCTTGAGACCTGATTATTCTGTCATTGTTTACTCAGTAAGATGAAGATGTTAGACAGAAGGATATCAGCTGACAACCTTAGTCAACATTCACTTTCATTGCATCTTTTTTTTCTTCTTCTGTATAATGAATTGAATGGTGACTGAAGCTGTCATTATGCAGAACATTTTTGGAAAAAAGTGAGAACGATAACTGGTTTTCATTTTCGATGTACTGTGTGTGCCTATTAATCTGATGTCTGGTGAGATATCAGTGTTCCAGATCTGTTGAGTCACTGTCTCTCAACAAATTGAGTGGGTTTATTTTTAGCACACACATGTTTATTATACTCCTCATGTATATTTAATAATTACTATATGTTGGGTTAGGTGGCCCTCAGAATTTGGGTCACCCTCAGGGCTGCTCGCTCTGTTATGGCAAAAAAAATTATAATCATGATTATTTGTGGTCCATCTTGAAATCACGATAATTTAACATGATTATTGGTGGGAGATATGATCAAAGTCTTTTTTCACAATATAAGTACATTTCACAATTATCGATACTTCAGCAAAAACTTACTACTAGGTTAACTATGATGTAAGAAAAAGAATAGGGATGCAATGATGCATGTCATCAAATCATTATTGGCCGTTATATGTCAAAGAAAATTTGGCCGAAATCTTAAAGCCAATAAATAATGGATTATTTCCTTCAACTGAGACACTTCCGATGCGCACTGATGGTTTTGAATTGTTTGAAATATGATTGGGATCACTTTAAAAAATGGAAAATACAGTGAAGTTCAACATTCACAGCACAAGTCTGTCATATAGGCTACATAAAATTATAATGAAAACATTATAATGTCGTGCTTGGGACATGGATTTTAAAGTGAGACTTTTGTTTTTGTAATCAGGCTCTCAAAAATTATATTAAAAACTTAAGATTTATCAGCTATCGGCTTTCAAATAGAAAGAATTATCGGTTAGCGGTGCATCCCTAGAAAAAGGTCCTGGAAATAATTACATAAGACTATTAAAGAGTCAGCAATACAGCAAGAACAAAGAAACTAACAATAAACAAAACAGAAACACACAAAAAAACAACAGCACGAAAATACAATTGAAATAGTTTTTCATGAAGATGCACTAACAGTGGTATTCAGATAACTAATAAACTATTAGAGCTTCACGATTCTGGATAAATTGAGAATTTAAAATTGAAATCGCTATTCTCCTACGATTCTGTGGCGAAAACAGACAAGTAAACAAAATAACACATAATTTACTAGAGGTTCTGAGAAAATATCCATTGCTTCAGTCTATTTGAACGAAATAATTTAATAAAATCATTCGAATGAAGGAGTCATGTCTTATTCATAAAGACTTGTTTCATTATTGGATGAATCAGCGTTTGTCTTGAATGTATGATTCAATGACAAACACTTTTTTTAAAAAAGTCTCTTGTCGCCACCTACTGGCGTAATAATAAGCGATTACTGTGTCAAAACACTTTCAATAAGGTGATTTGCTCTAGATATCAATGTTCATACCAAAGCTATAAACTTTTATCCCCAGTACACAGTTGTCCCCCTGCTCACGCTCCACTGATTCTTGTGAAGTGAAACAGCCATGGCAATAGACATAGAAGAATCGTTGTCATTTAGAAATTAGATTGCATGGGTGTTTTCATTGAAAGATTGCGATGTAAATAGTCCTACAAGCAGTCAGATATATGAACTGAACCTTTCATTTTACCTGCTCAAAGAAAACAAGCTTCTTAAATGAATGAAACATCAAAGAAAACTCAAGGCTGGCACAGAAGACAACAGGAGCATTAGGACAAAAACACAAAAGGAAATACTAAAAGCCACTTCAAGAGGTGGTTTGGGCCGCATTACAGTCAAAACTAAAGTCTAAATGCATCTGGATGTTGAAACCAGATATGTAAAAAATTAAAATAAAAAAAATAAACGTATGAGAGTGTGCTATAGGCTATATGACGTTATAGCCAGATATGACAGCGCTACCGCAGCACGCATCGCCACAGACGAGAACCTCTTCTTCAAGCCAACGCACAAACTACCGCAAATTAAACCGGAAGTAAAGTCGTAGGTGCTCAACACACAATCCTCTTCATTAAAAGTACAGAAACTGAATGACCCGCTCATATTGCTGTCTTTGAAATTAGCTGCTGATATCTGTTGTTTTTGGTGACGCGAACTCCATTTAATCTGTATATAGTGCGGGAATATAACAGATTTATATCCGTTTTGTAAATGAAATCGTTTTGATAAATCAGATAGCTTGGATTTACACACGTGCGTGATCTCCAGGTCGAGCAGGTTGTTCATACAAGCCGAAATGTGCCCAGATGTCGACTCTAAAAGTAGTTGGAGCATTTTTAATTACTCTCACTTGTGTTTCGCCTCCCTCTGCCATTGTATGATACCGCGACAGAGCACGTTCATGACAAACGACTTCAGAAAATAATCAGTACATTATAACCAGTTATGGTCTGTTACTGAACCGATACCGAATCGTCCGCATCTGCATCGCGATGCATCGAAGAAACAATTAATTTCGACACCCCTATTATTAAAGCTTCTGAAGTTATTCAGTCAAGATCAGTGAGTGATTGTCCTTAGTTGGATTATAATTAACGACAGACCGCAGCAGATTTTTATTAGGCTGCTGTCACTTTAAGAGCTAATGAACGGATCCAATATACTGACACACGTGTTTTCTTTCTCACGGTGTACGTTCACTTAAGACATCACCCATGCACTGTGTTTATGTGAATACTCTCCAAAAAGGCGTTTTACATCTTTGTGTGTACGTTTCCGAAGCCCATTAGCTTATCCGTGTTTGGCTTTGACTCGGCACGCGCCAACAGAAAGCCGCCTGGGGAACAGTGTCTCTTTTGTGGCTTAATGCGCTTCTAACAACACTGTTTAATATCAAACACGCCCCGTAGTTCAGCAACTGTAGACTCTATTTTACAATACTCACTTATTCGGCTGATTTTGATGTTAAGTTTGGGCTTTTAGGGAGGAATGAAAGTGCGTCGCTGTGAAGGAAAGGAAATGCGGCAGCGGCACAATAATCGTTTTCCTTGATTATCTTGTTTTCATTATTGTTGGAAGCTGAAATCGAACATCAATCATGATTAATCGCACAGCCCTTCCCTCAGGGTTTATTTAGTATTATTTATAAACTATTATAGTATTTATAAATATTGTGTATTGGCTTTTGTTTTTATATTTTCAGTTTGTCATTTTGTTAGGTCCTTTTGTAGTCTTTAGTAGTTTTTGTATTAGCTTTAATTTATTTGTAATTTTATTTCTTTAATTCCAACTTATTTGAGTTAGTTACCATTGCAGCATTTATAAGTTTAAGTTGCTTAGGTTTTCCATCTAATATTTAGTTTATTTTATCTCAGTCAATGAAACACCTGTGGTCACCTTTATTTACAGTTTGTAAATGTGTCTGTTTAAAGTCAAATGTGGTAAACCGTGAAACTTTCTTCCTAGAGATTTAGTTAGAGATTTAGTCAGCAAGACTCATTCAGTCGTGTAGTTTTTGTGAAGTGGAAGGAAGCCATTAGAGCACGCTGCTCTGGACAGATTGTCATTGTTCTCAGCATGTGTAAATGCACTGGGTGGGAAAGAGAGGAATTTGAGTCTATTCATGGCGCAGAAGAAATAAACGAAAATGATGTCATGTAATACTGTCAGAGCTTTCATGGCATTCAGATCAGATCAGTTCAGACTATTGTAAAATATTAGCCTGACGTCATCATATCCAGATTTTAGTCAGAATATGAGTCTGATACTGCTCCATTGGGCTGTGATTATGGGGCGTTTTAACCGAACCAGGAAAGAAAATGCCTCTGCACTCATTTGGATAGACCTAGAACCAATCAGTGCGACGGAGTAAGTGACGTATGTTGAGTGACGCATAGTTGTCAACAGAACTCAACTGCACACACACTGGAAGAAGAAGAAGAAGAAGATGAGTGTAAACGATCTTTGCCGGTGTTGTAAAAAGAATTTAGAGTACTTGCCAACACGTTCATCATTTCTGAGAGAAAAAGTAAAGGTAAATGCATATACGAACAAGTTCTCCGTTTAGTAAACAAATTCAACCCAAGCGCCTTTGGTGAAGTAGATGATTACGTTACTGTTGATCATCGTATAAAGCCCGCCCTGACAATTTGATTGGTCCGAACAGCTCTGGTTCAAGTTGCTCCACAAAGGATCAAATCCAGACCGAACTTCCAACCTCAAATGTTGTGGGAGGGGCCAAGTAAAATATTAACTCGGTTGCAAATTATTCTCCTCCTCCTAGTTTTTTCAACAGCTTAGTTTTTTTTTTACCAACAGCCTATTTATTTATATACCAAGTTAATGTTTTTCGTTTCATTTGTTGTAGCCTATTTAGTGCACATTTTATTTGAGGATAGTACAAACTATTATAGTTTTTATTAATATTTTTAATCAGCTTTTTTTTTCAGTTTTCAGTTGAATATTTAGTAATTTTGTTTTGTGGTTTAATCATTTTTATTACATTTCTTTAAAAGTTTTATAGTTTTATGTAATTCCAACTAGTGCTTCAACCTAAATGTATTTCTGTTAATTGCCAAAGCAATTATATATAATCAGTACATTATAACCAGTTATGGTCTGTTACTGAACCGATGCGAATCATCTGCATCTGCATCGCGATGCATCGAAGAAACAATTAATTTCGACACCCCTATTATTAAAGCTTCTGAAGTTATTCAGTCAAGATCAGTGAGTGATTGTCCTTAGTTGGATTATAATTAACGACAGACCGCAGCAGGTTTATTAGGCTGCTGTCACTTTAAGAGCTAATGAACGGATCCAATATACTGACACACGTGTTTTCTTTCTCACGGTGTACGTTCACTTAAGACATCACCCATGCACTGTGTTTATATATATATATATAATTTTTCTAAATTTTTCATGTTTTTGTTTTAGTTAATGGAAAATAATCCTGATTAGTGCACATTTGCGTTTGTGTTGTGTCAAATTGGATCTGACTCTGACTATGTACAGTATGGTTGAATAATATATTTACAACCATTTAATTTGCTTCCTGGAGTCAACATAGAGTTCACTGTTTTTTTGTAAAAGCTTTTATCCCCATAAATATCATCATCAATATACTTGTTTTAGTAACTTTTTTTGCATCACCACTAACTACATTTGTTAATACAGTAGCTTGACTTTATTTTAACAAAAAAATTGTGAGTAGTTTGTAGCTGGTATGTTTCACATTTTTGTCCGTAACTCACCAAACATTTTAGTTTGACACTTTGCTGAAGGCCCACAGCACAGGCTGCCAATACAAACACTGGATACCAGCACCCAGCCGAGGTTTGGGCATGCGTGGGTTGTTATACTGGAATGATTATAGCAAAATGAATCTATGAAAAATACGGTAACCTTTCAAAGACACCAAACATCTCATGTTATCTCAGATGACTTAATCATGGATTTATGTTGGTGATGCAAGGAAATGGGTTGGCAGGGATCCATGGGATTGTTTTTCAGACCTTGTTTTAGTAAAAAAACCCCACAAAAAACAGTGTCTGTTTTCCTGTTCTTTGCCCCCTGGCTGTTCACGCCCGGTGGAATATTAAAGAGATCTGTCAGCAAGAGCATTGTGAGCTCTCAAACAAAACCGCAATCAAGGTCTGAAAACACACGTGACGTTTTATTTTACCGTAACCATACAGCACATGAAGTCAATATTGAGAATCCTGTTCCTAACGGATATTTGTTATTTGAAAACAAGCTAGATGCGCTTTTCGCCGCAATAAATGTATGACAACTTGTCTAGTAGGGATATCAAAAACAAATTTTTTACCCCAAAATTGATGGTTTTTGTTTTGTCTGAATGAATTTTATAGCACAAGCTGTCTAAGGCCCTGCTTGTACTAGTGTGTTTTCATTTTAACACTGCGTTTTAAAATGAAAACTATCCTCGTCCATACTGGCCTTTCCACTGCATTTCAGAAACAATACCCCGTCCACACTAAATGACTGACAACGCATGTCACATGACTGTTCATGCACACTGGGCATGTGCGTATAAGTGTAAACAGTTGCCGATTGCTCTAATAAAGGCTTGCCTCTTGCACAGCTGCAGTGTTATAAAATACAGTATTTAACTGCACAATGGCTGCTAAAAAGTACAGCAAAGTCAGCAAAGCTTGCAATCCTAACCCCTCACCCATGCCTAATCCTAAAACTACCAGTACTAAGGGGTTAATAATCAGACGGGGGTCAGAATATAGTGCTGGATTGGATGCTGAAGGTAAATAAAGTCTTGGGTTTAGGGGTTTGCTTACATTATTGCTCAAAGTTTGTGATATTTGTTGAGGCAAGAATTACCACTAAATATGTTTATCGGTTATTCTGGCAGAAACTGTAGGGTTTTTTTGCATAGTCAAAATTAGTTTTTATTCTAAAACTATTTATTTTCTTTTTCTTCCTTGGATTCTAAACTGTTTCTTTTTCTGCTGAAAATTGTTTTTTTCAGTCTTCAGTTTACTGGAAAAGTGAAATGGCTTCAGTTTCAGTATGAGGTGGTGTTCGGGGATTCACTTGCGGGAGGGACTGAGTTTGGATGCTTGTTTAAACTTGTATTTGGCATGTTAGTGCCCAAGGCCAGATCTGTCAAAAAAAGCTGCAACTTGAACCCTGTATTTGTGTTCATGATCCATTTGCTCATTTTTGTCTAAATAATGTGTCACACTGGTGTGGATTGCTGAATATGTTAGCTTAGTCAGTGTCCCTTATACTTAAAGCATTAAGCTTTGGTGTGTAACTCGTCCTACAAACATTTGTGCTACAGACGTCGTAAATGATTCTTTAAATGTGCTTTATTGAGACCCGTAAGCAACTAGAAATGTGCTAAAAGCTGCTTAGAAGACCTTAGACCTTGATTGCACAACAGTGCGTACCAACCGCAGCATCTAGCATTCTTGTGAAAATGAAAAAATCGAGTTCTTTAGTTACTGTTTTCATGTGTTAGTACAGCTTTGATCCAGAAGTGTCTTTGATTGAGTGAGGTAGGAGGAGTGAAGTAGAAACTGCAGCATTGTGCTAATTTAATCTTTTGTGGGAATGTGATGCATTCTGTGTTTACGCCCTTGTGAATTCACTTAGCTATGTCCAGCGCTGATAAGGTGCTCATGATGCGTACTAATGGCGCTTTTCCACTGCATGCTCGCTAACATCGTGCCACATACTCTCATCATGCCACAGTCCTCCAATTTTGATTGATCAGACACCTTAATATCAAATGAACTGCTGTATGGACGCCATTAAAAACAACTGAAAATGTTGTATCTACATGAGAGAGATTATAATATCAATTGCTGTATTTTTTCTGTTTGCTTTTTATTTTTATTGTATATATAACTCTTGTATTTTTGTAATTCATTTTTTGCCATGAAGATGATGCTTACATGCAAGAGTGTGCTTGTTTTTTAATCAGATTTTCATTCCTAAATCTCAGTTTGGTGTTTTGTTTCTGGTTTATGCATGATAAAAGCAGATGAGGGCAGGAAATTCTGGATTTTCAGGGAATAAATAGGGGTAGTGATAAGGTAGATTTGTGTTATTGCTTTAGGACAAAACATTGAAGTTGAGTGTGATTTTAATTCTGATTTACATTGCATCAAGCTGGGTATTTCTATAGGATACGGAAAAATAATTTAAGACTAAAAAGAATATCACTGCATCTCAATATGCATACTATCACTAAATAGTATTGAATATTACTAATGTCTCTTACTATTTAGGATGGATAGTATGCAGGCACATTGATATGCAGGCCTAGTTATATAATATTGTTGACACAAATGGTGATTATGCAATTACTCTTTGGTAAAAAAAATTATGTGCTTTGTAGTAACTTTATTTAACCCAAGAACTAATGATAAAATGTATTGGAATTATGGAATATTATTTGTTATTATTATAGGCAGAAGAACGCTTCGGTGCCATTGTCTGTTTCGCAGAATACTGCCATCTAGTGGTAGCAGGTTTTCTTAGACAGCTGTGTGTGTGGATCGTGCAAGGCCAAACTGGCGAAATAAAAGTCTCAAAATCCAAATGAATCAAATAGGATCGACTCACAAACGAGTCAATGAATGCACACGTGTCACCGGATCCACAAATGCACATCGTACTCGGTGCACGCTCAAATTCTGACCAACATCGAATTTTTGTATTCACAAATATGTCTCTGTTTGTACAAAATACTGCACATTCATGTCAATCTGGATTTTGCACATACAAGTTGTAAAGTTTTAATGTAGAAATGCACATTTGGTAGTTGTGCATACATTAATAATCAGCACCAGGCGCATTCACTGGTAGTTGTTTGTGTGTGGTTTGTGAAATGCTTGAAAACGTGAAATGCTTGAAAACGCAAATGAAAGTCTCAAAATCCAAATGAATAAAATGAGATCAATGCAGAAAAGACGTCAATAAATGCACACGCGTCACATGATCCACAAATGCACATCTTATTTGTTGCATGTGCAAATTATGATACACTAATGCAAAATAAAACATTTGTATTAAAAAAAATGTCTCTATTTGTACAAACTGCAACACATTCATGCAATTCTGTGTTTTGCACATACAAGTTGAAAGGCATTTGTTTGTGGATAGTGAAAAGTTCATGGATAATTGTGTGTTCATGTATTAATCATTTTGAGTCTAAAATCATCCCATATGTGTGTGTGTGTGTGTGTGTGTGTGTGTGTGTGTGTGTGTGTGTGTGTGTGTGTGTGTGTGTGTGTGTGTGTGTGTGTGTTTTGGAGACAAAAGGCAAACTCCTCTTTCATAATGACATCGCCACATATCACTTGCGACACCGACACACACTTCTGAGGATTGTCAAAAAGTTTTTAAAACAGACTAAACTATATGCCATATCAAAATGGATTGCAAGGTGATCCATTCACACATTGTCTGAAGTGTTTGTTATAAAAGAGATGCATCATTCTCATACTGTTGTTTCATTATCTTATACTTTAGCTTGATTATCTTAATGCAGTATGGCTTCCTATTTTTTCTGTTAGATTTGCCAAATTTGAACCCTGTATGTTTTTGTGAAATTCATGCTAAAAGTTAGTGCAATTCAAAAAGGGTGATGATAATTGAAATTGAAAAAAAAAGAGCCGTACCATGCAGTGGAAAAGTGCCTTTAGTACACATCATGAGCACCTTATCAGCGCTGGACATAGCAAAGTGAATTCACAAGGGCGTAAACACAGAATGCATCACATTCCCACTTCTTTGCATCATTATATTATAACTCAGTATCACAATTGCAAGGTGTTATTCATTTTTTCCCGAGTTTGTTTAACCCTTTAGATTCATGTCCTGTAAAACTTATTTCATCTCTATTTTTTGTGTTTTGTTGTAGGTTCTGTTCTGCAGGTCTTGGTTGTGTTCTGCTCTTTCTGTAAGCGGTAAAGCGGTGCCGGTTCGGTCAGTATGCAGGGCTGGGTGATTCTGGCTCTGTTGCTGAGCCTCAAGGTCTTACGCTCTCATGGGCAGAATGGTGAGTGTCATCAAATTCCTAGCCAGATTGATCGGGACATGTTAGAGTGTGTTCACACTTGGCATGTTTGGTTGGATTAAAACAAACCCTGATATGAATACTCTGTTAGTGCGGCTCATTTGAATTAGTGTGACATTGCCATACGAATCCTGGTGCGCACCAAACAAGCTTGCAAACAAACTCTGATGCGGTTTGAATGAAATATGAACGCAACTCGAACCAAACACATGTAAACAAACCAAAAACAGGACACAATGTCACAAGATGCAACCCTAAAAAAGACAGAATGCTCAAGCATACCGGTATTATTTCTCGTCATAGTCGTGGTGTTGCCCGTCACAATTCGGTACAGGCATGTGAACCGCGTCTCCTCACAGCAGATCTTGGTTTGTGTGTACACACATACAACGGGCACATTTATCCCAGCACACAGCAGAGTTTTGGATGCTCGGAAACTTCCTTCACAAAATATACGTAATAAAAGCCAAACATATCCCTTTAGGTTTGTTGTTAAAATGCCACTGTGAATGCTAAGCAGACCACAACTAAACGCTTTTTTTTGTTGTTATTGTTGTTGGTCCGGACTGAACAAACCAAGTGAACTGAATTACAAGGGTGGACTGTGAACACACCCTTATAGAATAGTCACCCCAGGTTTAACTAGGATTACATGACATCCATTAAACATGTTGTAACCCTGGTTAAATTTAGTGTTAGACTGATTTTGATGCCCACAATAAAATGTATCAATGCATTTTATTCCATTCAAAATTGAGGACGAAAGAGTAACCCTAACTGTAACATATCATATTGTTTTATTCCAAAATTCTCTGAAAAATATTTACATTTACACTACCATTCAAAGGTTTGTGGTTGGTATGTTTAAAAAAAATGTAATGCTTGAACTGCATTTATTTTGTTGATTTAAAATACAGTAAAAACAGTAATATTGTGAAATATTTTTACAACGTCAAATGTCTCTTTTCTATTTGAGTATCTTTTAAATGCATTTTATTCCTGTGATCAGAGCTGAATTTTCAGCATCATTACTTCAGTCTTCAGTGTCACATGATCCTTCAGAAATCACTCTAATATGAGGATTTGCTGCTCAAGAAACATTTATGATTATTACCAATGTGGAAAACCGTGATTGTGCTGTTATACAGTCATAGATTATAGAAAAACTGCTCCGTGTATAGATGGTTTAATTCAATACAGGTTTATACCATGATTGACCAGCTGAAATGAATGCCCAAGTAATTTCTTCTTCTCTCTCTTTGTAATGCTACAGGTCTGGCTGAACTTCCTGTGCCCCATGGTTTAACACTACAGCCTGATTTACCTGCACAGACTCTTTCATTGACATGGCAGAGTGACTCATCGCTTTTTGACATAGAGATTTTCCACACCGAGCTCATGAAT
Organism: Gobiocypris rarus; assembly: GCA_023029165.1. Classification (NCBI taxonomy): domain Eukaryota; kingdom Metazoa; phylum Chordata; class Actinopteri; order Cypriniformes; family Gobionidae; genus Gobiocypris; species Gobiocypris rarus. Next base: position 49,172,912 of record CM040916.1, read on the forward strand.
GTGGTGCTAAATGTAAGTGCTCTTACATCTAACGTTGGATGTAATGTCAATCGTTAATATGTGTTTTAGTTGGTTAGTGTTGATATATGCATTTGGGTGTGTGCCATTTAAGCACTGGGAATCATTACTGGAACATCATGTCTTTTATGCCACATTCAGGTCTTTACAACACTATGGGGTTCCACCTTTAGTTCAATAACAAGAGATTAAATGCAAATACACTCAAACCAGTTCCTCAACTCAATGTTTTCCCATCTCCTATGAGTCACGGACTGTGACTTTAAGAGCTAAATGATAGCGATTGCATTCATGTCTAACTTGTTTTGGAATATATTGGTCATTGTTAGTCTGTCCATATTGCAAAATATTTGTTGCTTATTTGGATTGATTATTATTGCATTCTGGAGCAATATTTAAGGCTAAATGCAACTCTGTCGGCACAGTGTTGATTACCACAGAAAACAATATCTGCTGGCCTTTCATTGTAATTGCATTACCATTCCTCTTTAACTGAGGGAAGAGTCGAAATGACTTCCTGTGGTAATCATTGGCATGCCACAGAGCCCGTCGATTAGATCTGATTTATTTGCCTCATATTCCAAATTTATGTGTTTACTTCCATACTTTGAGTTTGAGCATGTTATTCCATGTTCCATAAGCTATTGTTGTAGGTAATGCAGCCTTTTTTATATATTGTTAATACAGGAACTTGAAACATTATAGGATATTTTGAGATGCTTAGGAGAGTGAATTTGATCTTCAGAATCCCTGTCAAAAGTGGAAGGGAGTAGATTACCCACAATCCACTGCAAACCCATTCAGCTCCATAGTCTATAGACCCTTTTCACATTTCCGGGTTTCTCAGAGCGGAAGTCGTCATAGTTGGGTTAACTTTTATAGCGGTGAATGAGAGAATACATTTAAAAACAATTTTTTTTTGCTCAAATAGCAAAAGAAAAACGCAACAACAGTGATTTCACAACTTTCAAAAAGAGGGAAAAGGCCGTGAAAAGAAAGAAATATGTCATTTTTTACCATCACTCCCATATACCCTATATTAGAAACACCCACACAGCAGGTACGTTGTTTTTTCATAATTTGATGCAAAAGTAATATAATACAAACTAGTAGTGTTATAAATGTACATACATTTAAAAAAAAAAAATGAAAATACAAAAAACGTTGCAGGATTTACGATATTAATGACCGTTTAAAACGCATCATCACAGTCTGTGAAAAGGGTCCATTAGTGCCTGTCCACTTTTTCAGCTGCCTTAGTTCTTTAAGTGTTTTCAATTAGTTTTTTTCTGTAAGGAATAAAAAAAAAAAAAGGTATAAGCAATGGCATAAAGCAAATCAACCAGCTACATGGTGAAACAGAATATTTTGATTCGAAGCATAAAAGATAAAAAAGGTACTATTTTCTTAAAAACTTTAATGTGGCAAAGAATTGCAATTCCCAAGCATTGGGAATGACATAATAAAATTTGAAACTAAGAAATATAAAACTATTCATTTAAAGAACTTTTTTTTCTGAAATTATTATTATTATTATATGATAAAATGTGAGTGAATTACTGCATCTGCCAAATGTATGAATGTAGATTGTCTGTTTTAATTTGTAGGAGACAGTGGCAGTTAAAGCAGATCCTGTAACAGGACAGCATGGTTGGACCTGGCTCTCACCGTCACCCTTGGAGTGCACTTCTCATTCAGTGCAAATCAGAGCACGCAACCAGCAGGCGCTCAGCCAGTGGAGCCCCCTCCAGACCATTCCAGGTACTAAAAAAAAAAGATTTCTTAAATGGTGGTGGTCTTGAAACCAGTGCTCGACCTGGACATCTGCAAACCTTTCTCAAAATCTGCCCACAACCAAACAAACATAGCATTTTGTGGTCCTTGTTTTGGGAACTTATTTTATCCTGTCATGAGCTTAAGCTGACTCATGTAAAAGTCAAACGTTATTTCAGTGTATACTATGAGATTTATGTGTTAAATATGATATTTATGATCTAAAGATGTTTCATTTCAGACAGACATGGAAAATATAGTTGCTGGAGTAGCTGTGCTCTGTGACAAAATTAGGAACTGGCCTTTTTAAGTGTAGACACATCCGGCAGTGATCTAATTTTATACCAGATAGTTTTGTTTCTGCACTTGGAGCTGTTTTGAAAGCTATAAAATGACATTTTCTGTTTTGATGTTGCTCTTTGGATGCACTAGAAAACGTTTCTTGTGTAAAGAAAAATTAAAGTAGTTTTTTAAACCATGTACCAAACTCATCCACAATCCTTTTGTCTCTAGGGTCGGATATTCCTGAGAAGTCTGAGTCTTACATGTATCCCCAGGATAAGGTGGTTCCCGTGGGCAGTAACATGACCTTCTGCTGTATTGTTAAGGAGAAGTACGTTTTCAAAGAAATTATGTACCGGGGTCAGAAGATGAGCGCCACACGTTTGAGCAGAAGAACTTATGCCATCACAGTAACCAACCAATCAGCATCTGACAACACGGGCACAAACGTGGTCTGCTGTTCCCCAGAGTGGACCCTCACAGGAGCTGTGGTGTTTGTAGGCTGTGAGTACAATTCATTATGTTATATTAGAAATATTAAATATTTATAATTATTATACATGCATACACTACCATTCAAAAGTTTAGATAAGGGTTAATGTTTTTGAAAGAAGCTGCATTTATTTTATCAGACATACAGTAGAAATAGTAGTATTTGAAAAGAAAAAAATCTAATTATTTTCAATGTTGAAACCAGATGTGCTGTTTCATATTTTTGTGGAAACTGGTCCATATTTTCAGGATTCTTTGATTCTTTTTTTAAACGTTGCTATAGTTTTTCCCCCCTTCTATCTTTACAAGTGGTTTGCCAAAATATTATGATCTATAAGCTCTATAAACATAAATCCAGGACTGTAAAATACACATATAATTTCAGAAAATAGTTCATTTTTAGCATAATGACTGGCACTAGATGATTGCTGTGCAGTGTTAAAGAGTGACTTGCATGTGGCTTTGTTGTATGTAATTGCTGCAGATCCGCCGGGCGATGAGGGGTTGGTCTGTGAGACGCGGGACCTGGCATCCGCAGAATGTTCTTGGAAGAAAGGACAAGAGACTCACTTGAGAAGAAAGATCAACCGGACTAACTACACCCTTAATGGAAGGCAAGAAACGCACTACACAAGAACCACTGACCACACACACTATAGCATTTGGCGCTCGGGACCGTAATGTCCTTGGTACATAAAAAGATCACCAAACAGCAAACCACTTTAAATGAGATGGAAAATGATACTTATGTCATGTATGTTTTTATTTCTAATCCAAGAATTCCATTAACGTTCTAATATAATTAACATACAATTTCTTGTCTGACGTGACAGCTGTGCCTGTGAGTATAATTCATATAAATTTATATCAATAAAACGTTTCTCTTTGTGAGCTTTTGTTTAGAGGTGGCAGAAATGCAACTTTACGCACAACTGTAAGTCTGAATGGAGAGGTTTTTGAGACTCCAGTGACACCAGAAGTGGCTTTTTATAGCTGTCCTTTTGATACAATACATTCAAACTTTCCTTAATATCTGACCGAGTTCTCTTGTGCTGTAAATTACTCAGAATATTATGATAGTTTGATAATGCCTTAAATAATTTTGATAAGGCCGATAATGTTTCATGCATCTTCAGAAAGATCTTTTTTCCTCTCCATATTGCATGAGAACTGTGACTTGCTTAATAATGTGGAACAACCTCTTTAAATAGGGTTTCCATTTACCTGGCAAACTATTGTACAAACCTGTCTGAGATTCATACCAGCTATCTAAAAAGATATGGAGAAATAAAACACACACGTTCTTTGAAAAACTAAATTCTCAATGTTTATTGTACCAAAATCCTACTAATATGTCACTTGGATAATTTGGAACTCGTGCATATGAATATTTGCATATGAATATTTATAAATGTATATTATTTAATAAATATTTGTATTATTAAATGTTACATATACACTACCATACAAAGGTTTAGGGTCGATTTTGTCGGATTATATCATGTTTTTAAAGAAGTCTCTTCTGCTCACCAAGGCTGCATTTATTTGATCAAAAATACACTAAAAGCAGTCATTTTGTGAAATAATATTTTAATTTAAAATAACTTTTTTCTGTTGTATTATATTTTAAAATACAATTTATTCCTGTGATCAGAGCTGAATTTTCAGCATCTTTCCTCCAGTCTTCAGTGTCACATGATCCACATGATCCTTTATTATCAAGTTATTATTAACTTATGTCCTGCATATTATTACTGCTGATTCAAGAATGCCATTAATGTTCTAATGTAATTATTGTACCATTTCCATGAACATCTAGGTTTTATAAGCCATATGTCTGTCCGCAGGGACTGTTCGCTGGCTAATCAAGGGAAGAGCTGGTGGTGTAGCTCAAAGGTCTGGGAGGAGAACTGGTCTCTGGTGGCACGAAATCCTCTTGGAACAGTTCGGCTTACTGACTCCGCCCAACTCGCTGACCGCGGTACCACATTTTCATTACGTTCTCCTTTTAATGGAGGATGTCTACATTATAAATAGAGTCAGAGCTACTGTGTCTTAATATTCTCATGAGTGAGAACTCCTCTCTGACGGGATTGTCTCTCTTCCAGTGCATCTGTTGGCTCCAGCAAATGTGACGGCGGTCGAAGTCAAGGCGTGGAACGCCACACTGCAGTGGAGCTGGCCTGTGGCGGCGTATAAAAAGCTGGAGATGGTCTGCCAGCTGCAGCTCATTAGCCATGAACTTTCCAGCACAGTAAGTTCACTGTTCAGCTTTCAGCTCCCAGAAACCTGCTTGCTTTTTGTGTGGTCTTGGAGTTAAAGAGAGAGTTCATCCAAAAATTTTAATTTTGACATTTACCAAAAAAAACACACACACACAAAAAATGAAGGGTGTCATGTCAGGACAAAACAAAAATGCAAGGTGCATAATGCTTTTCCTCTAAAAGCTCAAAAAATATTTGAACTTGTGTGCTATTGTACAAATCTCCTAAAGTCATACAATAGCTTTGAACGTTTTAATAATTCACAAAAAAATCTTTGACAACAATTGTCTGTGAATAATGACTTAAATTTCAGTTTGTTCCACAGATGAACCTGTTGTATGGCTTCAGGAAATATTTATGGTGCATAGTGTTATCGTCAGGGCTTGACATTATCATTTTTTTCCCACCAGCCACTGTGGCTCGTGGTTTTCCAAAGTTACTAGCAACTCAGCATTTTCACTGGCCACATTTTTGACATCGATACCATTAGGAAAAACTGCCATATATAATATTATCTCATAATTTGGCAGCTGGTATATTAGGCGTTTACTTTCTCAACTCTTTATGTTCACTTAAAACAAAACTGGCTGTGTTTACTTGAATACTCACAAAGACCGGCGTTTTGACATTATATTGTGTGTGTTTGACTTTTTTAGCAAAATAAGCAACAACTCAATTTAATACTGAGAGGTGGCTTTGTGTGTGCACACTTTGGGTGTGAGCATAACATCTGTGGGAATGAGTACAATTTTGTGCAATACACACGAAGTCGTGTATCGTGTATCTTCTGTGGAAAATAAGGGTTGGAAGCTTTTCCGATATTTAAGTATCAATGTTTTGAAAAATATATATTTTTGACAATTCTACAAAACACTACATAGTTTATTATTTCAGATACCTTTTGAAAATGTATATATTACATATACAATTCAAGTTATTCAGGCTTTTCAGTATGTTCTGCAAAATATTGAAAACAAAATTGTGTTTAAAAAAAGATGAGTCTAAAATTATATGAGGGTGGAATAAATGATTTTTGGGTTACTTTTCCTTTTATTTCCCCAAAATGGTAATTTAACCCAGGCATTCTTAACCCTGGTCCTCGAGGCCCACTGTCCTGCAGAGTTTAGCTCCAGTCCTAATCAAACTCACCTGCCTGATATTTCTGTCTGTGTGTCTTTAGCGAAACTACAGTGGCACAGGTTTGTCATCTGTGATGCTGGAGGACTTGTGGCCAGATGTGGACTACAATGTGACTCTGCGCTGTGGCTCTAAGCAGGCTTTCTGGAAGTGGGGGGATGAGAGCGCCCCCTACAGCATCCACACAAAAATGGATCGTGAGTGATTAAAATAACTGAAATGATATGGTCTACTTTGTCTGTTACTTAGTCACCACATATGACAGGACAGATATATTGTTTCATAACGCACATGCTCTAATACACTGTGATTTCCTAATTGTATACCCTGCTTTTCTTCATCATTTTAATGTGTATTGTATATTAAGATTTATTAAGTTTCAATAGATCTCTAACAAAGTCTGTGCATTTTCAGGTCCTGATGCTCTTGATATCTGGCTCTGGATGGACAGCACTAACACAGGACGTGTTTTTTGGAAAGTAGGAGCAAACATTGTTTTATTTTCGCCATAATATAGGAATTGAAGCACAGCTTATGTCATAAAACTGAATAACATGTCATTCTTCTAAGTAAACATGGTGCCATCTGCCTCTTTCCGTTCAGCCGCTGTCTGTGAGAAAAGGTCACGGTGCAATAGTTGGCTACGAGGTGTCTCAGAGCTCAGCAGAGGAAGACGGGTGGACACCGGTTTATCTTTCTCCCGAGAGCTTTAGCTATCTCATCATCCTTAACAACAGCAGTGACATCACCGTTGCCGTGGCAGCACGGAACCCAGCTGGTCTCTCTCAGCCTTCCACTGTGACCACACCAGCATACAGAGCAGGTAGAGGGAGCCTGGGACTTTTCCTCACCTACCAGACTATTCAAATGTTTTGTGCATCATATTTGTGTTTTACCACACCTTATAAAAACTTAATTTAAATAAAAGCATTCATATATAAACCTTTAAATATATCAATATTACATATATATATATATATATATATATATATGTGTGTGTATATATATATATATATATATATATATATATATATATATATATATGTATGTGTGTGTATATATATATATATATGTGTATATATATATATATATGTGTGTATATATATATATATATATATATATATGTGTGTGTATATATATATATATATATATATGTATATATATATATATATGTGTGTGTGTGTGTGTGTGTGGCTACTTTGATGTTAAAACTGTTTAAGTCTATTGTGTGATTTCTGACTGATCAGAATTGTCAAAACCTCAGTAGATGATGAAAATCCAAGCAAGACATTCTTAATGGCTATTTTATGAATACATTTTATTTAAATAACTTGCGTAAACTTTTTATTTAAATAATACATATCGTGGCCACAAATTAAGAATTTGTTCTCTCGTTTTAGTAAATCATGGCCACAATTTACTAATTCATTCACTTGTTTTAGTTCAATTGTGACATCGAATTAAGAATTAGTTCCCAGGATTTATTCATTTGTCCCCACGTTTTAGAAAATCATGGCCATGTTAAACTAATTAATTCCCTCGTTTTGATTGAACTAAAACAAGTTAATAAATGATTACAATGTGGCCATGAGTTAGTTAATCATGGGAACAAATTATTGCGCACGATTTACTTAAAATGAGGGAACAAATTAGTAAAACATGCTAATAATAACTTAATTAACTTATGGCCACTATATACTTCTTTTTTTTCTTCTTGGCATGTGCATGGGTACATATCTAATTCATTTATATTTTTAAGAGGCACTTCGGCACTGATTGCTATTGCAATTAACCCATTGCCAGCTATACAATGGACAAATACAAAAGTAATTCCGACTAGTGTTAAACCATGTGTTCTGTGTTTGGTCATTTTTCCTGTAGATTCCCAGCTGTCTGTGCCTGAGCTGCTTGGCACAAATGGAACGTTTGACCTCTCCTGGCAGCCTAATCCCAATGCAAGCAGAGGGTACGTGGTAGAGTGGGTCCCGACCGGCTGCAGTGGGCTGTGCCCTGTTAACTGGGAGAAAGTTCCCGAATCAGACAGCAACTTCACTGTGAAGCCAGGTGAGCCCTTTAAATTAATCTTCAAGTGACTTATCTGTTGAAAAAAATAATAATTTCCTGTTCTTTTATTGAATACAGTGATCCCTACAAGATCCCTAAATTCCATTGCATTAGATAATAAAATACCAAACCATCTGCACTCAAATGCTTTCCTTGTCACTGACTCAATGTCTTTGAATCAGCTAGTGTTTTTGGTGATTATTAGTGGAAGTCGGTTCTTCCAAAGTTCACACAAGTGTCCTGTAAGCTGTAGATCAAACACAACGCTGGGCTATCTGACCAATCAGAGGGGAGTAAAGGAGGGGTTTAGATGGACCGAATCCTTTGTTGAACACACTGTGAGAAAAAAGGTTATGCTGCAATGTATATTATTAGAAAAGGATGCATGTAAACCTTTTGTAGGAGACCTCCAAACAGGAGCCTTTAAAATAGCTTAATTAAAAACTACTGTAACTGTTCCACTAAACAGACAGTCACACAAGTACTTCATGATACTTAATGATACTTCATATGATATTTTGTTATTTTTCATGTAATGGCATTCATGTTTAAAATGTGTGACTAAAGTGTCCAGATACACAGTGGAAAATCTACTGGAATTTGAATTTCTTCATGCTTTGTTTGCACCACAGCTGAATGTTTTGTCCATGCTCCTCGTTGATTGATCACTCCCTGCTGATTTCAGACTCTCTGGAGGAAGGAGTGAGGTACACTGTATCCGTGTATGTTCTCTCGACCGGCGCTGCTACGCTGCTGCACAGGTGGCAGGGATACTCGCAGGAAATGAGTAAGAGAACTGCTGCTGTTCACTGCTCATAAACACATCCACCACTTTCACACATATAGCCTTTCCCCGAAAATGCAACAACATTTTTCCACTCAGAAGTCCTGTGTGACTTGTTGATAAAATGCTGGCAAATCTTTAAACTTTTTGTGCAGGCATGTGAATGGCAGCATTATGTAAATTATGTTAAACACAGACACCCGATGCTTGTGTGAATAACATATTCATGCCTTTACTGGAAATGTTAATTTACCAATTTTATGGGAAGTTGGTGTGAAAAGGCTTTTGACTTTTTTACTGATGCAAAATTGGCCACTGGTTAACCACTGGTTTATATTATCCTTGAGATTCTTTGGCAAGCACAGGTTTAACTTCAGGAAGGTGGGGCAGGACATATAAAAGATCCCATCCCTTTTTTTATATATAGTTTACGTTAGATCCTGGTTTTGATGGGTTGGTTGGAAAAGGACATACCATATGTTGCTCAACTGTGTAACTGTGGCCTCAAAACTGACAGACATGGATTAAGAGCCACAAAACTTTGTGGCAATTTTGATTTCATTGGGTCTTTAATGATATAAACCGCTACTAATGACGGATTTATGCATAAACTCACTATCTAGAATTGGTATGTTTTTGACTTATTTGTGTCAATATTACAATTATAATTTTTTTTTTACTTTTCTCATACATGGAACATATACAATAGTTGTGCTGCTAACTATGTCAATTTACATTTAATAACTAAACGAATAATGATGGGATAATATACAGGCAGTAGCCATTTTCTATACCTTCAAATAAACATTAAAAGAATAAAGCCATGTAATGTGGTTAACAGAGCCATTTGCTCCAGTGATGCTTCTAAAAAACCCACACAGATATTAACCTAACCCACTTATAGGGACTTAACATAATGTTGTTTACTTGTATCTGTAAAAGAGTTTTAACTAAAAGTATACATTTTCCTTCTCTTGTTTGATCTTCTGTAGTTCCTGCACAGTCAGTTGGTGAACTATCAGCCAATCAAACTGGCTCGGATGTGATGTTGTCTTGGAAAGCCACTGCGATGGAGCACCAGCGAGGCTTCATACGCGGATACACCATCTACCAGGCAAATGCTACACGTCTGGATCTCGTTGGTAAGCGTTTTTGCATTTTTGTGAGTAAAAAAAACATCTGCTGAAATGATCAGAAATGCTTTATTGTTGAATTTTAGTGATCAATGAAAATGCAAGTTTGGCCTCTTAAATGAACTACTGTCTCTTCACCTATTATTTGATTTTATATTATAAACAATAGAAATAGGGGAGTATTATAAATATTTTGTACACTATATTATATTATAAATAAACCTAAAATACAAAACATATGTAGTACTAAGAAAAATAATAATAAAAACATCACTTTGGTTATGCTTTACTTGAAGGCTTTATCTATAATGCATTATAAAGTTATTCATCATGCATTATATATTTTCATAAATAATTAAAAGTTTTTAATTTTAATTAAAAGTTAAAACGCATTGCAACATCTGCAGATTCCTTGTTAAATCTGAAATTAGTTTTATAAATTTTGAAAATGTATAAAACTAGGCTATAAGTAAAGTGTTACCAAAACGTTTATCTTTTGTTATGTATTTTAATGCTTGTATCTTGTGTTTGTGTTCCTAGCTAACATCTCTAATCCTGCGGTGCGGTCATACAGGGTGAAGGGTTTACCTCTGAGCTCGTACAAGTTCATAGTGAAGGCCTACACTTCAGCTGGGGAAGACACGGGCTCAACTGTGGCCATTAAAATGGAGATGGACAGTAAGACATTCATTCAGAGACTCAGTGTAGCCTTACATGGTATCAATGTCAGCATTTTTTTTTAACTGCTTAAACAGAACACCTCATAAATTTAGATGTTCCAGATAACATTAGATTATGTACTCTTCCTAAACTTCTGCTTTTCTCTGTTCATCCAGCAGCCGACATGTTGTTTGTTGGAATTCTTGTGCCATTGGCAGCCATGTTCTTCTGTATCATCCTCATCAGCATCTGCTGCTACAAGAAGAGAGACTGGTAGGACTTCATTTAATATGTTAAATCATTCATCCACTTAAAAACCTACGACAGACAGTGTTTCCTACAACAGACAGTGTTCTTTCAGACTTGCTGATCAATCAGTGTTATTTTGGTATTGTTAATATACTAATATAGTGTATATTAATATTTTTATTCATTTTAATTTTTGTCCGTTTTAATAAATATGTTGCGTAATAATTGTTGTGTTTAAACAAATTGTAGTTATTAAAATGTTTTGGATGGTTTTGCATTATTTATTTAATTCCAGGGTAAAGAAAGCTTTCTATCCTGAAATTCCTGGACCTAAAGTACCTGGAGACTGGTCGTCCTCACAGGTAAAACCGTTTTAGTGGTGTTTTTAAGGCAGGAATTAAAGGTGCAGGATTAATGGTTAAAAGATTGTGATCTCAATTCAAACACCCACTCAATCTCATTCCTAAATGCAACAGTTCACTGGTGTCTATTAAACCTTTGACAAAATCACACCAGAACATTCAAATCTGCATTTGCGTAACTCTGCGCTGCCACTGAGCCAGAGAGAGCAGTTATCATGTATAGTGTATGTATGAAACGGCTTCACAAACAGTCTTTGCAACCAGACAGTTTCATTATTTCTGTGTTAAAAATATTCATATTCTCACAGAAGTACTGGGATAAAAGTTTATAATTCGGATACAAACACTAATGTCTACATTAGCGCCTTTTAAAAGTAACTTGGTGCTTCAAATAACGATTGTATCAATTACATTGTTACACCAGTAGGCGGCGACAAATTACTTAATGTACACTGCCGTTCAAATGTTTTAAGCGGTAAGATTTGTAATTGTTTTAGAAGAAGTTTCTTATGTGCACCAAGACTCCAGTCATTTTACTAAAAATACAAAAAAAACTGTAATATTGTGAAATATTATTTCAATGTAAAATAACTTCTATATGAATATATTGTCAAATGTAATTTATTCCTGTGATCAAAGCTGAATTTTCAGCATCATTACTCATGATCCTTCAGAAATCATTCAAATATGATGATTTTATGCTCAAGAAACGTGTATTTACAAACATTGTGTTAAATTTTTTTTAGGATTCTTTATTGAATAGAAAGTTTGAAAGAACAGCATTTATTTGAAATAAAATATTTTGTAACATTATAAATGTCTTTAATGTCACTTTTGATCAATTTAATGCATCCTTGCTGAATAATTAATTAATTTCTTTAAGTTCTTTCCAAAAATAAATAAATAAATAAATTCTTACTGACTCAAACTTTTGAACGGTAGTACAATGTTGCAAAAGCTTTCTATTTCAGATAAATACTGTTCTTTTGAACGTTCTATTCATCAAAGAATCCTGAAAATGTTTTACACAACTGTTTTCAACATTGATAATAATCATAAATGTTTCTTGAGCAGCAGATCTGCATATGAGAATGATTTCTGAAGGATCATGTGACACTGAAGACTGGAGTAATGATGCTGAAAATACAGCTTTGATCACAGGAGTAAATAAAGTATAAAAAAGTTATTTTACATGATAAGGATATTTCACAATATTGCTGTATTTTTATTGTTGTATTTTTAATAAAATAAAAGCAGCCTTGGTGAGCATAAGAGACTCTCTTACTGATCAAAAACGTTTGAACGGCAGTGTCTGTCATGAATCATTCATTCAAGAGATGTGTTCACTTGTTTCATTACTGGATTAATCAGTGTTTTTGAAGATTGATTAAACATTTTAAATAGAAAGCAGCAATTAACATGTCAAAACCTCTAGTAAATGACATGTTATTTTGTTTATTTGTCTGTTTAGAATCATGATCTCTGTTTGAAAAACAAAACAAAACTTGATTCTCAACTGAACCATAATCATGCAGCTTTAGTGGAAATAACTTTGTGCTATGAACATGTATGATTCCTGAAATTGCATTGCTGTTGTTTGTGTTCAGGGTCCTCTGGATGTGAAGCCCTCTCCCCACAGTCTGGTCCACATTGTGGAGAGTCCAGATTGGGATTTCAGTAAGAAGAGTCTGGTCCCGGTACCAGAGGAAGAGGAAGAGTCTGAGAATGACAACATTGAGGTAGACACAGACTCAGATGAACCGGCCCTTCTGAGATATTACAACCAGGTGGTCGGTGACGGCTCCCACAGTAACCATGTGTCAGACTCCTCTGGTTCCTCGACCGCCTCAGTGGGCTCCACACAGACTGAAATCACCTACACAGGCATCCAGAGCCCGACCTCTTCACAGGGGGTGTGTGTCGGTGGAGGAGGTTACAGGCCTCAAATGCAGTCCTCCGCGGATCCAGCCGAGCCCCAAGATGAATTTGAGGCCGTCTTCCAAGATGACGGCTTGAATACAGGCTATAAACCCCAGTGTTCCTGGCAGCTGGATTCTCCAGAGGCGGAAAACTTCAGTGGTTCGCTTGGCAGCCCCACATCGGTCACATCATCCCAGTTTCTTATTCCAGAATCCTCTGAGGAGGAACCACAGTCTTCCAGCACCTGGTTCCACAGTTTTCTCAGTGGAAAATCCTGAGAACGCACTACTTCACATATGTTTTCACGTTTGTTTGTGCCGTTCACCTTTGAGGATGTTTTCGATTTGTTTTAGACATTGTGCCCTTACTGGAAATCGTTCACAATTACGTCATCAACTTAATCAACATCAACCTTTCTCAAGGACTTGTGTTACTGGCCAGAGAGGTGAAGTACTACTGAAGAGCTGAAGGTGGCCGAATCTTCTTCTGCTCGCTCAGAGCACTATGACGTTTTCTCCTAGGAACGCCGTGTTCGTGCCACTTTCTTGCAGTGTTTTTGGAGCGATCGCAGTAAATCTACACCCTTACAGCATTGTGCACAACATTTCACCGCTCTCTTTTCATTCTTAATTTAACAGTGTTGTAGCAGTCAAATGTTGGTGGTCCGGTAAAACATGTTGATTTGCATTTCAAAAGATCAAAACCAGTGCATTGAGGGTTTTTTCTGGAAGGCTGCACCATTTTCAGGTGATTATATTTTGTAGCCTCAAGCTACTTCTCTCCAGTCTCGATGTAAATGTAACCGATATGTGCACGTTGAATAAGCTGACAGAACAAAAGGAAAAGCAGAATGGGGAAACGTGCATCTCTGGTTTTTGCTTAAACCCTTCATGACATTTCCTTGATTTAAGGAACACAGTTGTTGAAGTGTTCACATGATCTTGCATTGCCGTCTTCGTCCGTGTAAAATGAATGTAAACACACTTTTTAATGTTATTGATATGGTGCAGCTAGCTAGTTTTGTGTATTTTTGTTTAGAGGTTGATGCTCAATTAGTATCATTTGTTGAAACGTACATTCTCGGCTTGGGCTGCACAATCTGGGTGAAAAAATCGAAATATGTTTTTTTTGTTTTGTTTTTTGTGATTTTAAAAAAGGATCCAGATTTGCTGTAGGGCTGCACAATTTGGCCAAACCTTTTGTAATTGTATAACAATGTGATTAATAATAGTATTTTATTGAATAATAATAAATAACTATTATCATTACTACTAATACTACTACTAAATAAAAATATTAAACAATAAAAGAAATATTACATTGTAATATATTATTAAAAATAATATAATAATTTCTAATTGTTTTATTTTACAGTACAAACTGTAAAATTACGATACTAATAGTTATATCTGTCTTAATTTCTTTATTTTCAAATGTTAACCCAGCTTTTATTTTGGAGTAAAACCACATGCTTCTCTGGTTGAAAAAATGTAATAATCGCACTAGGCCAAAATTCGGTTCAATTTTGCAGCCCTATTCTCTAGAAAGATATCTGCTATTGGTCTAATAATCCAGATTGAAGGATATTGGACTCTTCTAGTCCAAGTTTTCTAGTCTTTTCATTTTCGCTTTTCAAAGGTCAGTAACATTTAAAATTGGCATTATCCGTACAATATGTGAAGCATCGTTTCAGTTTTATGTCCTTGAAAAGTCCTTGAATACGGGACTCTCTTCAGCTCTCACACATGCATAGAACCTCTCAGTATAAACGTAGCTAAAAGTTATAGTATAGTATTGTCTAGTCATAGATGCGTCTGTCAAGGATGCAACCCTGCTTGTTTCCATAGATTTTCATGGGATTTCAAATGACCACAGTGCCTCAGGAGCTTAGTTATATTGTATCCAAAGAACAGCACCTTCTCTCAGAGCAGTTTGCCCATCGTTAGGATGGACCACAGGGTAAATCACTTTAACTGGCCTTACCGTCATCAGAGGATCTGCTATTCTCACATACAGATATATGGGAGCAATGTGTTTAACGTCACTGTGAAGGCCTTTTCCTGAGCACTGTGCATATCGCTAGTCCTCCAAATCCTTGTGCAGTAGTCAGAAAACAGATACGTCACATCAGGACAACATGCCGCTTGTCACTACACTGAGCCTGAATGGTAAAAGTCGACATAAAATCAAAACGACCATATTTACTTTCTTGATCCTTGTTCTGTTTTTAAGAAGGTGCTCCACCTTTGAAACGAACATTTTCTTTTGCCAAACAATCAAATAATTCAGGTCAGATTCTATTCTTCAGTGAAAACCATTTTTCACCATCCAATCAATGTCTGATAGATAAAATCAAGCCCTGTCTTAAATTTTTTTTGCATGTTGAATATCTTGTTTCCCTCTGTTATTAAACTCCTAATGTGGGATGTGATTGAAAGGGCATTAGATGAACATTATTAGGAGCAAGATTATGAAATAATATGGGATAGGTCTGTATCTACTGTTGCTTAAGCTTTAAACACTACTGTGAAAGATTTTATTACGTTGGAATAATTAGTTACTAATCTGTCATTTTTGCAGCTGTTACGTAGAGATCTTTTAAAGAAGCCTACTAATGTTTATTTTTTTATTTGCTTGTATGAATGTGAAATGCACAAATGTCATTGTCCATGTAATGTTTTTTTTTAACTGTTAAAGAATATGCATAGAAAGCCTTAGCTGTGGATTTTTTATAGCATTATAGCTAATGATATACATGCTTTTAAATCATTTCAAGAGCTACACTACTGGAAGAAAGTGAGGCAAATCTGTGTGTATATATATATTATTATATATAATATTTGATTTGATTTGATCAACTTTCATATGCGATAGAGATGAGAGATCAGTCACTACAACATGAGGCGTTAATGTAAATATTATGTTAACACTAATGTAAATAAGCTTTTCTCTTGAGCATGAAGGTCATCAGATGGGAATATTGCACCGTTAATATTTACTAATATTACAATAATGTTGTTGCCTTTGCATGTATGACAGATTCCACATTCAGTGTTCAGAGGGGAAAGATAAACTTTGAATGAGGAATATGGAATAATTTCATTAGAAACACTATATGAGTGTGTGTAAACACGTGTAAGAAAAAATCAAGATGTATCCAGGCGTCTGAGCTCTTTATACTCTGCTAATACACTAACTGAATATTATGCACTCTGTATTATTATAGAAAATAAATCCAGATAAACCACACTGTTTTTCTGTGATCATTTTTGCCTTTGGATGGTGCATTGCATGATTTTGCTTCTGTAATAGCAGTGAGAAAGCTGTATGCAAGAAAGTAATAATATTTATCCCCTGGTGATGTTTTTCTAAAGCTCTAGGCTCCATTTGAGCAGTATTCCAGTCTGAAATGGGCCTGATGGTCATAATGTGCAGAATGCTTTTGTTCTCTCCAGACAGGATGGCAGCAGTGCTCGTGAAGAGGAGGACTTTCAGAGGGACTTCTGATGTAGGTCTCTTGTTTTATCCGTGCTTTAGTGACATGTTCCTTCAGTTCTGTCCTTATATACATCTCAAAGTCTTCTTTTTTTGGACTGTTTCCTTTACAAACAATGATGTATCAAGTTTTAATTGAAGATACATGGAAGCATTTTCAAACAACCAATAATTATAAGAATAATTTTAAGCATCCAATAAATTGTTTTCCATTTGTTTTTTTACAGAATTGTGTTTGGGTTTTTTTTTTTTAATACACTCACCTAAAGGATTATTAGGAACACCATACTAATACTGTGTTTGACCCCCTTTCGCCTTCAGAACTGCCTTAATTCTACGTGGCATTGATTCAACAAGGTGCTGAAAGCATTCTTTAGAAATGTTGGCCCATATTGATAGGATAGCATCTTGCAGTTGATGGAGATTTGTGGGATGCACATCCAGGGCACGAAGCTCCCGTTCCACCACATCCCAAAGATGCTCTGTTGGGTTGAGATCTGGTGACTGTGGGGGCCATTTTAGTACAGTGAACTCATTGTCATGTTCAAGAAACCAATTTGAAATGATTCGAGCTTTGTGTCATGGTGCATTATCCTGCTGGAAGTAGCCATCAGAGGATGGGTACATGGTGGTCATAAAGGGATGGACATGGTCAGAAACAATGCTCAGGTAGGCCGTGGCATTTAAATGATGCCCAATTGGCACTAAGGGGCCTAAAGTGTGCCAAGAAAACCTCCCCCACACCATTACACCACCACCACCAGCCTGCACAGTGGTAACAAGGCATGATGGATCCATGTTCTCATTCTCAACAGAAATCGAGACTTATCAGACCAGGCAACATTTTTCCAGTCTTCAACTGTCCAATTTTGGTGAGTTTGTGCAAATTGTAGCCTCTTTTTCCTAGTGGAGATGAGTGGTAACCGGTGGGATCTTCTGCTGTTGTAGCCCATCCGCCTCAAGGTTTCTCCTCTGAGCTCTAGCATCAACAAGGCATTTTCGCCCACAGGACTGCCGCATACTGGATGTTTTTCCCTTTTCATACCATTCTTTGTAAACCCTAGAAATGGTTCTGCGTGAAAATCCCAGTAACTGAGCAGATTGTGAAATACTCAGATCGGCCCATCTGGCACCATCAACAATGCCACGCTCAAAATTGCTTAAATCACCTTTCTATCCCATTCTGACATTCAGTTTGGAGTTCAGGAGATTGTCTTGACCAGGACCACACCCCTAAATGCATTGAAGAAACTACCATGTGATTGGTTGATTTAGATAATTTAATTAATGAGAAATTGAACAGGTGTTTCTAATAATCCTTTAGGTGAGTGTATATATATATAATACTAAACATATACAATTTATATTTACATATACTTTATTTTACAGTGTCATTGTTCCAGTGTAAGTATATATTTAAGTACTGCGTACTGAGTAATATTAATTAACTACATGTACTTACTATAGGGTTAGGGTAGGATTAGGGTTTGGCTTAGGGTAAGATGTATGTAATTCTGCATAATTTACTATTATTACTATGGTAAATACATGTTTTACCTAATAAAGACACTGTAAAATAAATGTTACCAAAATGTTTTTATTTAATAAAAAAAAAAAAAAAATTACAATGACATTTTTCAATAACTACTACAGAACAGAACGAATATCTTCAGCAAAGGTCTTGTTTTTCGGTCACAAGGCACATCCACTCTGCCATGATGAATCCCATTCAGGGAATTTTAGTTGGACCTTTGTGCTCAGCCAGTTTGGTTACTGTGGCAACACCACGCCAAAACGAGACACTCCCCAAAACAAAGTCGTCCATATGCTACACAGATGCCTAGATTATCTTTAGACTTATATAAATAGACATTATTAGGAAAATAAGCGTTCAGAATGTCAGACATAATCTGTCAGTGGCTGAATTCAGAGGTCCAGCTGTCAAAAGTCGTTGGTAAGTTACGAAATAGCCGTTAGCAAACGAGTTAACGAGCATGATTAATCCATAAACGTATTTGTACCTTATTTTATCAGCTAAACTATTAGTTAGCTAATAAAAATTTCTTTCTGAATCTCATATGAATCTATTGCAGAGCCGTATTCCTTCACCAGGGATTTTGCTAACGGTTATTTGATAGGAGAGATCCTGAACAGATATGAGCTGCAGGAAGATTTCCACCTCTTCTCCAAACATAGGTATGGATGGATTTAACGTTAAATATTTTTATGTTTCTATTTTATATACAACATTTATTTTTTTATATGTATCCATCTTTTTATGGATGGGTGTTTATTCCCTATATAACCCAGATGGATGGATGGATGTATGGATAGATAGATAGATAGATAGATAGATAGATAGATAGATAGATAGATAGATAGATAGATAGATAGATAGAGGATGGATGGATGGATGTAGAGACAGAGGGATGGATAGACAGACAGATAGATAGGTGGATGGATGGATGTAGAGGCATATGGATGGATAGACAGACAGATGGATGGATGTAGAGACGGATGGACAGATAGATAGATAGATAGATAGATAGATAGATAGATAGATAGATAGATATATTTTGTAACAGCCATTGATCAAATATCTTAATAATTAGTATTTGTGTTACTCCACAGCACGGCGAATGCAAAGCTGAATAACTTCACTCGTATTGAGCCAACGCTGCAGCTGCTCGGCGTGCCCTTTGACCTGGCCATGGCTAAAGGTGTGATGCAGGGCAGGCATGGAGCGGCCACACATCTGCTCTACCAGCTCTACATCCTGCTGAAGAAGAAGAAGAAATCAGGCCTCACTGCCACAGCCATGGAGGTCATGCAGCCTGCGGCCACCGCCCATCTACACCGCGTAGAGAACAGCATCTATACTGAGGTGATCTGTTAGTACAAGGTCAAAGAAATTCTTTTCTTTCCTCCTCCTCTCTCAGGAGATCGTCATAATGTTCTGCTTATTTGGCAGGTTGGGATAACTTATTGCCTGGAAATATATTAAAGATACATAACATAAATCTTGTGTTAACTGTGTACATAAAATGTAAGTGTAAAATACAAGTTCTCAGAAGCAATGTGGTAACGTCACTATTTATCATTTAGAGTTTCTTGAATAAGTCACACGAGCAGGTAATTTACTGAAGTTTGGGGTCTGTAAGATTTTTGAAAGCAGTCTCTCATGCTTGCTCACTAAATACAGTAAAAACTGAAAAATAATTGTTTTCTATTTAAATATATTTCAAAATGTAATTTATTCCTGTAATCAAAGCTGAAGTGTCACATGATCCTTCAGAAATCATTCAAATATGATGATTTACTGTTCAAGAAACTGCACATCTTCTAATAAAATATTACATAAAATTCCGTCTAGATATATATAAAAAAAAATCTAATTTATATAAAAAAATAAGTTAAGATGTGGCAGGCTGCTTTTGTCATTTTGTAAAAATCATACAAAAACACTGCAACCTTAGGACCAAAGAAAAGGGTCTCATTTCAGGCTGTTTGTCTCACAGCGCTTGAAGACGGTGGTAAAGCGTGAGACGGATCTGAAGATGCAGAGGATCGCAAACCGCTTCCATAAAAGAGGGCAGGACATGTACAACCGCTCGGCCGTGACTGAACTCCTGAAGGAAGAGGACCGGCTCAAACGCCTGGAGGAGAGGAGGCTGAGGGACATTGAAAAGGTCTGCCTTTCTAGAGCTAAACCACAGCTCACATTTTCCACCTTTAACTTTCTTTATTCAGTAGCATCAAACAGCCATGAGCCTGTTTGTTAAAACAATTCTGTTTCACTTGCTAAATGTTCATTATTGTGTTTTACTGTGAATCAGCATGTAGCAGTGCTGGCTGAGAGTTATTAAAGGTAGGGTAGGTAAGAATTATCTAAAACACTTTTGTTCAAGTTTGTTTAAACTTCATATGTCAATATGTCAATACATAATTAAAAAGTAAGTAGTCTGAAAAAGAGAGTATAAAAATCGAGTGACTCTAGACTTTTTAATCTGCAATAAACACCGCTCATTATTTTCGTTCGGGACGAATCAAGTGATTGGCTTGTGGGGCTGTCACTCTCTCTCGCTACCATGGCTTCCACCCCTTTTGCTACAGGATCTGCCCACATGCGCGCACCTCTGCTTCCTCGGACCCTAGTTGCCCGCCCTCTTGCACGACCTCCTCTGCTTCGCCCTGACCCCGGCCTTGTCCTCGAGCCGACGATGCGGTACTTGTCTCCGAGTGTAGTCCTCATCAGAGTCAGCAATGCTTTCATCATGGAAACTCTTACATGCAGAACACTGTATACCTATGTTATGAATCTTACACTAAATTAATCTTCATCACAGTATAACTGATGTTATTGGAAAAACATGTATCATTGCTAGCCATTTTTAGCTTTGCCTTATAAATATAACTAGCTTGTTACCAAACCAAACAAAAATATATTTTAAACTTTACCAGTATCGGTATTCTAGCTTGATAGTGAGTACTAAAAGACATCTTATTTGTTTATATTCATACTGATAAAGTTATATTTTTTATTACATGTGATTCTGACATGATGTCACTACATGCACTCCGCTCCTTCTTCTCCACTTGTCTCCGGTAAATAATGCGTCTTCCAGCTGATTGGTCGGCGGAGCGCGTTCATGTGTTTTGGGGGCGTGGCTTTGGAAAGAGCCCAGAAGGGAGAAGGCCGAGTGAATGGAAATAATGAGCCGTCTTTAAAGCAGTCGTGAGAGGTCTACAGACACTCAATTTGTATACTTTCTTTTTCAGAATACTTACATTTTAATTATGTATTGATATATAAAGAAAGTTTAAACAAATTTGGAAAAAAAGTAACCTACCCTACCTTTAATATGATTTGTTGTTTGTCAGCACCGGCAGGCTCGCAGAAAACAGAATGAGATTATGATTCAGATTCAGTCAGCCATAGTCCAGATCCCGAAGCCTCCACACACTCGCACGTCAAGAGCTTCGGAGAAACAGCAGCAGTTTCGCAAAAAGCAAGAGGCTCAGGTGATCAACACTTTTGACATTATTTTCATGATAATTATGCACGTTTACCACCCTAAGTTCTCATTATAGTAATATAGTACAGCAGAGTTGTTATTGTTATTGTTTTAACTAAAACTATTTAAAATGTTTTTTGGTCATTGAAATAAAGCTGAAATAAAATAAAATATGAATATTAGTGTTTAAAAATGTTGCCGAAACATCAACATTTCTAATGTTTGTTTAGGTTGAAGAATTAATACAACTGAAAAAATAAAGATAAATATTTAAAAAAGCTAAAAAAGACAACATAATTTCTAAAATGAAATAAAACTAATTCATAATATGAATATGCAGAGAGTTTTTGATCGGTAAGTCTCTTCTGCTCACCAAGGCTCCATTTATTTCATTAAAAATACAAAAAACAGTATTATTGTGAAATATTATGAAAATGTAAAATAACTGGAAAAATATTTTAAAATGTAATTTATTCCTGTGATCAAAGCTGAATTTTCAGCATCATTACTCCAGTCTTCAGTGTCACATGATCCTTCAGAAATAATTCAGATATCATGATTTGATACTCAACAAACATTTATTGATTATTATCAATGATGAAAATCCTAATTTTTTTCAGGATTGTTTGATAAATAGAAAGTTCAAAAGAACAGCATTTATCTGATATAGAGTTTTTTGTAACACTTTTTTAACATTATAAATGTCTTTACTGTCACTTTTGATCAATTTAATGCATCCTTTCTGGATAAATGTATTCATTTCTTTAAGTTATTTCCCCCCAAAAAAACGTTTCTGACCCAAAACGGTAGTACAAGGTTACAAAAGCTTTCTATTTCAGATAAATAGTGTTCTTTTGAACTTTCTATTCATCAAAGAATCATTAAAAAAATGTTTACACAACATTGATAATAATCATAAATGTTTGTTGAGCAGTAAATCATTATATTATAATGATTTCCGAAGGATCATGTGACACTGAAGACTGGAGTAATGATGCAGAAAATTCAGCTTTGATCACAGGAATAAATTACATTTTAAAACATATTTTAAATTTTAATAATATTTCACAATATTACTGTATTTAGTTGTTGTTGTATTTTTAATCAAATAAATGCAGCCTTGGTGAGCAGAAGAGACTTCCTCTAAAAACATTCAAAATCTTACTGATCAAAAACTTTTGAACTGCAGTGTCTGTTCTGAAGCACTGTCATGCATAAATATAACAGTATTGAGAATTACCATAAGGTAATTTCCAATAGTTTTTTTTTATTTATTATTTTTTTCATTTTGGGATGAAAAATAACTGTTGTGACAGATTGGAATAAAAACAGTCCATATGGAAAGACATTACAAATGGTCAAAGTTTGTTTCATTGTGACCCTTTAAGATGAAGTATGATTTTCAGCATGTTCATCGTGAGATAGAACAGTTTGAGAAGCACCAGAAGAAGATCTCACCTGCTGGAGGTGAAGCCGTACTCTACAGGTATGTCCGCATAACGTCGAAAAAATACAGCAGGCTGACATACCGTTCACAGTTCGTTCACTGACCGCCTTAAGTCTTATTGCTCACAAAATCTTCATTAGGCGAGCTCTGGGATGTAACATGTAACTTGGATTTACAGTGGCCGTGTGACCCAGCCAATGAGTGCAGGCGACAAAGAACAGTGGAACAAGGATTACATCGAGAACATCCGTCAGCGTCTGGAGGAAGACTCTGCTGCCCGGGAACAGAGAGAGATGCGGAGACGACGTGCACTGATGGAGCAACTCCAAGCCCATGAGGCTCAGCAGGTGAACACTGCCGTCGCTTAGTTCAGCCCTATAAAGCCCACTGCATCATATTTGATATGGCTCTAAATTATCAACATGATCAAAACTTTGCTGGAAAACCTGTTGAACACAATCTACTACATGCCTTCTAAGTTTATATTTTTAGCAAGTAAAAGGTCTTTTAGTGTAATTGTAAAAACATGAGCCTTCAGCTCGTGGTTCACATGTCTTGTCTGCTGTGAAATCTTTACTGAGTTTTACTGAAGTAAACATTTATATTCTTAGTATCAAGATGAACACTTACTAGACTGACACAGCTTAAGTTTACTTGATTATCCTTGCATCATTTAGAAAGGCATGTTAAAATGTAACCACCAAATTACATATTTTTGCTCAGTTTGGGCCTATGAAAAAATGTAGGTGTTTTTTCCTCCTTGAAGTCTGATCTTCATATTCTCATTATATCATGCTATATGAGCCACAAAAGCCTGATGTTTCAAATTTGATACTTTTTTTAAGATGTGTGTTTGTTTGGTTTTTAGATTTTTTGTCTAAAGGTTTAATAAACCTTTCTGTAAATCACACTTAAAATGTTTGCCCCAGTTTCACAGACAGGGCTTTGATTAAGCCAGGATTAGGCTTTAGTTCAATTTAGAAAATTTTAGTATCTTTTATAATCTTGCCCTGCATCTTGAGACCAAACAATGGCACTGACATATTTTAAGATATGCCAGTGGAAGTTGCTTTCAGTTAAAACAGCTCAAACATACATTTTAGTCTGGGACTGTAGGCGTAAGCATTGTCTGTGAAACTGGGGGTATACATGTCAATAAAGTGTCAAACTTTTGGCCAGCAGTGTATGTCTTGGATCTTGCATCTCTTTCTGCAGGAGGTATTGCGAGAGGAGCAGATGGTCAGTCGGCTGATGCGTCAAACGCAGCAGGAGAAGAGGATCGCCGTGCAGCTGATGCAGATCAAACAGCAAAAAGAGGTCCTTCGACAGAACCGGATCTTCCAAGAGAGACAATTTCAGGAGCGTCGCCTTCGAGACTTCCAAGAGGCCTTGGATAGAGAAGCTGTGAGAAAACACATACACACACATGTACAAACAAAACAAGAAAAAGTCTCTGATTATGACTGTCCCATCCCTGCCGCTGTCCAGGTTCTCGCCCAACAGGAGCGTCTCGAGCGCAGTGAACAGATCAAGATGGAGCATGAGCTACACAAACAGCTGGTCGCCGAGCGCGCTCAGGCTCGCTGTCGCAAGCACTTTGACATCTGCAAGGGAATTCTGGGACAGATCGTGGATCTGGCTACCAAAGCTGGAGAATATCGGCTCCTCACAGCCAAGTATTTATGTCCCTGATCACTCTATTAAACAGCAGTCATTGAGTTTAAAAGCTCATATGATGAAAAATAAACATTTTTGTGCTATTTGAAATAAAAAAAGAGTTCAATGTGCTTTGTAAAATAACTTTATAGTGCATTATAATACAAATATAATTATAGCGCATTTTGCTGCATTTGTTTTATATAGACACTACTGTATAAAAGTGTGGCGTCAGAAAGATGTTTTATGTTTTTGATAGAAGTGTCTTCTGCTCACCAAGGCTGCATTTTTAAATTCATAAATAGTAAATGATTTCTATATGAATATATTTTAAAATCGAATTTATTCTTATGATGCAAAAACATTTCAGCATCATTACTCCAGTCTTCAGTGTCACATGATCAGGGCTTCACATTAAAGGGATAGTTTACCCAAAAATGAAAATTCGTTCATTGATTCCTCACCCTCATGTCATTCCAAACCCCTAAGACCTTCGTTCATCTTCGTAACACGAATGAAGATCTTTTTGAGGAAATCCGAGAGCTCTCTGACCCCTCCATAGACAGCTATTTAATGAAGGTCCAGATAAGGAAGTAAAACCATTGTCACAATAGTCCATGTGACTCCAATGGTTCAACCTTAATTTTATGAAGCACAGTTTCTGTTGTAAATACTGTGCAGCTCCTGCATCATCATCATCTCACGCATGCGGGTCGTGGTGCTCACGTGAACAGCATCGGCTGACGTAGAACTCGAAAGCGATCCACTGTATTTACAACATAAACCGCATAGGAAACTGACACAGGCAAGAACGAAATTGTTGAATCTTTGTTTTTGAGCACAAAAAGTATACTCGTTTCTTCATAAAATTACAGTTGAACCACTGAAATCATCAATGGATTATTTTAACTATGTCTTTACTGCCTTTCTGGCCTTGAAAGTGTTCATTCAATTGCTGTATATGGAGGGGCCTGAGAGCTTTCAGATTTCATCAAAAGATCTTCATTTGTGTTCTGAAGATGAACGAAGGTCTTGCATGTTTGGAACAACATGAGGGTGAGAAATTAATGACAGCATTTTCATTTTTGGGAGAACTAACCCTTTAACACCCGCCAATCCGGTAAATGGGGGAAATATTTCAGCAGTGGAGTGTAACGCAGTCTCTTTGGCGGGTTGAATTTTATATATAAAAAACCTGGAACCTGGAAAAAAGAATTTTAATTTCAAAGTTTTTACCTGGTTAAATAAAGGACAATAAAATATATAATATAGCCTATACACTTTTCAATTGTTGTCTTTTAAAAAGGGCATCTGAAATAATAAACTTAGTGTAGTCTTGTGAAAAACATGGAATTTTTAAGACCTATCTATACTGAAATATCTGAAACGCTTCCAATAACAAATTTCCACAGAATAGATACATGATACTGCTCTTTCTCTCTGTCTCATCTCTCTGACAGTGAGTTACACACAAATCCTCCTCCCCTCACTCACTCGTTTCATTTGCTCCGGATGAATATTGTTGGTGTTACAGGACTGGAATTTCGCTGTGGGATTGTGCATAATTTTACTCATTCCCCCAGATTTTGTGCTCACACTCAGCGTGCACACAGAGCTGCCTCTCACTATTAAATTCCTCTGCTTTTTGTGATTAAACAGTCAGATACAAACAAATGAATGTCAATATGTTATGTTTTATATGAACAAATGTGTCAGGTTTTAAAGTGACAGCAGCCTAATATACCTGCTGCAACATTGAGATATTAAAAATATATACATGGAAGTTTTTCGCCATGGTATCGCTGTGAAAAATGTGGCTAGTAAAAATGCTGAGTGGATAAAAAAATCCACGAGCCACAGTGGCTGGTGAGCAACAAAGTAAATGTCCTGCGCAGCACATGACCCTTCAGAAGTCATGCTGATTTGATGTCAACATCCATTTCTTATTTGTTTTTGTTTTATATTGAAAATAGTTCTGCTTTCTGACCTCAGACTTTTGAACAGTAGTGTGTGTCAGAAAATATGGTAGTTAAAAATAATTGGGATTAATTGCATCCAAAATAAAAGTTTGTGATTACATAATATATGTGTGTGTATGTTATGTATAAATAAATACACATATACACATGCATGTATATATTTAAGAAATATTTGGATGTATATACTGTATATATAATTTATCTTATATATTTAAAAATATATATATATATATATATATATATAAAATAATCTTCTTAAATATATACATGCATGTGTATGTGTGTATTTATATATACATAATAATTATACACAGCATACACACATATATTTTGCAAACACATCGATTAATCACGATTCATTTTCCCCAGCACTAGTAAAAAATGGTACCAAAAAAAGGTAAAATGGTCATCTTCACTCTTTCTCAGTCTGGTTCCAGTGAAGCTGATGCAGGAGTGGATGGAGCTGTTTTTCAGTGGTAAGCCGCTGTATGAAGTGGCCAGTGTGCAGCCCACACCTACTGACCCCACACCAGAGCAGATCATTGAGCTGGAGAAGCTCCATATACTCAATAATCAAGACTACAACGAATATGTGGTAAGGACAGCATGTTGAAAGTATTTTGAGTTGTAGATTTATTTCTTACTGATTAAGTATTAAATAACAGTCGAGGGATGGACTCATTTACATGCCAGTGTTATATATGTGCATCTTTCTGTCTGTTCACTTCAGGCCATGATGGGTGAGTGGGTTTTGCATGAACAGGGTGAGAATCGAGCCTCACCAGTGAATAATGATATTCTGGATCATGTGATGAGCCGTCTACAGAGCATGTTAGTCCGACCCATTACCAGCACTCCTCCTCCTCCTCCCCTGTTTCCCCGTTTCACCATCAGAGCGTGCATGCTGGGAAAAACCCACTCGGGCAAAACCTCCTGCCTCGCCAGGATCAGCAACGGTATGAGTTGATGCTTCATCATAGTAAGAGCTGTACTGGAATGAAAAGTGGTATGATACATCAGAACAGTTTGGTATGATATACTAAATTTCCTGATGCTGTTTGTTAATCTCTGGGAGTCAGTTCTTGGCATCCATGTGCTCTCAGCCAACGCTTTGATCCAGGATGCGCTATCAGCCTATCAGAAGGAAAGACAGGCTGCGAGTGAAAGCCAAAAAGTGTCACAGGTCAGGAAAACTTACTCTTAGTATCATGTAAGTTTCTTAAGGTGGAAAACCAACAGATCTGGTCATGTTTTTTCAGCAGTTTGTGATCTATTTTACTACATTATTTACCCTGTTTAAATCCCTGTTGGGGATAACCATATATTTTCCATGTATTTTCAGAAGAACCTGGAGAGAAACGGTTCTCCGACAGAAGGTATTGAGCAGCCTCACAGAGATGGAGAGAAGGAGACATCCTCCCCTCTAGAATCAGGTATGTGAGAATATTAAATATTAAACCTTTGAAACTTGACATTATTTACACTACCATTCACAAATGTAGGGTCAGTAAGATTATTTCGGAAAAAATATTTTATTTTACAATATTTTAACATTTATAATGTTACAAAATGATTTAAATTTGTTATAATTTATTAAGTTTCCACAGAAATATTAAGCAGCACAAATGTTTTTAACGTTGATAATAATAAAAAATGTTTCTTGAGCAGTAAATCCTCATATCTGAATGATTTCTGAAGGATCATGTGACACTGAAGACTGGAGTAATGATGCTGAAAATTCAGCTTTGATCACAGGAATAAATTACTTTATAAAATATATTTAAATAAAAAACTATATAAAATAATGTTTCACAATATCACTGTGTTTACTGCATTTTGATCAAATAAATGGAGCCTTGGTGAGCAGAAGAGACTTTTCAAAAACATTCAAAATTCATACCAACCGCAAAATTTAAGATTCATATGCTGTTTTTGTTAATTTGACTATGTGCCCTATGAATGACAAAGTATATATAAAAAAAACTATTCAATTGGTTATTTTTTTAATTGTCACATATTTTAGCCCTATTATATGATTTGATGGTTTTTATTTACTTTTATTAATTTCTGTAATAATTGATTAAACTTATTTATTTGTTGTAAAAAATTTATAATTTATTTCTGTATGTATTATGTACATTTATTTTCATTCTTTTTTTATTTAATATAACTGCATATTAGTTATTTTTAGTTCCTCCATATTTCTCCATAAACGCTCTATACTAAACCCAAAACCCTAATAAAGATACGGTTTAAAAAGTGTGACATTTATTTACTATGGAAATGCTCACTGAAGTTCCAATAGTGATCAACTCTCACGTATGTCTCACGTATGTCTCACATCAGCACCGCAGGCTCACGAGACTTCTGGACTTTCCGAAATAGAGGACAATGAAAAAGTAAAAGCAAACACAAAGCCACTCTCCACATAAATTCTCTGTATTTACTGCTCGTTGATATGGATCATGACGCACAATGCTGTGTTGTGCAGTGGCCGTTGCGAGCGCAGTGTGGTGCAGCGGTAGCGAAGGCTCCTAGGACTGGCACAGCTGTTCCTGATCATCTTCTGGTCGACATCATAGTGGATGCTATCAGGTAAACAGCTGTAGGCCTAATTCTGCTTTATAAGTAATGATTATTTTCTGACTTCACAGTTGTTGTTTTTGCTCAAGTTAACATAAAATTATTAATTTACTGTATACTACATGACACTCTCTGGAATATTTGAATCTGACTTGTTAATTTAAGAATTTTTGTGGGGTTATTTATTCTGCAAAACATTTCAAATGTTCCATTATTAGTGGGTTAACTGAAATATATCAATGGTAGTATTTTCATCTCATGTTAGTGCACATGAAAATCGTTTATTTAGTTTTAATATTAATATTTCCTTTGGTGAATTAATAAACTAATTACTCATTAATAATGAATTCTACAACAACTATAAGTATAAAGCCCTACCCAGAACCTGATTTCACCAAGTTCAACATGTTCCTGGATAAACGTCTTTGTTTATCCTGGAACAACATTCCAATCAACCAATCAGATTTGAGGAACAAGTTTACAGTTTATGTCAGTTTAGGCCTATAACCAGTTTTAGCTGCTTCAGTGTGATTCACCATCATTTCCCTATGCTTTTAGGGATAACTTAGGGGTAGGGATAGGGTTAGGAGGACAAACCTTTTTTTTGACAGGAATGTTGTTCCAGGATCGACAAAATATGTTGACTCAGACTGCATCTAATTCGGCAAAGTACTATAACTATATGGTAAATCTCAACCGCTAGATTGTTATATCACTGTAAAATGTATTATTTCACAGCTCTATATATAAGTTTGATATACAAGTATGTCCAACTTCATCCACATACATACAGTATTTTCACGTAAGGTGATAATGCTATATAAAAAAATTTAAACAAAACAGTCCATGTGAGAAAAGACAGTCAATTGTCTGATATGACTTGTAGATAGTCTAGTTCTTTAAAAACCAGTTTAATTTCCATCCTGCTGTGTTCTTCAGGAACATCCCTGCTGATAGTGGCTGGATTCTTGACGGGTTCCCTGTGGACATCAGTCAGGCTCAGATGCTGGAGAAAGCTCTGAATGGGGCAGAACCAGATGAGACTGAGACAAAAACACAAATCAGCTTATCCACAGACAAAAACACGCCTAAAAATCCAAGCCCTCCATCCCCTGCTCTGGACGTAGTGGTGCTGTTAGATGTTTCAGATGAGCAGGTTCTGGAGCGAGCCGCTCACCAGGCGGGTGAGTTTATAACGATTGAAATGCTAGATGCTATTAACTTTACCATCAGTTACTCTTACCAACATGCCAGGCATTGTTGTTTTAGTGTGTAATAAGCTGTGTTATCTTTACTTATTAGTATACGGCGAGAGCAGAGGGCAGGAGAGAGAAGGCAGCGATGCTCCAGACGAAAAGACGAGTATGACAGATCTGGACACACAAGATCCAGCATCCTTGTCTGATGACAAAAGCCTGGGGACAAACCAGATACAGCACAGGTGTGTGAAAGTGTACGGTAGTTTTCAGTACACAGGATATATTTTCATCAAATATACACATAATTACAGTTGGAAAGATACAAGCTTGATTTTGTAATGCCCAAAGAAAACACACGGTGTCACCAGTTTATAGTCAAATAGATTAACATTACATGATCCAGGCAAATCCCAGTGGATAAAATTAAGCTTGATCCTACTATTTTTTTATTGAATGCTGTTTCATCTGAAAATGTCTTATTATGGAGAACATTTTTTGTGACTTTCAGATTTTGAAAAAAAAAAAAAATAATAATTTTAGGCACAAAATGCCTTAAATATAGTCTTAATGCCTTAAAATATTATATATAGTCTTCTATGTTATGTTTTTTTAATAGAATTAGTGGCTTCCATGACACATGGCCAAAACTGGAGAAATGGTTTGGTGACTGGCAGAATATTCTTGTGAAAGTCACAGCAGATGTAGATGAGGAAACTCTCTTCAAAAACGTGGAAATGGTTCTGATGGACACTATGGACGCTGTTGGAAAAGGTACATTGACTTTCTTCAGACTACTTAACTCTTAACTATATATGTGACTATATATGTGACTTTCTTGTGTACATCATTTACATAAATAAACTTTCCATTGATATATGGTTTGTTAGGATAGGACAATATTTGGCTGAGATACAAATGTATATCCTTGTTCAAATGAAGTCCTTAGCAAAACATATTACTAATAGTTATAATTTTTGTATATATTTACAGTAGGAAATTTACAAAATATCTTCATGGAACATGATCTTTACTTAATATCCTAATGATTTTTGGCATAAATTGCTCATTTTGACCTATACAATGTATTGTTGGCTATTGCCACAAATATACCCGTTGGACTGGTTTTGTGGTCCAGGGTCATATATATACCTTAAATACACCTATATTATATAAACCTTCACTCCATCTTGTGTTCATCTTGAAATGTGCTAACAATATAAAAGTTATTCTTACATTTACTTCATAAAAATCAGTAAAGATTTCACAGCACAAAGACACGTAAACCACGTGCTGAAGGCTCATGTTTTTACAATTATACTAAAAGGCCTTTTACTTGCTATAAACTATAAACTATCAATCCGACGACAGAAGGCATGGAGAAGATCATGTGAAAAAAAATCTGCAAAGTTTGATCATGTTGATGATTAAAAGCCTTAACATTTGCGTATCAAATATGAAGCTTTAAAGGGTTAAGCTTCTGTTCTTCTCTACAATTTTCTGCAATGAATTCAGTTTTAATTGTTACAGAAAGTTTGAAGATCTCACATTTTCTTCCTACAACTGTAACATTATCCATTTGCTGCCTTTCAAACACCTATATGTGTATAAATGCATGTCTAGTGAAGTGTGCTCTCTGCCCTGACCCATAGAAGCAGCTCTGGGTCACTCCAGGAAAATGTCTATGTCCTCCTCAGCTGAACACACCCGTCCAGATAGTGCCTGTTCTGCTAGGTCTTCACCAGCGACCCCAAAATCTGCTGGAAGGGTCTACGTAATGGAACCCTTACCCAAGGCACATACACACATAACACACCTTCTCTCAGAAGACTGTCATTTTCCCATGTTTAAAGGAAGCATCCTACATTCAAAGAGTCATTACACTTACCAAGTTTGTTTGTTAATTTTTTATTCATTTTGATACTCCGGTTGGTTTGAGATTTATATGCCAATAACTCTTAAAGTCTCTTAAAGGAATTATATAATGAAGGAAGTAATATCTTGAAAGAGCTTGATGTGCTATGAAATCATATGTTACTGTAGTTCACACTGTCACTGCCAAAACCAACAATGCAATTTTCAGGCCTCAAAACATCCTTCACAAATATATAATTTATTGCAGTTAAGCATTGAACAAATTATGCTGTTCTTACATCAAACATATATGTTGGTATGATTTTAAATGCCTTAACAAAAATACAGTAATAACAGTAATATTGTGGGAATTTTTTATTTATTTAAAATAATTGTTTTCTATTTTAAAATGTAATTTATTCCTGTGATCAAAGCTGAATTTTCAGCATCATTACTCCTGTCACATGATCCTTCAGAAATCATTCAGATATGAGGATTTGCTGCTCAAGAAACATTTATTATTATCAGTGTTGAAAACAGTTTAATATTTTTGAGGACATCATGATACATTTATTTCAAGATTCATTGATGAGTAGAAAGTTCAAAAGAACAAAATTTATTTGAAACAGAAATTGAATATAGAAAAATATGTTTTTTTGGCACACACAGTATATATAAAAGTACTATATGATCCATTTATATCATGTCAGTTTTTGTGTTTTTCTCTCATGTTCATCTTTTTGCAGGAGATCCCAAAGTATCTTGTTCCGTACTGGGAGACCGTCTGTAATTTATATGTGACTAACGTCAAAACAGTGATGCAGAACCTCCGCAGTGAACGCGAGCTCATCATTCACCACCTGTACAACATCCGGTGAGTGAACAGCGCTCAACTGTGTGTGTTGAGAGCCTGTGAGTGTATAACATATGTGTGTTTGTGTTTCAGGGAGAACTTCAGGCAGTACCTACAGAAGCCGGATGTGAAGCAGGAGTTTGTAAGCGCGTGGCAGCGCGATTATAACAGCGTTCATGACAGCATCAGAGAGGACGAGGAGACCAAAGGAGAGCTCCATCAAAGACTGGATGTGAGACAAACTTGTGCAATTTTTGTTCATAGCAGATGCTAGTTTTGCAGTATATGCAAAGCATTATTATTTGATGCAAAAAAAGTGAGCATTTGTTTGGTGCAGGATTATCACAGATTAGCCATAAATAAAAACAAATATGCAATAAAATGTCTTCAAACTTTAATTCTAATCAGTGCGTTTTCATTTTTTTGCAGGACTTGCGTGAGCGTCTGTGGGACATCTGTGACAAGCGCAAGGAAGAGGCGGAGCAGGAGAGAGCAGAAGTCATTGATGATGGCTGGCTAGACGATCACACTGCTGTACTCATCAACCATTACTCTGCATTAATACAGGTCACACACACACACACTCTTAACACATCACGCAACTCCTTGGGATGAGTTTGAAGTTGAATGGTTTTCTCTGTTTGTGTGTGTGTGTGTGTGTGTGTGTGTGTGTGTGTGTGTGTGTGTGTGTGTGTGTGTGTGTACAGATAGAAGTAGGCCGCTTTCAAGACTCCCTGTGTCTGCTGAGAGATTACTATTCAGCGATGTGTAAAACTGCGTTTCCTGAATCCACACGTGGCTTCACTCGCATCCCATTGCTTGACATCACTGCAGAAGAGCAAGTCGAGCAAGAGGAGTCAAACATGTAAAAAGAAGCTTTACATATAATGATTTATCATCATGTCACAGACATTACAGGACTATATATCTTCTGCCGAGCTACTGTAGTTGTCCATCTGTCTGTCTCATAATGTATGACTTTGGCTGTGTTCAGTTTTGCAGTATGCAAATTTCCCCCCAAAATTATGTAAATGTACATATTTACCAAAATGTCCAAAGTATTAGTGTGTGGAATATTGTATCCCAAAATACAGTGTGCTTTTATTTTAACCTTCAATTTCATTTGTGACAAATTAACTGAATTAAAATTTTTTTATCATTCTGCCTGCACCTGGTCAACACTTGTAGCGCTAACTATGATCATGATGAGGGCATGTGTGACAAAGTAAGGTCAAGTAAAGTCACCTTTATTTATATAGTGCTTTATACAGACTGTTTCAAAGCAGCTACACATTAATACACAGGAAAATAACAGATTAATGTCAAATTAATCAATTATGAACCAATTTTAGCTGTAAAGCAGCTCTACAGAAGAAAATGTCATTATTCAACTCAACTTCAACTTTAGCTTCAGTTCAATAATTATCAATGTTACACAGTTCATTAGTTAAAAAAAGTTCAGCTCTACAGAAGACTATAGTGTCATTATTCAGTTCAAGTCAGTTCAATGTTGATTCAAATGAGTTCAATGACAGTGTCAGTGCAGTTAAATCGCTAATATTACTGAATATTTATTATCTTTTAAACTTTTTACAATGTGACAACAATGTAGCAATATGTGTTGTACATGCTCTTTTAATAAACAATATATGGTTACACTTTTTTTTACAGTAAAGATGTTTCGATAGACTCTAAGGCACCACAGTCAGTGAGATACCTGATGTTTGATGTGTAATATACATTGTTATTTCAGCTCTGGCCCTGCGCTGTTAGAAAAACCTACAAAGAGTGCTGAAGAACAAGACTCTGAAATGGAGGACAAGAAGAAAACTAAAGTGTATGTGAGCTTTTCTTTTTTGTCTTTGGGTGTGTATAACAACGATGATCATGTTTGTTGAATTACTGGATATGTTTGTGCCATCAGGTTTCCATTGGTTTCCTGCAGATCTCCCACTTCTGAGCTGCTCAAACAGATCCTGCACCATCCTGATGAGAAACTGCTGCAGGAGTTCTTCCAGACAGCTCTCACCACCGTCAGGACCATGGTGTGTTATCAGAAATTTATAATAATGTTTTTGATGTTAAGCTTAAAACAATGAGCCATATTTGCCATTACTGATATATATCTAACAGACAAATGCAATTGGTTTAATATTTAAAAATTTGCAGCATCTTTCAGTTAAGGCAAGGAATATTCCTCCGAACTACATCATGATCAAGTAGGAGTGCGATTGTAGACAGAAATCCATGAAATGCCCTTTTTTGGGAACTTAAATCAGTTAACAAATCTGTAAATATGTAGAAATTGAGTCAAAATGTAGATGATTTGAAAACAATCTATAATTTGATTGAAATAAAAGTGGTTGAATGACTTGTAACATGCTGTAACGGAAGACTAATTAAAAAAATATAAATCAAAATTGCATCAATGACTTCCTAATCACATATTAAAAGCAGCTATTTTAAATTTTGGGATTTCTATAATATTGGTTAATAATTTGAATAAATTGTTGAATATATAAACACTACCGTTTAAAAGTTTGGGATCAGTAAGATTTGTTTTTAAAGAAATTAATACTTTATTCTTTAAGGATTGTTAAAATTATTTTTAAAAAAATGACAGTATGATTTTTACATTGTTACAAAAAATTATATTTCAAATCAATGCTGTTCTTTTGAACTTCCTATTCATCAAAGAATCCTGAGAAAAATGTATCATGGTCTCCACAAAATATGAAGCTGCACAACTGTTTTCAACATTGATAATAATCATAAATGTCTCTTGAGCAGCAAATCGTCATATGAGAATGATTTCTGAAGGATCATGTGACACTGAAGACTGGAGTAATGATGCTGAAAATGCAGCTTTGATCACAGGAATAAATTACATTTAAATAATATATTGAAATAGAAAAACGTTATTTTAATAAATGCTGCCTTGGTGAGCAGAATAGACTTTTCAAAAACAAAAAATCAGTCTTAAACTTCTGAATGATCGATAGTGTTTATGATAGATGTGATTTATATTTTTCATTAATGTTTCATTATGATGTTAATTCTTTTATATTTTTATCCATGTTTAACATTTCATAATTTATTATGATATACTCACTTGTGCCGGCACATCTGTCTTCACACAACTGTGTGTCAGGTGTCGGCAGAGTCGCTGCAGCGAGAAGACGAGGAAGGTGATGAAGAACAGAAGCCGGTGGAGACACAGAGAGTGCAGACTTCAAGCTCTGCCACGGACAATAAGAAAGCAGGGAAAAAGAAAGGTGAAGAACCTCCAGTCAATCATACGTATGAGTTTCAGCTCTGTTCTGTGTTGACATGAGGGTGTGTGTGTTGTTTTAGGTGCTCCCACCCCTCCTCAGGAGCCCAGTCCTCAGCCCACAGTGGTGAAGAACCCTGAGGAGGTCAAGAGGAGGGCAGAGAAGAAACGAATCAAGCAGGAGTTCACAGCCGCACTGAAACGTGAAGGTATGCCGTGAGCTATTGGCCGAAAATGTCTTGTGATGCCCTGTTTTGTGCTTTGTACATCAGTGTGCAAACAGTACAAATCTTCGGGATGTTTGTGTGTTAGTGGTAATAATTTGCTGTGTTTGTGTGCAGAACAAACGGTGAAGCTGCGTTTGGAGCTGGTGAAGGCTCATGCGCTGAGAACCGTGAGCAGTCTGCAGCAGAGAGCGGAGCAGGTCTACAGGAACATGGAGGAGTGGCTGGGAGCTCGCTTCCTGTCTGAGATGAACAGGTGAGAGGAGGAGGATGGACGGGTGACGGCACATCAAGAGAGGATGAGGATGCGGTCTTGGCTCTTTTGATTGAAATCCATTTAGCTGCAGAGATTAATGTAAATGATGAATGTACTTCTCAAAAAGGCTGAATATCAGAAATAGGCAGGTCATATGTCACACCCAAAACCACAATATGAAACAAAAATTATGTTTTGCTAAATTAATTGACTCTGTAAATTATTTAACTTAATTTATAATTAAGATCAGAACAAAATTAATTCAGTACAACAAATACCATGATGTAAAAAACCTTTATAAATAAAACCAATATAAATTCTTTATTTAGCTTATTTTTAATATTTTAAGTTTGTAATAATATTGTTTTCAATATTTTTTTAATGTTTTTGCCATAAGTCTCTTATGCTTGCCAAGTCTGCATTTATTGAATCAAAACTAATGTGATTTTTATCAATATTAATGTTAGTAATATTTTTTTTATTTCAATTTAAATGATTGGTTTTCAATTTTTTTTCATATTAGAATGTCTTCTGAAGGATCATGTGACAATGAAGATTACAAGAAAAAAAGAAATTTTTATATTTCACTGTCTATTTCACATTTAAAATGCATTTTATTATTCCAAACCAGTAGTGTAGTTTGAATACTTTTAATATATTTTCTTCCATTCATTAAAAAAATATCAAAAAGAATCGATGGACGGACGGACGGACAGACAGATTGATTTCAGGACCTTTACCCAAAAATACCATATGTGCTTCTCATCATACTGTACACATGTACAGTATTGTTCGAAATAATAGCAGTACAATGTGACTAACCAGAATAATCAAGGTTTTTAGTATATTTTTTATTGCTACGTGGCAAACAAGTTAGCAGTAGGTTCAGTAGATTCTCAGAAAGCAAATGAGACCCAGCATTCATGATATGCACGCTCTTAAGGCTGTGCAATTGGGGTATTAGTTGAATTAGTTGAAAGGGGTGTGTTCAAAAAAATAGCAGTGTGGCATTCAATCACTGAGGTCATCAATTTTGTGAAGAAACAGGTGTGAATCAGGTGGCCCCTATTTAAGGATGAAGCCAACACTTGTTGAACATGCATTTGAAAGCTGAGGAAAATGGGTCGTTCAAGACATTGTTCAGAAGAACAGCGTACTTTGATTAAAAAGTTGATTGGAGAGGAAAACCTATAAAGAGGTGCAAAAATGATAGGCTGTTCAGCTAAAATGATCTCCAATGCCTTAAAATGGAGAGCAAAACCAGAGAGACGTGGAAGAAAACTGAAGACAACCATCAAAATGGATAGAAGAATAACCAGAATGGCAAATTCTCAGCCAATGATCACCTCCAGGATGATCAAAGACAGTCTGGAGTTACCTGTAAGTACTGTGACAGTTAGAAGACCTCTGTGTGAAGCTAATCTATTTTCAAGAATCCCCGCAAAGTCCCTCTGTTAAAAAAAGGCATGTGCAGAAGAGGTTACAATTTGCCAAAGAACACATCAACTGGCCTAAAGAGAAATGGAGGAACATTTTGTGGACTGATGAGAGTAAAATTGTTCTTTTGGGTCCAAGGGCCACAGGCAATTTTTGAGACGACCCCAAACTCTGAATTCAAGCCACAGTACACAGTGAAGACAGTGAAGCATGGAGGTGCAAGCATCATGATATGGGCATGTTTCTCCTACTATGGTGTTGGGCCTATTTATTGCATACCAGGGATCATGGATCAGTTTGCATATGTTAAAATACTTGAAGAGGTCATGTTGCCCTATGCTGAAGAGGACATGCCCTTGAAATGGTTGTTTCAACAAGACAATGACCCAAAACACACTAGTAAACGGGCAAAGTCTTGGTTCCAAACCAACAAAATTAATGTTATGGAGTGGCCAGCCCAATCTCCAGAACTTAATCCAATTGAGAACTTGTGGGGTGATATCAAAAATGCTGTTTCTGAAGCAAAACCAAGAAATGTGAATGAATTGTGGAATGTTGTTAAAGAATCATGGAGTGGAATAACAGCTGAGAGGTGCCACAAGTTGGTTGACTCCATGCCACACAGATGTCAAGCAGTTTTAAAAAACTGTGGTCATACAACTAAATATTAGTTTAGTGATTCACAGGATTGCTAAATCCCAGGAAAAAAAAATGTTTGTACAAAATAGTTTTGAGTTTGTACAGTCAAAGGTAGACACTGCTATTTTTTTGAACACACCCCTTTCAACTAATACCCCAATTGCACAGCCTTAAGAGCGTGCATATCATGAATGCTGGGTCTTGTTTGTTTTCTGAGAATCTACTGAACCTACTGGTAACTTGTTTGCCACGTAGCAATAAAAAATATACTAAAAACCTTGATTATTCTGGTTAGTCACATTGTACTGCTATTATTTTGAACAATACTGTATATGGGCTTATTGTGTTTGCATATTTCTCCAGTATTGACCAGCTGACAGAGTTTGTGCGGATGCACATTGAGAATGGAGTTCAGATCCATCATGAGCTCGTGCTGCAGAGTGCTGATTTCTGCGTGGATGGAGACACGCGTGTCGTGGCGAGTCCAGCAGCCGCTCCGCGCCGATCCCTGCCGGAGCAGCCCAGGAACAGCACTCTCACAGTCCAACAGCTACACGTCCTCTGCGCTCAGCTGCGCAAGACCGCCCCTACTGGTCAGAGTCAAACTAACATGCCAGGGATTGTTTACCAAAAAAAAAAAAACATTTTTCTGTTTTTAATGAACAATCCCTTTAAAATTGTGTGCTCAACTGATTGAACACAATAATAGTTCAACTGAACTAAGCAGAACTGAGTAGAAAAGGTCAGTAACTTTATCATGTTGTGTGATTAGGTCTGCTGTGCTTTAATGAGTTGACTGAAGTTATGCATGACTTAACCTCTCCTCACCTGGGCAGTGATGTCCTACCTGAGCCCTGGATGCATATCACTCCCTCACAGGTACATCTTCACTCAAACACCTCCGTCTCTGACTAACAGAGCAAATTATGGTTTGTTGTTTGTCTTTGGTTGCAAACACTTTTACCTAATTTTCTTTCCCAACAAAGCATTGCTTAAAGTCTACATGAAATGGAAGTTGCGATAGTATTTTCTTCCCATATGTGACGTATAGTATATCCGAGTGAAATGGCTTCTCCAAAAAGAATAAAATGTATGGTGGGACTTAATTTAGTTAATCAGGAATTGATTGGATTGTTGTGGTTTGCTATTGGTGGATCTCATGTGAGTGACCATTGCTTTGCCTTGAAAAAAGAGACAATATCAACTATATTTTTAGTTGAAATTATAAATTAAAGATACATTTGTTTTGTGGAGTTCAAAACTTAAGACAAAACATGAAGAATAAACAATTTTAAGATCATCAACGTTAAGGCATCATAATTGACAAAAACGAATTGTGTCAAATTACACAATGTGTGTGTGTGTGTGTGTAGGTTGATGAGCTGGTGTGTGTATTAGCTCAGGACTCTGAGATGCTGGACTGGCGTCAGTTTCTGCTCAGTGCGGCTCTGCCGTGGCCGTTGCCCTCTCAGATTCAGCTGTTAAAAACCCTCCAGCGCTTCAGAG
The DNA here is from genome assembly GCA_023029165.1 of Gobiocypris rarus. Classification (NCBI taxonomy): domain Eukaryota; kingdom Metazoa; phylum Chordata; class Actinopteri; order Cypriniformes; family Gobionidae; genus Gobiocypris; species Gobiocypris rarus. The sequence goes on from CM040916.1 coordinate 49,213,461, forward strand.
CAGTCGACACTGCAGGAACGGGACTCATCACACAAGAACAATACACACAGGTCTGTTACGCTCATGCACACTTCGCAGAACATCGCTGCAATGGTCATATTAAACAACACAGGTCTATAAACACAAACGCATGTTCATACAGTGGTACAATCACTTTAACAGCCTTTTTATAATGAAAATATTGTTCTGTAGTTACTTTTATTCCAAACTTCATATTATTGTGCTGCATTTCTGTCTATCAGTTCAGTTTATGATCTCTTTTGTTCTGTGATTAGGTTGAATTGTGGTTCTCCAGTGAAAGAGATCTTCCTGTCCCAAATGACCCAACTGAACCTCTGCCCTACGACAGACTAGACAACCTTAAGAAGGTAATGCAAATGAAAGGATTTTTACAACTTTAATTATGTTCTTTACTTTGAAAAATTCACAAAACAATCAGCATCAATGTGCCTCTCAAACTGTTAGAAACTTGTTAGGACACTTCTGAAGTTCTGAAAGTAGATTCCTCATGATTTGACTGACCCCTTTAATGCTTTGAGCAGTGAAACATCACTGAATACAGAAAATGCATCAATATTGATGGCTTTGAAAATGTGCAACTCTAATGTTTCTCTAAAGATATTCTGAACATATAACGTGTATGAATGCATGTGTTTTTGTGTAGTTTTTCTTCAGTCTGTTTGCGAGCTCACACTCATCCCTGCTGATGCTGGACTATCTGAGCATGCTGCTGTATTTCTGCTGCCATCCTGAACCGTCTCAGGGCTTCACCAGAGCTCTGGGCCTCGTGATCGGACACACACTGCACTACAAACACACCGGCCCCCTCACACAGGTACACACACACAACCATTTGTGTAGCTATCTTTGTGAGGATATTTATTGATATAATGCAATCACTATCCCCTTACCCTAACCTTAACCCTCAAAAAGCTCTTTAAAGGGCATCAGAAAGTGATAACTGGTCCTCACTTTACTCACTCCGATGGTCTACAACTCAAATTGGTCCTCACAGATTACTGTACAAGCACGCACACACCCACACAAACAGTATGAGCTGATTCGTTTGTAGGTGAGGCTCACAAAACCTGTCACATGTTGAGGTCATATTTTACACTAAAATCAAAAGAAAGAAAAGTAAGGCTTTTTAGAACAATAACATTTATTGCATTATAGCATTTTTATGATAATGAAGCATATTAATCTTGCTTGTTTTCTAGTTGTCATTACTGTAATGTACAAAAATAATCTATGAATGACTCTTGTACTGGTTCAAACCGGTGTGTTTCTGCTGTAGTCTGTGCCGTATATGGAGGGCGTTGGAGTTGAGGAGTGTGACGCTGCTGATGAAGAGGAGAGAGGGGTGGAGTCTGATGAAGTGGGCGTGTCAGTTGATGATGTGCTCAGAGTTCTGAGTCGTGGAGATGATCACGTCTCTCCACATATGAACCGCTTCCAGCCAAACCGCAGGAGTAGAGATGAATTCAGAGAGGTAGAGTATAACAGCTCTGATCCAAAACTAGAAAGATCCATCAGCCCAACCTAAACATCATTTTTATTTGAACTATTTTAAATCAAAATATAATGTGAATCATTTTGATTTAAAATAGCAAGCAACATTGCAAAAAATACATAAAACCAAAAACATAGCTAACTATTATTAACCATAACCAACAATGTGTATTTGTTAGTCATTCTCATAAAAGTCTCATAGTTCTCATAATAGGGCTATTTTATGAAATCTGTGTGTCCGGTAGATGTTCACTGTTAAGTATCTCAGTTTTGAAGCAGAGCAACATGACCTGTGGTTCTGTAGATCAGCAGATGATCCAGAGTCTCTTCAGGGCTGTGTTTAATGTGTGGTTGTGTGTTCAGGAGCTGCTGAAGGTGTTTAAGGAGTTGGGTTTTAAGGGTGAGGAGAAGATTGCTTTCTCCACACTTTCCCAGCATCCCTTTCTGCAGGATTTAATGGAAGGATCATCACAGTACCTGCTTCCCGTGAGTATAACACTAACACTGTAAGAGCTAAATACAGATCAAATTAATATATTAAAATTATATTATATTAGTGATTGAATGATTCCATGCACTAAATGCATACATTCTGCTTGTATTAAAACATTCATTTGAAACATTTTCAGAAAGATGTGTGGCCTTTTTTCCATGTTCTATGCAAACTTCCTGTTTCAATCCGAAATAAGTCAACACAGGACAGAAAAATGCACTAGCATCAAGCCTGTTGAAGGGATATTTATTGTAATTTATCAAGTGAAAATACAAATGAAGTTTGTAGTTACACTAAAAACATAGGTGTTTTTAATAAATATCATTATATGTCTTTATAGGACATTCACAGAATTTTCCAGGCCTAACAGACTGAAGATCCTTGAAGCTTCTCAACATGATAAACACTCAATAACACACACCAACACATGAATCACACAAGGTACATGCTAATGGAATAATAAACATTAAAGCTGTATTTGGTATATGAATGCTTTTATTTAATGTAATTTACATTTAAATTCATCATGAAAACATGAACAGTGATCTGCTAAAATAAAAAAAACTCAAAATTTCTAAATGTATTTAGTGTGGTGGAGATACATATTTTGATTGTAGCTGTGTATTCTTGTCTCATTACAGTGATTCTGTCAAATCGATTAATTTGGTGTATTTGTGTGATTCAGAGATGATTGATGTGGATGCTTGAACATGATCGCTTACAATAAAAGCAAAACATAATGAACATTACGATCAATGTAAAATCAGCATAAAACACTAACACAAATGTAAAGTAAAATTATATATATATATATATATATATATATATATATATATATATATATATATATATAAAGAATATATGAGTGAAAAATACGTTAAATAAGTGTTAATGAATATATATTAATACACATGTATGAATATAAATGTAAAGGAAAATACAATAAAGAATGAACTACATCAGTCTCTGCCAAATTAATAATGTTCACTTTTCTGCTGTCAGGTGCACAATCACCCGCGAGATCCAGGAATTTACATTTGTCAAAATAATAGAAACAGAGTGTAACCTCTGCTTTTGAACACACAATAATCTCTAAAAATTATATGAAAAATTAAACCCTATAATTATCTCTGATTTTTAGGTCTCTCAGAATGGAAGACTTTTCAGTTCTCCCCCTAAAAAGAGGCAAAAGCTAAAAAACTATAACAAAAACACCATAGAGTAGACACATGGACAGATTCATTCAGGCATTAAAGACTCTTCGGCATTGACCATCAAAATGTCTTTCTGATACTGTTGCTCTGCAGCCCCAGGCATGCTGCTTTTATCGCTGTAGGATTCTAAGATATTGATGATCTCCTGTAAACCTTGTATCTTAGCCCGTGCTTTGATGTTTTCCAGGATGGGCTGGATAGTAAAGCCGTATTCCATAACGCTCCAAATTTTATGTCTGTCTTCTTTGTACTTATAGCCACCAGTGTGGATGCCAATTAGATTGCAGTCTGCATCAAAAACTGGAGAGCCAGAAGATCCGTGAAAGAAACAAGAGTCATAAGTAATCTGGTTTTTATATGCTGAAAAGTCCCAGTTCTCTTTCAAGTTCACATCCTTCATAACATGAATTAAATCTTTATGCTCATATGCATGTTCATTTACAGCATCCGGTCGCTTATCTTGCTGAATGATGAAGCAGGGGTCCATTTTCTTAACCCCTTCTCCTGGATGTCCCACAATGCAGATCTGACCTCTGTTAGGAGGGTTTGGACTGTACCAATAGATCAATTTAGGATACTCTGCAATTTCATTAACAAGTGATGAATCCGAATCCAATTCCAGAAGAGCATAGTCAAGAAACCTACCACTAACATCCTTCTCTTTAGAGTAAGCTATGAGTTGTTTAACTGGTATGGGCTTGATCAGTGAAGTCTTGTCTTCATAATCAAAAACAGCTGTGAACTGTGCAACGTTCACTGTCGATGAGATGCTAGTCGATACCTCAAGAACATGAGCATTAGTGAGGATGAATCTGTCGAAGAGTAGGAAGCCGGTTCCTATGGCAGACTCCCCGACTCGAATCTGACACACAGAGTCTGAGAGCCTCATGAGCTCCTTCACTTTCTTCACCTCTGAAAAATTCTCAACAGTTTTGTGATATTCTGTTCTAAAGAACTTTTGGACCTGTGGCTTGTTCATTAGGTTCTCTCGCTGCTTTAACGTCTCCATTAAATCTTTATGCTGATCACGCAGAATTGTCAGAATTTCTTCAGATTTGTCTATGCGTTTAGCTACGTACCGCTTAGTTGAAGGATTGGTTGACTTTGTTGTGTTTCCATCTTGTTTTTTTTCATTCTGGTTTGGCCCAACGTTTTCTTCTTCATCAGCATCTGAAGCTACATTAGACTCAGATTTGACAAAAGGGACATCATCCTGACTCTCTGGCTGAATGTTGTCACTGATAACAACTACCTGGAAAGACTTTTTGTCAAGAATCTCTACAGGCATTGACAATTCATGGTTTGTCTCTGTACCAAACTCAGAAAGTCCACAGTCTTTCCTAAAAATGACATTGTTGAATCGTCCATCACGTTTAAGAGCAGTTTTGACTTTCTCTCCTTTGAATGCAAACACACAAACATAGCGAACACGTGTCCTCAGAGCTTTGCTCTTCAGTAAACACATTATTTTTGGTCCTCCTTCTTTTTTAACCCAAAAACTGACTAATGCTTCAGGTTTACTTCTTTTACTGAGGTGTGAAGGATCTGCTGTTGTTTGATTTGTAGAACTATTTCCATCCTTAGGGATGAAGTTTATATCTAAGAGCTCATCTTTTTCAATAAGACAGCAGGGGAAATCCGTCTTCACAGCAGCGCCAGGAACTTCTCCTTTGGATCTTTGGATGAGTGTTTCTTTCTGTATGTTCTTCTTTTTGTCTTTTTCAGACCTGAATTGTTTGCTTGTATTAAGAGCCTCAAGCACAGTCATGGATGTTTTACACGCTACTGAATATTCCTTGGAGTTTAAACAAAAGCGGAAAGTATGGTTTTTCTCTTTGGCTTCCTGTTAACATGAGAAAAAACACTATTTATGTACACAAACTTTTTAAGTGAATTCACTTGTAGAAATGTTTCTAATAAATGATTAATTATGCATATACAGTCAAGTCCGAAATTATTCATACTCTTGGTAAATATGACCAAAGAAGGCTGTGAAAGTAAAAAAGTTGAGAGGAGTTGCAATACAAAAGTTGTTAATCCTTTTGATCTTTTGTTTTAAAAATGTATAAAATTCTAATCTTTCATTGGAGAATAAGAATTGTAAATGGAGGGAAAAAATCTTATTATGAAATAAATGTTTTTCACTAATACACATTGCTCACATTTAATCATACATTTTATTCTAAAAAATTTTGCAACCTCTTTTTGCCAAGATAACAGCTCTGAGTCTTCTCCTATAATGCCTGAAGAATTTTAAATGGGGGAAAATCTTATTATGAAATAAATCTTCTATAGTGTTAAGGTTAATATACTGTACCAACTGTCAAAAATGATTGATTGACAGGTGGGCGGGATTTCCGGTATAGGGGTGGGACTTCCGGTGTAGGTGGGACTTCCTGTATAGGTGGGACTTCCTGTATAATAAATCATGTGATTGACAGTAAGTTTTGATGTTTTTGACAGGTGGTTTTGACATTAAGTTTTGATGTTTTGATGTTTTGATGAATTTGACACAAGGTTTTTTGTTTTTGAATGCGGTATAATAAATCATGTTATTGACAGAAGGTTTTGTCTTTTGAAGTCGCTGTTATCAGGAAATTCCCCTCCCACCCCGCCGCATCCCATAGCAGCGTATCTGCGGGACTGTACTGTGAAAAACTGTGAAGTGCGTCTCCCACACACATCTGTTCTTTTAAAACAATATAAACCTCAAGTTGTATGTTTATAAAATAGCTTACTAAAAAATCCACAGAACCAACCATTTCAGTTTAAATAAAACTGGAGTCACAAAAATGGGGTCATAACAAAAAAAAGGCAATCAGTTAAATGTTCATAGAGTTGAAGAAAAAAATAAAACAGGTTATGAAACAGGGCAATGTATGAAACAAAATAAAAAAAATCATCTTACATGCTTAGAAACAATCAGTGACATGTTTAAAGAGTTGAAAAAAAACATACAGGTTATGAATGTATAAAACAAAATAAAAAAATAATTTTTAGTTTAGAAATCACGGCCCTTCTTTTCACACACAGCAGCGTTCACCTTGAGCGCGCCTCTCAAAAACACAGGGCACGGGTGTCTGTGCGTAACAGGCACGGTCTTTAGATCTCTCCTAATTTATTTTTCCAATTACAATCTTTTTCAATAGTAGTTCTTCCACAGGGAGTCGTCCTGATTGTGACAGTTCGGCGTAAAATATGGCCCGCACGTCTCTGATGTTTCTCAGGTCACGGACGCGTCGTGAGATAAGGTACCAAAATGCATAGTGCAATGGTGCCATTTAGCATTGATGTTTTAAACATTCATGCATTGGTACAGTGTTTTAATCATTGAGTCATCTCTGGTCTATCAGCTATAACTAAAAATCTGCATTATTGTTTGAAGCTATTGATGTTTTAGGCATTTATGCATGGTTAGTGTTTTCTGTAACATTAAACACAGCATGTTGCTGTTACGGATACTCTCCGGTGCCCCAGAGTTAAAACTACATCCAGTTATCACACAATTGTACGCTCTCCGGCAAATAGTTTAAGTCCAAACTCCCTCAGATCCTCCAGAGATAAACTCCAGTGTGAATGCTTCAGAGCCTCTCTGGACAGGAGGGGTTACAGCTGAGACTGCTGGGCACCATGGCACAGCACATGTTAAGTTAGTCTGCCAACGCCTTTCTAGAGCCAATATTTTGTTCGTAATAATTCTATTTCAAAGTATAATCTTTAAAGTTTAAATTAGATCTAAATCAAATCTTTAAAGTTTTTAATAAAGTCGTATCTTCTTTATCTTCCAACTGTATAACATCTGATGCCACATTGTAGGCATGATTTTTCCTTAAAATCAACCTAAAGTATATTCTTATTAAAATCGTCTGTTCAAAAACTTTAGCTTGTTTAAAATTTAAAATCTAAGATCTTATTTCTACAAATATTCAAGCAGGTCTTGATTAATAACCATTAACAATGGATGAACCGGTGCAATGAAACATGTTTGTCACAAATCTGTATTTTTTTAAATAAACTAAAAATATCTAATTTGTTTTAAATAGATTCCAATTATGAAGGAAGTTGAACGAGGACTTAACATCGCTCTCATTTAGTTTTAAGAAAATCTCCAGACAGGTCCTTCACAGTCTTTAATGGCAGCTTCAGGCTATAGTGATGGGGTGATTTGGAGACCAGATGTTTCTCTTTGGTCAATGACAAACGCACATAGACACCCGTGCCCTGTGTTTTTGAGAGGCGCGCCAAGGTGAACGCAGCTGTGTGTGAAAAGAAGGCAGAGTGCTGTGATTTCTAAACTAAAAATTATTTTTTTATTTTGTTTCATACATTCATAACCTGTATGTGTGTTTTTTTTTTTTAGTAAGCTATTTTATAAACATACAACTTGAGGTTTATATTGTTTTAAAAGAACAGATGTGTGTGGGAGACGCACTTCACAGTTTTTCACAGTACAGTCCCGCAGATACGCTGCTATGGGATGCGGCGGGGTGGGAGGGGAATTTCCTGATAACAGCGACTTCAAAAGACAGAACCTTCTGTCAATAACATGATTTATTATACCGCATTCAAAAACAAAAAAACCTTGTGTCAAATTCATCAAAACTTACTGTCAAAACCACCTGTCAAAACCTAATGTCAATCACATGATTTATTATACAGAAAGTCCCGCCTATACAGGAAGTCCTGTCTATACAGGAAGTCCCGCCTACACCGGAAGTCCCGCCCCTATACCGGAAGTCCCGTCCACCTGTCAATCAATAATTTTTTGGATCACTGTCCTGTTGGAAGATCCAACCATTGCCCATTTTAAGATTTCTAGCAGAGGCCGTCATGTTTTGATTTTTTATCTGTTGGTATTTTCTAGAACCCATGATACCATGTGTCTGAACAAGATGTCCAGGAACTCTGGAAGAACGATAGGCAACAACATTATAGATACAGAGGACCTCATTTTACACATGGGGTACTTTTTTAACCCTGTGTGCACCAAACCCATGATGAGGTCCTTGACATGGTATCATGGATTCTAGCAAATACCAACAGATAAAAAATTTAAAACCTGACTGTCCCAGCTAGAAATCTTATAATGGGCCAAGGTTGGATCTCCCAACAGGACAGTGATCCAAAACTAACATCAAAATCAACTGAAAAATGTGTCACTGAGTACAAAACCAAGTTTCTTCCATGGCCATTTCAGTCCCTGACCTTAACACTATAGAAGATTTATTTCATAATAAGACCCCCCATTTAAAATTCTTATTCTCCAATGAAAGGTTAGAATTTTATACATTTTTAAAACAAAAGAACAAAAGGATTAACAACTCAGATTAACAATATTCTTTGGGCATATTTACCATGGGTATGAATTTTTTTCGAGCTTGACTGTATATGTGTTATAGTACAGTAGATAAGTGATCTACCTGCTGCAGCTCATTTGAGGGTCCTTCTTCAACTTCTTTCTTAACTGAATGAGCTGTTGTTTTCTGGGAAAATGTCAACAACAGTGAGGTTAATGCAGGCTTACCACTGTCTACAGAGCCCCCTGTTCTCTAGGGCAGCATGAGATGCTTCTCGATCAGCACTCAGAGGAACACCTCACTTCAAATCAAACAACACTTTTCTCACAGCACTGCTCAAGTCATTGATGCAGCTTCCATCCCAACTCACTGTCACTGCCACTGCTGGAAAAACTGTGAAATTCACAGTTTCAAGAATTCAATTTTCTTGTTGTAAGATAATACTGCCATTGTTACATTGTTTTGCTTTTATATTAAAGTGCTTAGTTAATGTGGCTATTCTATTTATTTGGGGGTTTGAGAATTTCAGAAAACTGTCATATTTCATATAAACGTAATCAAGTAATCTGTGATTTTATATTGTTTTATATTTATTTTGATGACCTCAGCCACCGTAGTGCACAGTAGGTCATGAGAAAATTACCTAAAGGTTTTTGTTTTGTAGGCTTAAAACACTATAAAACTAAAGACACAAACCATGACCTTACCTGAGCATCCTGTGACGTCTCCCCAGATTTATCATCTCTGGCAGTCTGCGCCTTCTGAAAGAGACAACATTTCCATTAGAACGAAGCCTAAACCCAATGCAGTGTCTTAAGCAGAGAGAATGAGAAAGACCACAGTCACTCACAGGACTCTGTTGAGATGAACTCTGAAGGTCCATCTGCTTCATATTTTTTGCCGTTCCGTGTATCTTTGAACAGGACAAATGATGATGAGATGAGAGATTTTTTAACAATTTAGCAATGTTACCTTAAACTAGTAATAGTGAAATATTGTTCTTAATATTAGTAACCTTCAAACATAGTCTTCTGTTATTCTTTTACATTATTTTGTAATTTAATAACTGACAGACAGTCATGGATGTATTACTGAGTCAGGTTTCAGACAAACCCTAAAAGTGTGTTTTTGTTTTTGGGCATATTACAGAAATGTTAAGTTCTATCATAACTTAAGATCTGTCATAACCCTCGTCAAAAAATCATATTTGAATTTCACTTTTTCCTGTAGGATCTTATTGGATTCTTAGAATCCTATCGGACGTTCTGGTTTATTGGAATTTCGCTTTGTCCTGTGATATTTTTTTTAAATTATTATTATTAGAGAGAAAGAATTGGATCACATTAAAAACCTGTAGAAATTATCCTACAGGATATTTATGTATTAGAATCCTCTAGGAATCAGATAAGAATCTTATAGGACAAAAAATAAATATCCTATATAAGACAGATCCTAGCGGAATCCTAACGGTTCCAAAATATGATAGAAATTCTAAATGGAATCCTATACAAGTTTCTTATTGGAATCCTTTAGGATTTTTTTTTTTTTGACAAGGGATAAAACAAATCGTGGTAATGATACATTTGTAATGCTGCCGACTCTATAGAACAGTGGCAAGGGACTATCGAAGCTAAAAGAAGCGGAGACGACCATGAGGACAATTCATTCATGAACGGAACACTACTTAACCAAACACCGTTTTCTAATCTATCGTTGTTCATACACATTACAATATAAGTCTTTTTGCATTGTAAATTCCTTCACGGATACATCACAACGTCGGCTTTAACCAATCATGCTTTAGAAGATGATGCACAAGATTGCTGAAACTATAAAGCCAACCAAGCCAAGCAGATTTAAAGAAGACAAGAAACTAGAATCCCAATTTAAAAAGTCAGAGACATTTTAAATGGTATCTTCCGAACAGAGATATATCCTTTAAAAGCATAGCAGGAAATCTTACCTTGTCCAAGTTAAAGGAGAATCTATGGTGTGGGACAGTGTCCAAACGTGACTTCCTGACCTAAAAAAAAGTCTCATTCTGCCAACGCTCGCTTTGATCTGATTTCCTGCTCTTTAGTCCACGCCCAGAAAAGGGAATCGAATGAACTAGAATTTATGATGAAACGAAAGCTATTCATTTGCGTAAAGTGACAAGGATGAACACAGACGAGCTAAGCCCAACAAGTCATAATAATAGGCCTCATATCCCTCGATATTATTCAAATGTAATGATTAAAAAATCGATTGCACAATAAACAACAGGCTACTACAGAGTTTTTAAAGTTAAATAATGAAATCTTAAATAATAAAGACAAATAAATAAATGCTTCAAAAGGAAAACCTTTATTGTTTTCATCATAAACTTGATTTCAATTTTTTTTTTATGATTATTAGTATTAATATTTACTTTTACATTAGAGTAAATAATTATTTAGGTGTCAAAAATGAGGCCAATATATTTTTGGAATATATAGCATAATTTATATTTTTCACAGCTGGGCCCCAGTTCCAGAATCAAATCAAGTGCTTCTGAAATTAGCATCAATGACATAAACACTATATTACCAAAAGTTTTGGGACGTCTGCCTTTACATGCACATGAACTTTAAAGGGTTAGTTCACCCAAAAATGAAAATCCTGTCATTAATGACTCTCCCTAATGTCGTTCCAAACCTGTAAGACCTCTGTTCATCTCCGGAACACAGTTTAAGATATTTTAGATTTAGTCCGAGAGCTTTCTGTCCTTCCATTGAAAGTGTGTGCACACCCTACAGTGTGTGTCCAGAAAGGTAAGAAGTAAGGTATGAAAAACATCATCAAAGTAGTCCATGTGACATCAGTGGGTTAGACTCTTTTGAAGCATCGACAATACAATTTGGTCCAAAAATAACAAAAACTACGACTTTATTCAGCATTGTCTTCTCTTCCGTGTATGTAAATGAATAGATCCTTCAGATCTTATCTGTAATGTTTATGGTCTTTACGGAGAGGATGAGTCGTTAATGTCAAATGTGGGTGTGTCTACAGCACACTTACGACACAGGTAACATAACTGAACTAACACAATATTATATTTCTTTATTTAGGCTATATAACGTAATTATGGAGGAAATATTAAACATTAACGTATGTGTTTAGCTATAGAAATTAATTTGAATAGCTTACAATAAATATTAATACAACCTCTATATTGCACGCACTATATTGTATTACAATTCAAAGTCTGTCATGCATCATCTCGGAAATAAAGCAGTCGGAGTTATCTGCCTGATTGTTATGATGTGTGTATTTTAATTCCTGATTGAGCAACATCTATTTCAGACTCTATTGTAAGACAGCGCTAATGTATGCAGTCTACAGTTCCCTTATGAGTATAAGTGTTATGTGAATATAAGTAACTAACTTATTCCATAAGTGTTATCTATGCCATGTTGCCATCATCGTTTAAATCATTATCTGCTTTACAATGTATGCTGTTAACGAAATCATTGTTGAAACGTGCAGCTAGCCTACTGTATGAATAAAAACAAATACAGAATCACAACAGTACAAGACGATTTCTGGTTACAATTAGCATACATCTTTATTCCGATTTCAAAATGCGCACTTTGACATTTGTAATACATACGCTGAAGTGTCTCGTCCGCCTGCCGAGCTGATGTTCACTACTGTAAATACGAACGCAACTTTTTAATAAGGGGACATTACCGACTTTAAACAAATAACCAATTAAATTTTTTAGGACCTTTACATTGTAAAAATCATCAGTAAAATCATGTAATGTCCTATTGATTCAATAGAACGCGTGAGCTATCTGGGGAATACCAACATGGCGGCAACGTCATGAGAAATCCAGTCATTTATATAGATCAGTGGGGTCAACCCATTTCATATCAATAACCCCATTCATAACTATAACTCAAGGTCAAAGGTGAACATCTAGGGAAGGAGCCCAGGGTCAGAGGTCAACAACTTCAAAGACTAAGGTCAAAGGTCACCATCAATCAACATTTTTGACAGGTGGTATAGTTTATTCACTACTTGTGTGTGCAGATCTCACAGACACAAACTCGCCAGTCTTGATTATTAGAGGTCATCATGACCACTACAACAGAAAATACGATCAACATTACTTACTCTAATAGCAGCTTTAGTCATGCCATGGTTTCCCATGTACACTTATATTACAGTAATCAGAGGTTAAGGCTCACCCTATTTAGATTGGTCGAGCAGCATTGTATTGTTTTAAACTGAAATTCCCATTTTAGCTTTTACAGTCTAAGTACACTTAACTAATGGCAAGTTGTTAGCGGGAGATCTAAAATCTCAGTTGGCGTGCCCCAATGCTCGACACAAAGCTGGACTTTACTCCGTTATTATTATTACTCTGTTATCGGTCACAGACTTGCGTTAACATGGACTGAATCTAATATCTACTAGAGCCAGTAATTTCAGAGTTAATCAGAATCAATTCAAACAACTTATTAGTCAGGTAAACATGTATAGTGCCAATTACACAATAATTTTGAAGATAATCAATAAAAAACATAAATTGCTCAGAAATAAAGAGCATGATCATCTTTCTTACCTGACATAAGAAAGATGCATGCATGGAATACAATCAACAGCTCATCTTTTACAGCCTTCCCCTAAGTACTCAGACCAAGATAAACATTTTCCAAATGGAGGCATGAAATAACACGTGGAATTTGCATAAATTAGATATACGGAGTGAGAAACAGGATGTCATTTGGATGGAAGACCATTGGAAAGGACATCCCCCTGTTTTAGGCTACATCTCTAAACTTGCTAAACTTTATTACATTTTAATCTGTCTCTGTGCATGAGACCACAGTCGCACAGACATTTAAAATGATGCCAAACATCATTCAAACAAAACTTGCTTGCATTCACACATTGCATTTTGCATATTATCATTTTGAGTGAACTGAGTAAAGGGAAGGAAGTGGGGAGAAGAAAGAAATGTAAAGGAAGGATAGACGCTTTCCTTCATCTTCACACTGTGTGGTGTGGAGACAGATGACTGTATGGGTTTGTATTGTCCGTATTTCAGGAGATCAAAGTATCTGAGGTTCTTAATACTGTGTTTTTACTTTTAATGTTTTGTGATAAGTCCCTTGTTTGGCCTGAGCAGTTAAACTGCACACTGCTCTATAGTCTTCAGGAAAAACCTCAGATGCTGGAAAACCAATAAATGTGCTGGACCTGGAGGATTGTGTTTGAATGTAAGGTCATCTAAATACAAGTGTACTCCTCTAAGTTTAATTAATTAACTTTTTTTTCCCTTTTTTAACTAATTTTCAACATCTCCAAATCTTCTGGGACATAGAAAACTGCTCATCAAGCCTTTTCATTATTTTTTTCAAACAAAATGTGGTGTTTTTCAGTTCATTCAGTGTTTGAATAGCAAGATTATTTATAAAGATTCAATGTTTACCAATTTCTTTACAGGACATTCAAAAAAAAAAAAAAAAATTCAGACCCAACAAACTGAAGATCCGAAAAGCTTCCCAACGTGAGAAATCAAAACAACACATGAATCACACACAAGGTACATGCGAATGGATTAATAAATGCAAGTGGAATAAACAATAAAGCTGTATTTGTTATATTAATTGGTTTTATTTTTTGTAATGGACATTTACAGTACATTCATCGAGTAAATGTGAAGAACAATCTGAGGTTTTGCTGTATGAGTCCTGATTTTAACCCCGTCACTCTAAATCTATTTATTATAGTGAAGATACGTTTGATTGTGTATTGTTGTCTCTTATTACAGTGATTGTCAAATCAATTAATTTTGGTGTATTTGTGTGATTCAAAGAGGATTACTGTTAAAGCTTAAACACGATCCCTTACAACAAAGACAAACATTCAGATAAAATCACTGTAATACATCAACAGACATAAAAAGATATAAGAATAATGCATAAGGATATAGTAGCCTATGTGTGGATATGAATACAGAAGTCTGTATGAATAACAATGTAAAGAAAATAAAAACAAATTGTAGTCCCTGCCAAATGAATGTTCTCTGTTCTGCTCTCTTTGCACAGACCCACAATCACCTACAGATGAGATGCTTGACTTTACACTTGTCAAAAATAAGAGAAACCAAGTGTAACTTCTACTTTTATACACACAATCATTGCTAAAAATTATATGAAATGTGAAACCCCATAATGACAGTGAAAAATCTCTCAGAAATGAATTGAACGCTTGTCATGTTTTCCCAAAGAAATGGCGGCACAGACGTGTGGACGGCTTCAATCACAATCTTCCATCTCAATGTCGGTGTGATTCTCTTCATCTGCAGTCTCAGACTCATAGCTTTTATCGCCGTAGGCTTCTAAGATATTGACAATCTCATGCAAACCTCTTATCCTAGCCTGTGCTTTGATCATATCCAGAATGGGCTGCATGGAATAGGCATATTCCACAATGCTCCTAGTTTTCCCCTTTTCTCCTTTGTACACATAGCCTCCAGTGTGCACACCAATCAGTTTGCAGTCTTCATCAAAAACTGGAGAGCCAGAAGATCCATGAAAGAAACAAGAAGGATAATTAATCTGGTTTTGATAAGTGTCCCATTTATCTTCAAAACTCTTCTGTGTAATCACATTAATGAAATTGACATTCTCAGATATGTGCTTATCTGCAGCATCTTGTAGATTTGTATTCTCAATGATGAAGCAGGGGTCCATTTTCTTAATCCCACCATCTGGATGTCCCACAATGCAGATCCCACCACTAGGAGGGGGGCCAGGACTAAAATGACTGAACAACTCAGGACGGTCAGTGATTTCATCAACAGCTTCAAGAAGAGCAAAGTCAAGACGCCTTTTATCGGCATCTGTTATGTAACAGTAAGCAGCAATCTGTTTCTTGACCGGCACCAGCTTCACCTTCGAGTCCAGACGTTCAAAATCAAATGCAGCTTCTAAATGCTTTGTAGAAGAAAGCTTGTCTGGAGACTCGAGAAATTCCCTAACAACATGTGCGTTAGTGAGAATAAACTGCCCAAAGAGTAGGAAGCCGGTTCCTCTGGCGGACCCTTCCACTCGAATCTGACACACCGAGTCAGAGAGTCTCATGAGCTGCTTTACTCTATACACCTCAGAGAAACTCTGAACGCTTTTATCGTATTCTGCTCTGAGGAAAGTTTTGACCTGAGACTTGTTCTTTAGATTCTCTCGCTGCTTTAACGTCTCCTGTAAATCTTTAAACTGAGAACGCAGAATTCGCAGAATCTCTTCGGAGTCAATTATTTTAGAGTATTTAGCAGAAGTATTTTTGGATTTCATTGGGTTTCTCTTTTGAGTTTCTTCTTGTTCAGAGTTGACGGGATGCTGGTTAGGATCAACATTTCCTTTCAAATCAGCGGCTGAAGCTTCATTCATTTCAGCGCTGACACCACACAAGAAGTCATCTTGGCTTTCTGGCTGGATGTCATCACGGATAACAATGATCTCAAAATGCTTTCGATCAAGATGCTCCACAGTGCTTGACTTCCTATTGTTTATTTCATAGATTGTCTCAGTCCCAAGCTCACGGAGTGCACACAGTTTCGTGAATATGACGTTGATGAATCGTCCGTCACGCCGAAGAGCAGCCTTCAGTTTGTCTTCTTTGAATGCATACACACAAACATCCTCAACTTTCTTCTTCAGCTCATTGTTTTTCATTAAGCGTTTCACTTTCTCCCCTCCTTTTGTTTTAATGTGAAAGATTACGAGGTTTTCTGATCCATTGGAGAATGAAAGCCTTCCAGTTGATTTTTTCTTTGCATCAACATGTTTAGTATTTTTGATGAAGGTTATATCTAGGAGCTCATCTTTTTCAATAAGACAGCAGGGGAAATCGGTCTTCACAGCAGCTCCAAGAACTTCTCCTTTGGATCTCTTGATGACGATTTCTTTCTCCTTGTTATCTTCTTTAATCTTCTCAAACATCTTGTTTGTATTAAGAGCATCCAGCACAGTCTTGGATGTATCACACGCCACTGCATATTTCTTGAATTTGTAGCGGAAATTGAAAGTGTGGCTTTGCCCTTCCTCGCACTGTTAAATTCAGAAGAACAATAAAAACATTAAACATTTATAAATAAAAAAATGATTATAAATATTACATCATATTATAATATATACAAATAATATATAGCAGGGATGAGTATCCGCACAATTTTCCAGATTTAATTCGGATTCCACAGTCACTGAACACAACAGAAAATCTGAATGTACTTTTTTTAAAAAAAATTTTCACTTTAATTTAGGTGTATGATTCATGAAGTAGACGTTCAGCCAGTGATCTGCAGTACACAATGCACAATAATACAGGTAAAGGCATTTCAGTTGATAAGCACCAAGTGTGAAGTTAAATGCACATACCTGCTGCATATGGCTTTTTGATGGACTCTCTTTAACTTCATCCTTGAAAAAAATGTTTGTCCTTTCCTGAGTGAATGTCAACACATCAGTACTGTTAATGAGTCCACTAGTGTACATGGGTTTACAATCATATTGTTAATTATAAGCAATGCAAAAAAAATATAAGACCCTTAAATAATCTTCATCCAATGATTCAGATATGTCAGTATGCAACAAACCTTTAGAGGATCACGGCCATTATTTCCCTTTTTCTTGCTTGTAAAATGTATTCTTTCCTAGAACAATGGCATAAGCAACATTAAAAAAAGCATATTATTATTAATAATAACTGAACACACTTGAATTTAATTTAATAATATTGGCACAAAAAAAATTATCAAAAGTGCATGCAAGATTCTTGGTTTCTTTAATGTGCACCATTTCACACAAGATTAGCTCTGCTTCCCAAAAAAAATCTCAGACTGGGAAGAAAAGTAGTTCATTAAACGTTCTATATTGTAAGTCTTCTAAAGCCATACAGTAGCTTTTAACAAGGATTGTGTTTTATTTGTATTGTTCTCAAAGAATACATGCAGAAGCAAATGTTGAGAGAAATAGACGAAGGAAAAATAGTTTTTGGATGGACATTTTTTTTGGTCTGCTCCTCACACAGGATCCAGAAGTCTGGGAATATAGCGCACAAACTATAGACTACTTTTACAGTGCAGTTTTAGGGAGGGAACTTTACACGCTGTCTAGGCGATATATACAAAAATGATTAATAGGCCTATAATATATTCAGAATTTGAATAAAACTTGTTTTCCATTCTTGACAAGTGGCCACATACACGCTTCAACACATAAGCCCGTCCACATATAAATCACATGTAAAAAAATTGTGATGACTGACAGTGAAAATAATATTCATGTATGTATTGAAATCAAGTTCATATAAACGTCAGGAAACACGATTTCTGGCTGCATGTCAATATCCATGGATCACTGGATCTTTGGTAAGTTGTAAGGAACACCATATCAAGTCCAGCCTTCAGTTTAAACTGATAACCGTTTGTTTTACTTGCATATTAACTTAAGTCATGCAGCAGCTCTTCTGCCACTCAGTTCCGGCTGGAAATTGACATTGATGCATACCCTCTATATACCGTTTGATAGCATATAGTGGCTTGGCATGCAAAATCCACTCAGCCGTTGTCTGTTTTTATAAATCTGAGGTGATTGGGGCTCCCAAGTGAGTCCCCATTTGTTAGCCATTGACATAACATTGAACACGACCTGAATCACCTCATCAACACAACATCCTCAATAAACCCATCTCCGGCATGATGACTCCGATCTTTCAAATATTCCTATCTAATAGGAATATTCTGGAGTTTTGGTTCCTTGCCAATGTTGCCTTTGGCTTGGTTTGGTCAGTTGGGGATAATACATTTTCAACTATATTGCTGATCTGCCCGCATTCATTGACACTATATGATAATTGAAATGAGCTGGATAACATCACAGTTTTCTCCAGAGCGGCTGTACAGCCAAATCAAATTCTGTTGCATTATTTTCCTGTTAACGCTGTGAAGCTGCTTTGAAACAATCGGCATCGTAAAAAGCGCTATATAAATAAAGGTGACTTGAATCATCATTATTGCAATCTACCTGTACATTTTCACCAGTTTGTGACGCCCTTTTCACGCCACTGTTGCGGTCAGTCTGCATAAAGAATGTCAATAGCCAAGCTTAAAAATTTGAAAAGCAATAATTATAAATCAGATATATGATGCATAATATTTAGCAATTTGTCACCGCAAAAAAATTCAGAATGCTGCTGTTCTTCATTTTCTTTGCTGGTGTTGATTTTGGCATTGTTGGCAAATTAAAGTTTCTGTGAAAAGTACAAATGATGAGCTCAAGATTAATATCTCAAAGAAATCAGATAAAAAAATCTATTATACTACATTACTTAAAAAGGATAGTTCACCAAAAAAAAAGATTTTTTTTTACTCACCCTTAAGTTGTTTCCAACCTGTATGAGTTTCTTTCTTCTGCTGAACACAAAATATATTTTGAAGAATACGAGTGACCAAACAGTTGATGGATCCACATTGATTTCCATAATATATGTTTTTTTTTTTCCTATGGGGGCTGGGTGGGGTCAAACCCACCAACGAGCCTCACAACGGAGACCACCATGATATCATCTTGTAAACCATCATTTTTAGATCGCAACTAATTTCACAAATAATTCACACTCCCATTTGGTCCTTTACAGCATTTGTTTGTTACCAGTGAAAACATATTTGTGTACTGAGACAAAATCATCCGAGAACTCATTCATGCATAAGTTATAGGTCATGCATAAACATCTAGGGTAATATTATATTTGCTTGAATATGGTATTTTGTTTAAAAAAAAGTTACCTAATGTGAGTTCAGTTTAAACGAAGCAGGAGAAACTCCGTATCGTTTGCTTTCCTTTGTTTGTGTGTAACGTGTGATCACGTGTAGCCCGCGCAAATTTCAAATTCTTCTTTCAGTGTTTTTGGCGGGTTCCAGACTACTGTAAAAGCTGCATACCGCCACCTACTATAGTGGAGTGCGTTAAATCAAAGTACAGTCCCTGGTCAAATCATGGCTTCACTGATCTCTAGTAGACCAGTTTCATATAGAAATAATCCTCTATTTCCATAACAATAAAGGTTTTAATTTTAATAGATTTTAAAATATGTTATAATATTCTCTACCTTTATCTATACTCTGATTATTTTAATTGTGATTTACTTTACTCTATGTGCTGGTCTCCAGCAGAATTTGAGCCAATTCATTTTTATTTAATGCAGTACACAACTGAAAAAACAGATCTGTTTTTGTACAGGCCCAATAGAAAATAGTCACAATGGATGCTTCACATACCTTTTGA
The DNA here is from genome assembly GCA_023029165.1 of Gobiocypris rarus. NCBI lineage: Eukaryota > Metazoa > Chordata > Actinopteri > Cypriniformes > Gobionidae > Gobiocypris > Gobiocypris rarus. The sequence continues at coordinate 49,233,295 of CM040916.1, forward strand.
TTAACAAAGAAATATATTTTTCTGTTGCTCACTGGCAGTAAATAAATACAGTCCACTTTGATTATGAAAACAAAAAAGGGTCAATTGTTTCTATAGTCAGGTTTTGTACAGCTCATAATAGAACATCTTGTAAGAAACACATCCAGTTGACTAAATAATGAATTAGATAATTATCCATGTATTGCCTCATATTTTTACATGTGGTGGTAAGGTCTTAATTAAATTAAATTCAAACTGTCAAGAACTTTAAGTAGGCAGAGGCAGCACAAAACAGAAAAGGCAATAAAGAAGACAAACTGTAACCTTTTTTATCTTAAACTCTGAATTATGGTGTGTGCGAGCTGCATGATGAGACCATAGATTGCCATTTTTATTGTGTTCTTTAAAAACAAATCTGCCATTGAGCAGCATAAAAATGTTGACATTTTTTCTCATTCAGTTACACACAATTGTAAAGAAAGCTAAGTAAAGATCTCAAGAATATTTATTTGAGGTATTGAGGAAATGCAAACAAACAAGAACACGAATAAAAGAAAGACAAAAAAATCGTGTCATCAAAAAATGAGCACAAATCTTCCTTCAAATGTAAGTAGCACTGAACAGTTATTTAATAATAATAATTCAGGGACATTTAAAATAAATAAAAATTAAAACAGCATTCTTGTTATATGCATTCACTTTTTGATCAATGAGATTTAAAGTTTACAGTACAAAACAAGAGCTGAATAACCAAAATGAGACATTTTCTTCATATTTTCATCTGTATCTGTTAAATAATGAACACTTAAACAAAATACTCAAGCAAAAGACAGAATGGTGTCCTGTAGGTGATTTACTGGTCAAGTTCTCATCCTGAGGGTGAAAGGTCAGAGCAGGACCCAGTGACCTTCATGCATCTGGGTGACCTTAAATCTACCGTATTCTCTAAATAGAATCTTTAAACTTCAAATAAGGATTCTAAAGAGAACTAACGTGAAACCTTTTCTTCCCTTTTCAGCCATATATTAATGTTCCTCTGCATGAAAAGCAACCGTCACTGCTGTGAAGACGCTGTATCTTCAGGGCACTACAGTTGTGTATGTGGGCTTTGCTAGTTTGGCTTCATCTGGAAGTAAAGGGGCAATGGGAGGTAAGAGACACCCACACACACCCACACACCCACACCCCCACACCCAGACACAGACACAGACACAGACACAGACACAGACACACACCCGCAGACACACACGCAGACACACACGCAGACACACACGCAGACACACACACACAGACACACACACACAGACACACACACACACACAGACACACACACACACAGACAGACACACACAGACAGACAGACACACACACACACACACACACACAAAGAGACACACACACACACACACACAAGAGACACACACAAGCGTTAAAGCTGCAGTCCCTCACTGGACACTTCGGAAAGAGTGTGAAGATTAAAAAGTGCAAAAGTTTCCCTTTATTGTTCTCCTTGTTCTCATACATCATCAAAGATGCGGCTACGAGATGCAGAGGTCGAGAGGTAATGTCCTCCAGCGTACCTACAGAGAGACAATGACATCCATTAACAATGAGAGAACTCCATGTTCTTCAATGAAAACCTTAAAAAAAGCCTTGTTTCTTTTATATCTTATACTTTGAATGGGTCATTGTGAGCGGCAAAACGTTGGCTCTTATGATAAGTAGCTTGTGATGTTCATCTTTTTTTAAATCGCTTTCTGTGAACGCATCAGTGAGTAATGTAAATCAGACTCTACTGCGAAATCTACTGCGTTTACACAATGCCATCACACAAATAAAGGTGCAGTGTGTAGATTTTAGCGGCATCTAGTGGTGAAGTTGTGAATTGCAACCGCTCACCCCTCCCTTTCAAAGCACATAGAAAAGCTACGGTGGCCGACACAGGACAAAAATGTCATCGTCTGAGACAGCAGAGAGTAGCTAGCGTTCTGTAGAGCAGTTTGTCCGTTCAGGGCTACTGTAGAAACATAACGGCGCTAAATGGTGATTTCACTGTAAGGGGACCCGCAGAGTGTGTAGATAGAAATGGCTCATTCTAAGGTAATAAAAACATAACGGTTCATTATGTAAGGTCTTTATACACCACTGAAAAAATAGTAATGTATATTATATTGCATGTCTGTCAATAGATCCTCATCAATACTACACGCTGCACCTTTCATTTATTTAGCTGTGCTAATTAATTAATTATGCATTAAATATTAAACGTGTGTGTGTGTGTGTGTGTGTGTGTCTGTCTGTCTGTGATAATTATTGGGGCATACTAATTCAAATTTCCCCCCAAAAAAAGTGTTGGCACAATCCTTTCAATCTCTTTCTCTTTTACATGGGTAAGAAGTGTTGTATGAATAAAGAACAAAATAAAAATTAAATAGTCCTTAAATATATATAACATTTAAATTGACATATAGGCATATACATTTTTTTAAAATTGTTCTGAATGACAGCATAGAAATGCATGTGAAAAACTATATTTTCAAGCTCATGCTATTAGTTGAGATTGTGAGATATAGTAACAGACCTCCTGTTATCTGTTTCCAGCGGTTCTTCTCCAGTGAAGTCCAACGGTTCAACGTCTTGTAGTAATTCGACCTTGTCGTTTCGATCTCTACGAGACTGAGCTGCACACACACACACACAAACTCGATTTCTTTATCACATCTGAACAAGAAATCAAAGAAAGCGTATATTTTTCAGTAACACTAACAGAGTGAATCCTCCTCACCTCTGCCAGTGTCCGTGCTGGAGCCGTCCGTCTCCTTTAGCTCTGAGTACGCACTTCTGGTCCTCCCACCAAATCTTTCCCTCTGATCACTATAGCGTTCCCTCCATTCCTGACAGACAGAGACATGATGAACGGGGTTTAGACGGGTACAGAACAGTAATCTACCCTCATCATTAATTGTGAGGCAGTTTTGGTAGAAATAAACTCACTCTCCGTCTGTTCTCGCCATCCTCTGTTCTCTGCCGTTTTCTTTTTTCTGAAAACAAGAACAACTTTTAGAGCATTTTAAAGACAATTTAATCTTTTTTTTTTATTTATAATATATATATATATATATATATATAATGTACAATTAATGTATATATGTTTATACACTACCGGTCAAAAATTTGAGAACAGTACATTTAAAAAAAAAAATGTTTTTAAAGAAGTATTTTCTGCTCACCAAGGCTGCATTTATGTTATTCAAAATGTAAAAAAAATCTTTAATATTGTGAAATATTATTAAAATGTAAAATAACAGTTTTCTATTTGAATATATTTTAAAATGTAATTTATTCCTGTGATCAAAGCTGAATTTTCAGCATCATTACTCCAGTCTTCAGTGTCACATGATCCTTCAGAAATCATTCAGATATGAGGATTTGCTGCTCAAGAAACATTTATTATTATTATTATCAATGTTGAAAACAGTTGTGTAAAACATTTTTTTAGGATTCTTTGATGAATAGAAAGTTCAAAAGAACACTATTTATCTGAAATAAAAAGAATTTGTAACATTGTACTACCGTTCAAAGGTTTTGGGTCAGAATTTTTATTTATTTATTTCTTTGCAAAAGAAATTTAAAGAGAAATTAATACATTTATTCAGCAAGGATGCATTAAATTGATCAAGTGACAAAGACATTTATAATGTTGCAAAGAATTTATATTTCAGATAAATGCTGTTCTTTTGAACTTTCTATTCAATAAATAATCCTGAAATTTTTTTTACACAACTGTTTTCAACATTGATAATAATAATAAATGTTTCTTGAGCAGCAGATCTGCATATGAGAATGATTTCTGAAGGATCATGTGACACTGAAGACTGGAGTAATGATGCTGAAAATTCAGCTTTGATCACAGGAATAAATTACATTTTAAAATATATTCAAATAGAAAAGTTATTTTAAATTGTAAAAAATAATTCACAATAATACAGTTTTGCTATATATGTCTTTACTGTCACTTTTGATCAATTTAACGAAGCCTTGGTGAATAAAAATATGAATGTATTTTTTTAAAGAAAATCTACGTAGTGTTTATGCATATTAGAATTCATAATAAATCGCAATAGGTTTAAGACTGTACATTTTAAAAGCATACCATTTCAATTATATTACATAAGCTATATTATATTGACAGAAGAAAAATCAGATTTTATATGATTTGATTGATTAAAAAGAATCTGATTTATTAAATTATATTCTGATTGAAAACATTCTTTGAACAAAAGGCAGAAAAATACTGATTTATATAGAATCTAGCAATATCATCCAGTCCTTCTTGGGACTGTTGCAATTACACCAAATAATAATAATGAAACAATTAATGTGTATATTTGCTAAAACTATTTTATCATTGATTAGGTGTGAAGTAACATAGATTTAGACTAGGGATGCTCATTTCGGTGAATTTTTCCGACCAACAACCGATGCTCATTAATCGATTATTAACCGTTAACTGATACGATTATAATATAGAATGGGCATCAAATAAAAATACAATTGATGAGTGTCTGTGACCCGTTAAAAATACTTTTTTCACTGGTTTATTTTACTGTGCAAACACAACAGATCAATAACAACAACAGAAACGGGATTCACATATTATCACATGTTCACGCACCTGCAGCTGTTCTGATAACAGAGAAAAACGGAATAAAATCAAATAAATAAAAAGCATAAAATAAATATGCCTACACAATTTTTTTTATTAAATAATTACCAAATTAAGATAACAAAACGAAAATACACTGAATCCGTTTGAAGCTTTGAAGACCGGAATAGTTTTTCCCGTCATATCAAAATAGCAGGCCTACCTCAATCCACAGCTTGACTGGTTTTTATTTTTTTTAAAGTAACATGTCTAAATGATGTGGGTTAGTCTGGAGCACAGCCTGTTGACCGCGGCAGAAAGCCTTGTTTATACGGTCTCCGCAGTGCGAGCCTCCTCTCACTGCATGCGCCTTTGCCTGAGGAAGTGTTTACTCGACGCACTCTACCGTTGTGTGGTTCTTTGAAACAAGGGCAACTCTGAGTAATTGTTCAATAAACCATCAATACGTGGCAAAGTTTACTTTAGTAAACTTGACCAAAACCACACAACAAAAAGCATTAAGGATTCAGATGGCACTGGTGCCCGGGGAATACAGAGATAACGCCTCGATAGAGGGGCCAGCCTTAAGAAGCGCCTTTCATTTGCTTTCCACCAGTCAAGAGCTTGTACTACTGCTGTATTTTAATACCGCGTAGCATATTTTGCAAGTAACTTTGTCGCCCTTTCTGCCGAAATGGTCCCACATAGTAGGCTTCTTTCCCATTGCTTCATTTTGCGAAATATGTCTGCAGAGACGTGTGGTTGCAAGTGTCGATATGCCCCGTGAGTTAACAAATACAGCATATTTTTCTTTAAACATACAGCAAACAAACTAACAAACAAAAAACCTTTAAACCATTTAACTGATAGTATTAATCAGTCAAAATTCTTACTATCGGTTAAACGGTCAATATGAGCATCCCTAATTTAGACTAAAGTTGGAATTTGGTCTATAGTACCTCTCCGGATGAGTTCTCTCCCCTCATCCACCAGGTCAGAGGTCAGATCATTCTCTCCCATAAACTGCTGGAAGCCCAGCAAATTCAGACAGCGTGTGCCCAGACTAGAAAGAACAAGAGGAAAAACAAAGAGCTTACAGCCTTCCAACAACAACAGTCTCTATAATATGTTAGATTAGCCTGAATTTGTTAGATCTCACCTGAAGTAGGTTGCAATGCAGAGCAAAACGATGAGCATAGGATAATAAATATAAAAACCATTTGCGATAAATGACAGGACCTGCATGGATCCCATTATCTATCAGAGAGAGAGAGAGAGAGAGAGAGAGAGAGAGAGATTTGAGTGATGTGGCCTTAAGTATTAATACTGAAGATTTATGATAAAATTAAGCAACATCATTAATGCTGTGATTTTAATACACTTTTATATAGCCAATTACTTTTCCTAAAGGCATATTAGACAAAGATATTTTAATAGTGTCTTTGATTGAATGCACAAAATTTGTTTGCATGGTCTATCAAGACAGAAGTCGCCATACTGCAATTTTAATAAATAATTTAAGTTTAATATTAATTTAGTAAAATAAAGAAAATATTGCTGTTTATACCCAAGTATTGTTACACTGATTCATTTAAATACATCTTAAAAAATATAATTGAATTATGTTCTCATTTACAAACACCACTTTGAAAGTTATGAGGATATACTTTGAATAAAAGAATGAAAAAGTTGAAAAAATTATTATTACAGGAATATCGTTCAGACCTCGTAATTAGGATTCAAGTCTTACATGTTAGTTATATATATATTGATGATATTGTTTCATGAGTGGTTTGTGACTCACTGAATTGTACGCTGTCTGCTGTCTCTGCTGATGGGAGATGGTGGAGTCCATGTGAATCACACCCAGAAAGTTTAGACACAGCGGAGGCGTCAAACGACAAAACAACCTGCACATCGATCAGAATTAACTGATACAGCAACAAATCAAAGCAACTCGAGATGGTTTCTGAAACAATCACGTGGTGTTTCGTACATGCCGCTGAACTGCAGGCTGTAGGCGTCCGTCTGGTGGTGAGGGGCCAGGTAATAGTAGTTAAAGACTCGGATCCGGAACACAGTGGAGTACACGCAGTAACACAAGAAGAATATGGTGACAAAACACGCCATCTAGAGGACAACGACAGAATAATAATGTACAGGTTATAGTTTTTTTTCCCCCAACCTCACCAACCACTACTCAACAATAATTCCCAAGTCATGTTGTTTTAGGGTGACCAAACGTCCTGTCCTGGCCATCCTGGCTGTTTTTTCTAAAGTGGTGAAAATGTCTTTGTTTTCATTATTTTCCATTGGGCCCTTAAATTAACCGGCACTCGAGTATCATTTGAGAATCTCATTGCCGGGCAGAGTGTCCTGGTTTTCAGTAATCAAAATATGGTCACCCTATGTTGTTTTACTTATAAATGTCACATTATGCAAGTAAACGGTTTGCAAACCCCATTTTATTTTGACTTTAAGTGCAAAAATTATGACTTGCACAGCATCGGGTAGACCTGTCACGATCATGAATTTTGCGATTAATGTCATACAAATAATTAAGGATTTAAAGTGTTAGTTCACCCAAAAATGAAAATTCTGTCATTTAAGGCCCACTGAAGTGCTTTGGAACGCGCCGCATTATTCAATGTGTTGATGTCTTTCCCCCTCAAATGGCTCTAGATTTTAGCAGCTCCTCCCCTTTTTTGAAACAGCCAGTAGCATTTCGTTAATACGTCCTTCAGTTGACTAGAGACTTTCTGTTTGGTTAAGCCAGTTTCCCTTAACCGATTATCATAATCTCCTCCATATCGCTTTGAAATACAGCATTCTGTGCAGAATTCAAATGGGTCCGATATGTTTTTTGTCTGCGCTGTCTCACGCATATGTTCCGCACTGCACTCTCTTGTAGTCTAATTTTAGACTAGAGCTGTGTGTGTGTGTGTGTGTGCTGCTTCGGTGCGTGAAATTAATGTAAAACCAAACTTCATTCGCCTCGACTGAAAGCATATATACACTGAATCGTTTTCTATCGCAACTATCGCGTGCTATGTGTTTTTCACCATGTAGAAATTAGTAAATGTTTGAACAACTGGCCGATTTCAGCTGCAGAGTCTATTTATAATATAGGGGGCGGGCGCTTCAGACTCTAGAGAGCTTTTGATTGGACGGAAGATTTGATGAGTAGGTGAAGTCTGCGATGATGTCATCAAAATCTGAGATTCGTTTTGACAGAAGTGAGAGACTGTAAATTTTGAATGCTTATATCTCCTGAATGCAAATTTTGTCATTGTTTTGGAACACACCAGCGCATTCATAACCTTAGGGCTAACATAGTCATACTAAAAGCTAAAAAACTTTTTGATTTCAGTGGACCTTTATTTCTCACCCTTATGTTGATCCAAACCCGTAAGACTTTCGTTCATCTTCAGAACAGAAATTAAGATATTTTTGATGAAATGCGAGAGCTTTCTGACCCCTCCATAGACAGCCATTTAATTAACACTTTCAAGGTCCAGAAAGGTAGTAAAGACATTGTTAAAATCGTCCATGTGACTCCAGTGGTTCAACCTTAATCTTATGAAGCGACGAGAATAATTTGTGTGCAAAAAACAAAAAAAATAAAAACTTTATTCAACAATTTCTTCTAGCCTGTGTCAGACTCTTACGCTTTTGACGTAACGTAAACAGTGCAGCACTTCCAGAATGCCGTCTTACTATTGGCCGACGCTGTTCATGTGAGCACCACGAAGCATGCGCATAGAAGTAGGAAACACTGCACAGTTTACACTGCGTCAACAGCGTAAGAGTCTGACACAGGCTAGAAGAATTTGTTGAATAAAGTCGTTATTTTTAATTGTTTTTTGCACACTAACCACTGGAGTCACATGGACTATTTTAACAATGTCTTTACTACCTTTCTGGACCTTGAAAGTGTAATTAAATAGCTAATAAAATTGGGTCAGAGAGCTCTCGGATTTCATCAAAATGTCTTAATTTGTGATCAGAAGATGAACGAAAGTCTTACGGGTTTGGAACGAAATGAGGGTGAGGAATTAATAACAGAATTTTCATTTTTGGGTGAACTATCCCTTAAATTCTGTTTTGTTTATGTCACTTATAGCATTAATGTTTTTTATTTTTTTATCACACATATAATAAAATAAAGCAATAAGCCTCAAGAAGCCATGGTTTACAGTTAACAGCTAATAATCCCATTGTCAAAGTCTCCAAAATTATTTTTTATAAAAATAATGCACAATATAGTTTTATGGCCAATGCATTTAATGCATGTGGCAAAAATGTAATTTCACACCCGGCTACATCTCTCAGCCATGCTGGTGGTAGTATGCAGATTTCTGATTGGCCTTTTCCATTATATGTGTAACTGTGCTTGTGTTCCTCACCTCTATGTAAACATAGTTGTAGTCTCTCTCTGCGAGCTGGATGAAGACAGCGAAGAGAGACAGAACGGGCTGTGTGCTGAAGAAGGTGCATTCAGACCAGACCACGGCTGCAGAGAACATGCATAAAAGCACAGCCAGCACGCGATAACACCAGCGCCGGAAAACACACTCCCAGTACCACTCTACAGGACAGAGAGAGATGCATGATAGGTTATCACCTATACAAACTCAACATACCTCATAATAATGTTCATTACTTAAGGTTAGTGATTTGAACAAATCCTTAACCCTAAATATAAAACTTTACTGTGCAATGTTTGTGCTTCGGACATGAATGACACCTCAAATTGTGCGGCTTGTTGATGACAGGGGTTCTGTTCTGTAAGCGATCAGACTTGGATTACAAAACAGGCAAAAACCCCACAGATCTTCATTGACGGAGGTGTTTGAGCCACTGAGAACAACACTGAGAACAACCGCATATCAACGCCCAGAATTTCTCTTTGTGCTGGTCACGGGTAGGTGACAATAGTCATGTGTGCTGAAATGAGCCAACCAATCCAAACATACATACTATACAGAGTCTTTTCAAAGTGTCTTGACATTTGATAAGAAAACTATTCAAAGTTTTCAGTCACTTGACTGTCTCGGAGCCCTGAAGGGCAAAACAGCCATAGAAATGCAGCACAAGCATGTACATTTTCCATCTTTAAAACTAAAATATATGAAAAAGACGCAACTTTTTGGCACCATATACAGCACCTTCTGCAGTATTTCAATCACTAAAAAAACTTAACCTGAAAAACACTTAGTTCCACCAATAATGATTGAATTAAGCAAAGTTTAATGCTAATCAAGGATTTGTTGATCTGGGTTTTATTTTAAATCAAGTTGTGTTGCATGCCTTCATTTTAAACACAGATTAAATACGCAGAAAGACTAAGGCTAAAGAATCCTTTTTCTTGCAACCCACCCTTAAAGTGCCATAATGTACTGAAACAGTGATATTAAAAGACCAAATTCAGTTTACACCTTTTTGATGATGCATACTATATACATGCGAGTAGATGAGCCCAGATATGAATGCAATGCATTTTCTTTATAATGGTTTTCGATGGTAAAAACACGGTAACACTTTACAATAAGGTTGTATTAGTTAACATTGGTTAATGCATTAGTTAACATGAACTGACCATGAACAACACCTCTGTTCAGTATTAGTTCATATTTGTTAACAGTGCATCAATGTTAACAAGATTTTCATAATGCATTAGTAAATGTTGAAATTAACATGAACAAAGATAAATAAATGCTTTATAAGCGCAGTTCATTATTAGTTCATGTTAACTAATGTAGTAAACTAATGTTAAATAATGAACCTTATTGTAAAGTGTTAACAAAAACACTTACCGAGAAACTATGTGTTGCATTAATATTCTGTGTTCCTTTGCTTGCCCGTACAAAATTGTGCATAATCAATAGGGTGTATATTGAATTTGGTCTTTAAATATCACTGTCTTACTACGTTAGAACTTATAACAGAGCTGGTCAAAATGACTGGCGGTCAATGGAGGAAAGCTTTGTTTTGCCCTCCAGGTGGGCTAACCTATAATGGCGCGACATCACGTGAAAACTATGAATTGATATTTTCGTTAGCATTTGGCAACAAAAAAAAAACCTGTTCCACAAACATTGCAATCTTGCTAAACCTGTTTTTGTGGAACAGTCTGTTTTTTCTAAAATATATTCTAAAAATAAAATTCTTAAATACAGAGCTGCAGAAACCACCCAGGTAAAGATTGCGTTGATGAAACAGATGAGCAAACACGGTTGTAGGCATCAATTAAACAGTGATAAAGGTAGTAAGATGTATATTTTAGACCAGGCGCCATCTTCCCAAAAAATCTTAAGGTTAAAAGTTATTCCTAATGTGGACATTTAGGGGCCTGTTGGATGTCGCTCCAATTTTTTAGGACAGGAATGCATTGTTTTTAAGTCTTTTTGTAGGCCTGCTCATTGTGAATGGGCCTTTACTCTGTTAAAGGATCACAGATCTCTGTGTCTCTCATAAAGGAGTTATTGTAGTAAGAGCAGAAAGGTATTTTTGCCTACAAAAGAGAGTGAATGTATTAATAGGTTCTCTCACCCACGGTGGGCGTGTACAGGTACTTGCTGATCCATCCAGGTGTTTCTGCAGAGGGGAAGCTGTGAACGAACTGGTGGGTGGAGCTTGTCTCATTTTTGGCCACGTCCTCTAAATGAAAAGCATCATCCAATAGAATCTGCCACTGAACTTGTGTACGGTTATGCCTCTGAACAGCATAGATCACCTGACAGGAGATATTAATACATACATAATGCATTAAGTCTCAATCATGATAAAAATTAATATATATATACACACGTGTATATATATATATATATATACACACATACATACATACATACATACATACACACATATATTTATAAAATACTTTTTTATATATATTTACATAATTACATTTATAAAATGTACATTTTAAATGCATGTAATTTCCATTTTTTAATTACATTTTAACTTGTATTTAACATTTTAAATATTTAAATTATATATAATTGTTATTTATAAATAATAAATGTCAGTGAATTTGCTTTATATTAATATTTTGTATAGCTGCAGTGCTTTTAATACCTGTTTATGTAGTTTGACTAAACTCTTTTTACTAGGATAAGGGTTTCCTTTGTCATCAAAGTCCTCATAATCATCCATGTTTCTGCCCATCTTTTCCTGATATTCTACAGGACACTGACAAAAACATGAGGGTGTTAATATTCCACAGGTGCATCCCAGTTTGCTTACTTATGCACTATTCTATGAGGATTTGTAGTATAAATAGCATCAGACTCAGATTTTGACGGATAAAATAACCGTATAAAATTCATACACTACTTTGTTTAGTACATAAGTAAACAGTGTATAAGTGCATAGTGTATAGTGCTTCATTTGGGACACACCACATATTTACACATGCACAGTCAGTAGGATGAAGATTACATGAAACTTACCTTTCTCAGAATAGTGTCAATGCATTTGCGTAGAGGATGATTGTATTTGATTGTTTCATTAACTGTTCTGACGTCCTGTGAAAGAGTGGGCATTAAAGTATGCATTTATTTTTTGATAAGATATTGCATGAACTTTGATCAAAGAAATATCTCACCTCCATAACATCTTCCAGGTTTTCTTCGGCGTCTGCTTTTTCCGTCATCAGTTTTGCTGCTTTAAAGTACGTCTTTGCCAGCAGCTGCCCGTGGCATGATGCCCTCCAGTAGGAGCGCGGGATTTCCACCAGGCCGTATCCCAGCAACAACACCAGCAGGAACAGCCCCCAGGTGTTGGCAGCAGTAATGCCAATCGTCCGCAAGTCATACCTTTAAAAATATGTTTAGGTTAAATATGTCAGCTAGGGAAGTGAGATGTGCAATTGGTCTACAAATTTAAGTATTGTGATTGGTTGAAAGGGAAAAAGTGGGCAGAACACTAACCAGGAGAGGTGCCACTTCGGAGTGACGGCGACGTAGATGAGAAGGGAGCAGAAGATAAGCAGGTATGTGCCATAATAAATGGCGTTTTCTATCAGGGCTGTTTTTATTTTCCCTGAGATGGAGAAACCTCCTGAACGTGCATACGACTGCATGAAGGGAATCAAGAGCCTGCGCACACAGGACCAAGATGTTAGAACATTTTCAAATCATTTATACTTTAGTAAGAGCAAAATATGTCATACTTTTTCTTTAAGCAGCCTTGGCTCCAGAAGTATTTTCCCCATTTTTTGTTAATAAATGTTAGTTCACCCAAAAATGAAAATTCTGTCATGTCGTTCCAAACCCGTAAGACTGTCGTTCAACTTTGGAACACAAATAAAAAGGTAATAAAGAGCTTGTAAAAATAATTGATTTGAGCGGTTTAGTCCACATTTTCTGAAGAGACCCGATCGCTTTATATGATGAACAGATATATAAACATTGATCAGCAAACTTAAAAAGTAGCTCAACTGAAAATGCTTGACTTGTGAGAACAAACCTCATTGGTTCTTGTGGAATCTCAAATGTGATGCGTAACATGAGAATGAACCTCATTGGTTCTCACACAAGCGAACATGCTTGAGCTTCCGTTTACCAGATCTAATGTGTGAGTTTATGAATGTGAATAAAAGTCTAAATTCTGTTCATCATATAAAGTGATCAAGTCTCTTCAGAAAATTTGGAGTAAACCGCTCAATTCATTTGGATTAGTTTTATGATCTCTTTATGAACTTTTTGAAGCGTCAAAGTGTTGCTGTCGATGGAGGGACAGAAATCTTCATTTGTGTTCTGAAGATGAATGAAAGTCTTACAGGTTTGGAACGACATGAGGGCGAGTAAATAATGACAACATTTTCATTCAACTAACCCTTTAGTAGAATTTTTTAATAAAAAGTAAACTAAACTAACTAGCTGTGAGATTAATAATATTTAATTCCAAGTACTTGAAAATATTATTTTTGTTTGCATGATCTACTAATTCTATGAAGCATTGCAAAAAAAAAAGTACAATACTGAATTAATAATGTCATTAAACCCCCCCCCCACTAAAAATGCAATATTTTTGTCAATATGTTTATTGCAAAATATATACAAATATTGTATATATTAAGTTGTATACTCAATTGTATGATTTGCAATGCTTCAACAAGTGAGTGGGCTTTCAACTGCTGAGCTTATTTGATGTAATGCCCATTTCTAGTTAAATTTTTATTTCCAGAACCCTACCGTTGCACTATATTGTAAAGAAACACATGAATGACATCAGTCTCTCACACCATGTCAGGAACTGTGACGTCCAGTACACCACCCTCCAAAACACGGGAAGAATTCCATTTGGGATGTAACTCCAAGGCTTATGGCAAGATTTTGTGACCCTATAATCAGGAGAAGGTGGGGTGATGTGGATAAAGTTAATGTATAACCATATTCAGCATGTTATATAAACAGAAGTCTTGGTCATATTTGTACAACAGTATTTACACAAATTTCAAGGCTTTATTTCTTCCTAGAGCTATTCATTAGACCAAAGACTCTTTACCTTTGTGTCGGAAATACCGAGGTGTTGGAGGAATTATCACGGATCAAAGTGTTGCTCATCACCAGGTGGACCCGATTATCAATCTCACACTGGTTATATATGGTCTGCAGATGCACAAGGAAACAAAACATCACCAGGGTTGAGAATAAAACAACAGATTTCGGTTTTATTTGTGCTTCTTTTCCCCGCAGGAAATGTTCTGAATTGCATGCTTGCCATCTGTTGATCATGGCAGTCATGCATACACTAAAGCATGTTTTGTAAATGGCTCTAAATAAGAGCATATGTTAAATGCCTTAATTATAAATATAAACATCAGTCCCTAGACTAACTATTTGTCACAGTTGTAATATATACTTCTATTCTTTCCATTAAATTTCCAGTTATATTGCATAATAATTTTTAACATTTCTGAACACAATTTCCCATGACTGCATTTAGCTCACATTTTATCCATACTTATATTACACACCTTATATTTATGGACCTGCAACTTTTCAGTTCCCAACTACTAAACCCCGACACCTCTAACTAGTATGGTCTGTAACTGCTTTCAGGAACGCATCCAGGAGAGCTCACCGTGCTGACGTCCAGCGGGAGGATGAAGACGATGAGGAAGCACAGGAACCAGGCGAGGAGGGTGGCGAACAGGACCATCCGATGCTGCTTGCGAAAATCTCCATAGCGGTGCAGCAGGAAGAGCGCGAGGAAAAATACCACCACCACCTCCAGCGCGAGCGCCACACCACTCATCTTGACTGCTCTCTCGCTCACATGTAACCTGTCAGACTGGCACAAGATACGCCATCAACACAAGCACTGTTTGGATAGAGCAAATTTATCAAGATTCATAATGAACGTCTAATATTGACACTAATAACATTTTAAACCAAGCCATAATGACTTGAATGTGTCTATCAATAATGAATCAAACAGGGTGAATCTCACAAAGAAATTCATAGGATATATTTTACCCCCAAATCAGAAGAAAGAATATATATTGCATTTTAAAATGAATAATAATATTATATATATATATTATATATATCAGTAATTTAGAATTGGAAGGTTAGGTTGCTTAATTGTTAATAAAATAGATTATTAATTGGTAATTATATAAAAAAAAACTAATTTATATATATATATATAATGTCACTAAAATACATTAACTTTCCTTTTAGCAAATTAAATATGAGTGAAATATGCTAAAATAAAATATAAAATCAATTAAAATAAATATAAATTATTTAATTGGTTTTGTAAATACATTGTATATACATACACACATCACATAAATAATAATAATTATTATTAAACATGGATTACTAAAATAATACAAACAATAAAAGTAATAATTCAAAGTAGTTTACTCCTTATATAATTCAATAATCAATGTTTACACTAATGATTAGAATGGGGAACAAAAGAAAGTGTCAGAAATACAAGTTAAACTGGTGCCAAACTATTGAATTTACAATCGCTGTAATATCGTTTGTTTAAAATAATTTCGTTAAGATTGAATACCGAAAATTACCGGTCGCTAAATATATTTCACGACACGTAATCATTGCGTAATTAATAGTAACGTTACAGAGTCAAAGAGCTTCTGTTCTGTCACAGCTATCGGAGCACTTTTCCGTTACAACTCATTCTTTGACCGTCAATACAACATTATAGAAATGCCTGGACAGAAACTTACGAGTTAAACAGACTGTCAGGACGATATCTGAAGAAAGAGCTTAGGTCCGCTGTGAGTGAATGATCACATCTCGTGATAGAAATTAGGCTGTCCTGTCCGTGATATTTGTGTACAGAACCTCTTGACGTGTCATGTAACTGAGTAGTGATGCGCTTCCGGTTCGCGTGGTACATTATGGGAAATGAAGTTTTTCCACAGGTTTATATATAATTTTGTGAAATACATTTTAGATCCCTCCGTCTATTTATATTTCATATTACTGTTTACATTCAATTAGAATTATAAAAATAAATGTAATAAATAAATTACAAATTATAGTTTTAAACATGGAAATTAAAGGTCCTCACGTTTATTTATATGCTGCGTTTACAAAAATGATTTAGGTCTATTTTTAACATTTTTTTTTTTTTTTAATAGATTTAATTTTAGTAACATAACACATGGTGATTAAAGGTCAGTTTATTTGTATTTCTGTTTACACTGAATTACATTTTTTGTTTGTTTTGTGACATAAATTTTTGTTTTAGTAACAACATAGGCCTAAACACGAAAACATTAAAGGTCCCTCGGCTCATTTATATTTAATATTACAAATTTATATTGAATATACAACCATATCAGTGTTAGAAATGCCACCATTAATTGAGGAAATCATATATAGAGTTGATTGCCAGATGCCAATTAATACTCACTTAAAAATGTTTGGTTAAAAATAGCCCATCAAGTAACCACAAGATGTTAAAAATGACCCAACATTTTTTGAAAATAACCCAACATGTGTAACCCAACGGTTGGGTTAAATGTTGGGATCTTTGACTTTTAGACTCTATTTGTGAATGAAGTTGAGCAGAATGCATTGAAATCCTATGGAACATTGTTCTCCGTTGCTTAGCAGAATTAAGGCTACTTGAAGGTCTAGATGTTGAGAAAAGCCCAGGCTGAGAGATCATCTGCCCACAGCGAGCCCAGGAAATGAGCGCACACCGCTCGGTCCTCCAGCAAACACTGCACTTGACCGATCAGATCCAAACTCAGATGCTCCAGTAATCTCAGACACAGATCCCAGTCCTCCATATAGTCCGTGTTGCCCAGAGAGTCCAGCAGCAGAGAGACCATCACGTCAGCAGACTGGAGCCAGTCCTGAACGCTCATGTTGATAATGTCTGTTCAGTTCGTCCATGCACTGTCAGACGGGAGAAAAGAGTCAGATCAGCATTCGCTGTGCTGCAGTTAACAGGTGTGCGGTGCTAAAGCCATCTGCTCCTCTGAGCTTAAACCCTTTAACACCACACAGGGCCAAGCTCTATACGTATATGGAGTATAATTAATATGGTAAAGTCTTATCAGTATTTTATTGTCGTCCATGTGTCTCTATTTTGCAGTTTGTTTTCCCTAATGAAAAAATACTGAGGCTGCATTATTATTTATACTTTAGAATTATAGAAATTTCACAGATTATTTAATGACCAAGAAATGTGACGCAAACT
This sequence comes from Gobiocypris rarus, assembly GCA_023029165.1. Classification (NCBI taxonomy): domain Eukaryota; kingdom Metazoa; phylum Chordata; class Actinopteri; order Cypriniformes; family Gobionidae; genus Gobiocypris; species Gobiocypris rarus. The sequence continues at coordinate 49,250,618 of CM040916.1, forward strand.
AAAAAAAATATGTTTAGGCTTTTTTTTGTCTAGATTCCATAATACATATATTTTTACTATATTGTTAAAATTATTTATGTATTCATTTTTACAACCATATACAGGTCCTTCTCAAAAAATTAGCATATTGTGATAAAAGTTCATTATTTTCCATAATGTAATGATAAAATTAAACTTTCATATATTTTAGATTAATTGCACACCAACTGAAATATTTCAGGTCTTTTATTGTTTTAATACTGATGATTTTGGCATACAGCTCATGAAAACCCCAAATCTCATCATATTTCATCTGACCAATAAAAGAAAAGTGTTTTTAATACAAAAAAAGTCAACCTTCAAATAATTATGTTCAGTTATGCACTCAATACTTGGTCGGGAATCCTTTTGCAGAAATGACTGCTTCAATGCGGCGTGGCATGGAGGCAATCAGCCTGTGGCACTGCTGAGGAGTTATGGAGGCCCAGGATGCTTCGATAGCGGCCTTAAGCTCATCCAGAGTGTTGGGTCTTGCGTCTCTCAACTTTCTCTTCACAATATCCCACAGATTCTCTATGGGGTTCAGGTCAGGAGAGTTGGCAGGCCAATTGAGCACAGTAATACCAGTGGTTTTGGCACTGTGAGCAGGTGCCAGGTCATGCTGAAAACGAAATCTTCATCTCCATAAAACTTCTCAGCAGATGGAAGTATGAAGTGCTCCAAAATCTCCTGATAGCTAGCTGCATTGACCCTGCCCTTGATAAAACACAGTGGACCAACACCAGCAGCTGACATGGCACCCCAGACCATCACTGACTGTGGGTACTTGACACTGGACTTCAGGCATTTTGGCATTTCCTTCTCCCCAGTCTTCCTCCAGACTCTGGCACCTTGATTTCCAAATGACATGCAAAATTTGAGCGACAGTCCAGTGCTGCTTCTCTGTAGCCCAGGTCAGGCGCTTCTGCCGCTGTTTCTGGTTCTAAAGTGGCTTGACCTGGGAATGCGGCACCTGTAGCCCATTTCCTGCACTGTGCACGGTGGCTCTGGATGTTTCTCCAGACTCAGTCCACTGCTTCCGCAGGTCCCCATGGTCTGGAATCGGTCCTTCTCCACAATCTTCCTCAGGGTCCGGTCACCTCTTCTCGTTGTGCAGCGTTTTTTGCCACACTTTTTCCTTCCCACAGACTTCCCACTGAGGTGCCTTGATACAGCACTCTGGGAACAGCCTATTCGTTCAGAAATATCTTTCTGTGTCTTACCCTCTCGCTTGAGGGTGTCAATGATGGCCTTCTGGACAGCAGTCAGGTCGGCAGTCTTACCCATGAGTGCGGTTTTGAGTAATGAACCAGGCTGGGAGTTTTTAAAAGCCTCAGGAATCTTTTGCAGGTGTTTAGAGTTAATAAGTTGATTCAGATGATTAGGTTAATAGCTCGTTTAGAGAAACTTTTCATGATATGCTAATTTTTGTAGATTTTCATGAGCTGTATGCCAAAATCATCAGTATTAAAACAATAAAAGACCTGAAATATTTCAGTTGGTGTGCAATGAATCTAAAATATATGAAATTTTAATTTTATCATTACATAATGGAAAATAATGAACTTTTATCACAATATGCTAATTTTTTTAGAAGGACCTGTATATATATATATATATAATGTAATTTATATTTATAAATGGCTTTAATATATTATCATATTTTATTTTATATATTTTGTCAAACATATATAAATTAAATGAATATATAAAATTTTATATATATATATATATATATATATATATATATATATATATATATATATATATATATATATATATATATATATATAATACAATATATATTAAGACATAAATATAAATTAAATATAGGTGTGTGTGTATGTATGTATATGTGTGAGCAAATATGTTTTATTATTTTTAATTAAAAAAAAAAATATATATATATATATAATACAATTTTTTTATTATTAAAAATAATAAAACATATTTGCTCACACTTAAGATTAGGTTCCAGTTGTCACTGTTAACTACGGCTTTTGCCTCAATAAACCTGTAATTACTGCTTATTAATAGTTTGTAAGGTAGTTGTTAAGTTTAGGTATTAGGTAGGATCAGATGTAGTGTAGAATAAGGTCATGCAGAATACATCATTAATGTTCTTTATAAGTACAAATTAACAGCCAATAGTGACATGCATGCTAATAAGCAATTTAATAGTGAGAATTGGACCCTAAACTAAAGTGTTACCAAATTTTAATTTGCCTACACAGCTATTTTCAAGCAAAGCAATTGCAGGTACACAGTATTCTTTGTCCACTAGGCGGCGATATTTGTGCTAAATATCGAGCACACGTTTCATCCATAGACAGTAAAAGGTTTCATCACTAAAGTTTGGACGCGAATGCCTGCTCTGTCCACCAGATGGAGCCTTTTAGCATTTGCTCTTGTCCCAATTGGACGTGCACAATTTAATTTAGTTGTCATGCATGTCTGTTTTTATTTTAAAAGTAATTTGTTTCATGTTCCAACTCTACATTGACTTTGTAAATCATTCACCAATGTAGTTAGTTTTGTCCTTCCCACGGCTGGATTTCATGTTGTACTCTGATGAATGATAAAGAAATCAGATGCCTGAGAAGATCCATAAAGTGCTATTGTTACACCAGCAGCCTTTTATATTCTCTCCATTATAAACTGCTATTGTTAATCTTGGCTTATTAAATACGTCAAACCACATCGTTTAAATGTGAAGGAAGCCGCTATTGCGCTCTTGTTAGAGAGAGAAACCTAAAACATGCAGCGCACAAAAGCTGTGGCAAACTGATCCTGATTCTTCCCTCGGCTCCAGTCAGGCTGATCACAAAGTGTGGAGCAAACCACACAAAAGCCGGCACAATCCCAGCCAGACGACTGATTAAGTTATTTTGAACTATTTTAGACATTATTAAGTTAAACATATCCCGGTGGTCTAAATGAATTAAGCATGCAAATTGTTCAGTGCAGTATTATTTTATTATAGCTTTTAATAATAATTCGAATTAGCTTTTCATATATATACATTTTTTTTTAAATTAATCGTTTGTTATTTTTTTATGTTTTATACATTATCTTAAAATTTTTATCTTTAGTTTTAGGCCTTTTTTATTTTTTATTACCAGTTAGTAATTTCCAGTTAGTCCTTAAACTTAAATAGTTGGTTGCCAGCATCTCTCAAGTTCTTCTTCTTATATTTATGATTTATTTCAGCTTTATTCGATTAGAGAAATAGTTTTAATAGTTTCAGTTCTGGTTTTAATATAATAACCACACACTAATATAGTATAATAACCCTGGTTCAGTGCTTATAATATTGTCAGAAAATCCCTGCTCTTCAACTCAACCAAATCCTTTACGTTTTTGTGTTTTTAGTCTAACGTTTTTTGTTCAAATGTTATATTATTATATATTTAATGTTGGTATTCACGAGCCACCATGATAAAACATATAATGTAATTTAAATAATGAGTCAATATATCATCAATCCTTCTACCAAAACGTCTTTTTGTTTCATCCTGATTCACTATGGAAAGCCTTTTATAAATGTTTATGTTTTAGATCTGTCTTGGCGGTTTTCGCGGGAAATTGCGTACATACGTCACTGCCTGTCTGCTCTCCTCATGTCCATAAATAGAGAAAAGTTGCTCCTGCTTTGACTTCTGTGTGTGTGTGTGTGTGTGTGTGTGTGTGTGTGTGTGTGTGTGTGTGTGTGTGTGTGTGTGTGTGTGTGTGTGTGTGTGTCATATAGTTGCTATAATAAGTGAGGACGTTTGACATGTTCTGAAATATGTAAAAGCAACAAGATTATATATTTGATAATATATTTTTTAAGTAAGTAAGGTCAGTCCTTCCGCATTACATTTCAACTCAGTTGGTGGCAGTAATTCACCAAAAGCTGGTTTGCCGACTGCCAATAGAAGAAGAAAAAAGTTGACATGATGAAGAACTCGAACCTCCAAGGAATAATGTTTAAAACACGGAGAACAGAGTCTGGTTGCAAAAAGGATAACATGACAGAGCTCATAATAAAACAAGAATCAACATTGGCTTGGCTTTTCAGTGATGGCGAAAACTGAGGGATGCAGAGATCGCGTTTTTACTCAACAGGTGAGTGAGGTATTTTATTAAACAGATACATTTCTTATATGTAGCTCTCTAACAGAGTTCATTATAAAGCATTATCTAGGCTCATTGTTGTTGTAGCTCTGTGCTGGAATTCATTTTCAAGGAAGATGTGTCTATTAATGGGTAAACATAAAGAAATGTCTTCAGCTAGTCAGGTTGAAATCCTTTCCATGTAAACTGCACATTTTAAGCCTAGCAGTTTATTAGCTGTAGGATCATCTATTTATTTATTTATTTTTAGTTATGAGAAAGAACCATGTTCATTTACAGTCACGCAGAGTCAAGCACAAACAAGCAATTTTGCATTTTAAAGAGTTTTAATAGTCGTTCAAACACAGTCCTAACGTCTCGAGGCTGAAACAAGACACAATTTGGGCTGTCAGTGAACATTTAATAAACATCAAACCAAATCCCAAGAATAGACTAGTCATCTAGAACATGAACATGTCAAAGAAATGAAACCAAACACCTTGTAATCACTGTTGACTTTGCTTACATGATGGAATATCACACATCTTGCAAGTTATTTTGTAACCAAATTCAAGGTTATTTTGGCTAGAAGTGGGTTACTCATAGCAGGACTATATCAGGTCTATAGTTAACCGAGGCGGTGAAATGACAGCTACTAATATAACTTTAAATGTACAGTACTGTGCAAAAGTCTTAGGCACGTTAGTATTTTCACCCCCAAGAATGGTTTTAAGCCAATTATTCACATCTTTTGCAATAGTGTGTCAGTAGGTAATATCAGTTTACATTTTAAACATGAATTTTTCCATTGTTGTAGTAATCCATTCCAGTGAGATTTTTGTTTGCAGAAGGAGCCTAACAACAGCGGCATGATCCACACGGAGATCTGATCTCACCATCGTCGAGTCCGTCTGTGATTACATGAAGAAACTGTAAAAACTGAGACAAAATCCACAAGAACCGCATCTCCAAGACGCTTGAAGAAACCTCCCTGCAAAGCTACAGTACTGTGAACAGTTTTAGACACTTGAGTAAAAATGCTGTAAAGTCAGGAAGCTTTCAAAAATAATGGCATACATAGATTTTGTTTATCAATTAAGTTGTATTAACTAAATCAAATCAGTGTTTGGTGTGTCCACCCTTTGCATTTAAAACCGCTTTTGTCATGGTACACTTGTTCAAAGTTTTTCAGGTAGCTTTGCAGGAGGGTTTCTTCAAGCGTCCTGGAGCCACAGTTCTTCTGGATTTTGTCTCAGATTCTTCTATTTCTTCATGTAATCCCAGACGGACTCGATGATGGTGAGATAAGATCGTACCGGCTGTTGTCAGACGCATTGTGCATACAAAAATTACAATTAATGATAAAATGAATGTTTAAATTTCCTACAAACACTGACACACTACAGCAAAAGATACAAATAACTGGTTTAAAGACATTTCTTTGGGGTGAATATACTATCATGCCTAAGACCTCTGCACAGTGCTGTACATAGGCCTATCATCACTATTACATGGTTGCCCAAAATTTGGACACACTTGACTGAATTTATGTTTCTCGTGATCTTGAAATTAGCTTTGCTTTGTAGACAAACATAAACTGTGAAAAATACAACTTTAAATAACAATAAATATTATAAATGCATGCACCTCAGAAAATGTCCAGTTGCAGGGCTGGAATCTAGACAAAGCTCAAATATAAGACGGTTTCCATTTGTTTAGCGTTTCCCCTGGTTTCACAGACAAGGCTTAAGTCTAGCCCCAGAGGCTTAATGCATGTTTGAGCTGTTTTAACTGAAAGCAACTTGCACTGATATATCTGTGCCATGGTTTTGTCTCATTGTTTTTTCTAAATGTCCTAATTGAACTAAGGTCTAATCCTGGCTTAATCTAAGCCCTGTCTGTGAAACCAAGCCTGTATGTTCACAACATAATTAAATTTTTGTTCTTTCATTATTTTGATGACATCTGTATTCTAAAGTGTTGATAATAATGAGTAGGTGTGTCCATATTGTTCAGATTGCACGTCTTTAAGCACAAACGCACGCGGATGCATCAGAAATCTGACAGACATTACACTGAGCAAACAAATCACAGACTCATAAAGAGATCATATCGACAGCATACCCTAGTCTTCAGACTTGGGATCAGCCGTGCTTATTTGATTCAGTTGGTGCATTAACGTGACTACTGGTCCAGAAGCAGTGTTTCAGTGAGTACGGTCGTTGATCTCCCTCCTTCTATTCAAAGTGAATGTACTTAGGCCTCCTTGTCCTGCGAGTGCAGCATAACAACAGTGCAGCAGCATGGGGAGGTTACGATTGAAGTTTGATCCTGGGAACCCCATTGCACAATGCCACGGCCGCACAAAGCCGGCCCACAACTCCCTGCGTTCCCACTGTCTCTGTTCTCTGGAGGGTAGAGAAGAGAACGGATCGCATCACCTGCCCCAAATACAGTCCTCTCCCCTGGGAAACCCCCACCCTGAGATAGATGGCCGTAATGCAACAGAGAGGTAGACAGGTTATAAAGGTCTCCTAGGAAGGGACGGACGGTGAAGGAACGTTATGTAATGTTGCCTGGGAGTTTGAGCAATCTTCTAACACTGTTTGTGCTAGAGACCTTATTGATAAGACATCAGATTTATGATTTTCACCTGGCGAACTATACAAATATGTATTATATATAGTGTCATACTTTTTGTTGTGTGGTGGCTCATGAGTGTCAACATTAAATATTTAATAATATAAAAATACTGTAGTAATTTATTTCATTATTTGATATATAGCTATTTAGAAACTTAGATATCAGATTTATGATGTTCACGTGATGAACAATAAAAAAATGTAAAACAATATTAATTATATAAATATATGACAATTATACAGTGAGTACGGAAAGTATTCAGACCCCCTTACATTTTTCACTCTGTTATATTGCAGCCATTTGCTAAAATCATTTAAGTGCATTTTTTCCTCATTAATGTATACACAGAGTACCCCATATTGACAGAAAAACACAGAATTGTTGACATTTTTGCAGATTTATTAAAAAAGAAAAACTGAAATATCACATGGTCCTAAGTATTCAGACCCTTAGCTCAGTATTTATTAGAAGCACCCTTTTGATCTAATACAGCTATGAGTCTTTTTGGGAAAATTTTTCACTCCTGGATTTGGGGATCCGCTGCCATTCTTCCTTGCAGATCCTCTCTAGTTCTGTCAGGTTGGATGGTAAACGTTGGTGGACAGCCATTTACAGGTCTCTCCAGAGATGCTCAATTGGGTTTAAGTCAGGGCTCTGGCTGGGCCATTCAAGAACAGTCATGGAGTTGTTGTGAAGCCACTCCTTTGTTATTTTAGCTGTGTGCTTAGGGTCATTGTTGGAAGGTGAACCTTTGGCACAGTCTGAGGTCTTGAGCACTCTGGAGAAGGTTTTCGTCCAAGATATCCCTGTACTTGGCATCTTTCCCTCGATTGCAACCAGTTGTTCTGTCCCAGCAGCTGAAAAACACCCCCACAGCCTGATGCTGCCACCACCATGCTTCGCTGTTGGGACGCTATTGGACAGGTGATGAGCAGTGCCTGGTTTTCTCCACACATACCGCTTAGAATTAAGGCCAAAAAGTTCTATCTTGGTCTCATCAGATCAGAGAATCTTATTTCTCACCATCTTAGCAAACTCCATGCAGGCTTTCATGTGTCTTGCACTGAGGAGAGGCTTCCGTCGGGCCACTCTGCCATAAAGCCTCGACTGGTGGAGGGCTGCAGTGAAGGCTGACTGTCTATAACTTTCTCCCATCTCCCGACAGCATCTCTGGAGCTCAGCCACAGTGATCTTTGGGTTCTTCTTTACCTCTCTCACCAAGGCTCTTCTCCCCCGATAGCTCAGTTTGGCCGGACGGCCAGCTCTAGGAAAGGTTCTGGTCGTCCCAAACGTTTTCCATTTAAGGATTATGGAGGCCACTGTGCTCTTAGGAACCTTAAGTGCAGCAGAAATTGTTTTGTAACCGTGGCCAGATCTGTGCCATGCCACAATTCTGTCTCTGAGCTCTTCAGGCAGTTCCTTTGACCTCATGATTCTCATTTGCTCTGACATGCACTGTGAACTGTAAGGTCTTATACAGACAGGTGTGTGACTTTCCTAATCAAGTCCAATCAGTATAATCAAACACAGCTGGACTCAAATGAAGGTGTAGAACCATCTCAAGGATGATCAGAAGAAATGTACAGCACCTGAGTTAAATATATGAGTGTCACTGCAAAGGGTCTGAATACTTAGGACCATGTGATATTTCAGTTTTTCTTTTTTTAATAAATCTGCAAAAATGTCAACAGTTCTGTGTTTTTCTGTCAATATGGGGTGCTGTGTGTACATTAATGAGAAAATGGCTGCAATATAACAAAGAGTGAAAAATGTAAGGGGGTCTGAATACTCCGTTCCCACTGTATATATAATAATTAATAATTAAAGTTTTTTATATAAATATAATTATATAAAAAAATGATATTTAATTATATATATATTTTAAATAATTATATTTATATATATAAAAAAACTTTTGTGGTGGCTTAATGTAATATTTTAATATTTTAAAAAATTAGATATCAGATTTATTAGAAAAATGCAAAATTTAAAAACACTTTATATATGATAATAATTTTATATAATATTTAATTATTGTACATATATATTTTAAATATTTAAAAAATTAGACATCATCAGATTTGTGATTTTCTCCTGGCGAAGGATACATCATTTTTAATAATATATAAATATGGTAATAACTTAATATAATATTTAATTATTTTATATATATTTTAAAAACGTAGGTATCAGATTTATGATTTTCACCTGGCGAAGAATGCAAAACTATATTATACATAATTCTTAAAAATATAATAAAAATGATATATAATATTTAATATAATAAATATTATATATTGTATTTAATTAAATATAATTATAATTATAGAATTGTATATACTTTTCATATATAAGCTTCCTATTTTTCCTATTTATTGTTTTATTGTGGTGGTTAATGAGTGCCAACATCTAATATTTAATAATATAAAAATAATGATAATACCTTAATGTTTCTTTTAAATGTTTAAAAAAATTAAGACATTTTATATATATATATATATATATATATATATATATATATATATATATATATATATATATATATATATATATATATATATATATATATATATAATTTATTTGTCAATATTTTTTTTCATATTGTATTACAATAATGTGAATTATTTTTCGTTTTTGTAGTTTTATTGTGGTGATTGAGACTGCCAGAGAAATCAGTCAGATCAAACATTTATGATTACACATCATGCATCAATTACACTAGAAAATGAGTTGGCGTCCTCCTGAAGTCATGTGTGTGCTTTAAACACGCACTCTTCAATGATGTCACACTCCCCATACATCTCCTGCCCTAAAACAAAGTCTGTCTCTTAGTTTAACCTCCCTTTATTGATTCACCTACAGGGAAAAGTCTATCAAAACAAATATATCTTCTGCATATACTTGCTGTTACACTGAGTAAGAAAGTAGTAAGTAGTGAGAAAAACTATTACTATTAATTGGATCTACTTGTCTACATTCAACAAAGCCTGAAAAGAGAGCAGACGCAAGCAGATGTTTCCCAGTCGTGCCTGTCGATCCCAAACATCGTTTCCATGGAAACTCCAAATCTGAGGGCAAGTTACTCGCTCCTAATTCAGACATCCCTCTTTTGTCATTTCCCAAAATGCCCCTGACCCGCTGTGTGCTTGTATGGGTTCCTCAAACACTTTACAATGGCACACTCTATCAAAATGACTTCCTAACCCCGCGTTCACCCCTCCACCTATAGCTGCCTGTACTTCAGGGTCAGAAATGAGCTTCTTTATAGATTTTAGATGTAATCACTGATTCAAGTTTTCAACTAACTTGATATTCAGTGTTTTAGAGTCTTAGGGCCATTTTGAGTCAGTGCAAACCCTCTTTTGGCGTTAGAAAACTACAGTCAGGATTGACTAAAAACACATTGAAACATGAAACATTTTGTGGCTGACCATATTGCATATGCATTGTAGGAGTTTCCATTTCAGAAGCAAAATTTATGGGAGGAGAGTATTTAAATGAATCACGCATGGTGATTTACTAAGGTTTGCACTCGTCAGTTTACTGGTATTTGTGTCATTATTTACCGGCCATGTGAAGCAATTTGACCTGCTCTTGGTAGATTTTTGTTTTTAAAAGAGTGCTTTTTTAAATGTATTTAAATAAAATAAAATAAAATTATCTACGTATTAATCAAGCCAGGATAGGAGAAATTATTTTAACATGAGAAAATCACACACTTCAGCAGTCTTACACTGCTTTGACTTTATTTCCATTATATGCATTGTGGAATCACCTGATACCACCATTAAAATGTTCAGGTTGTTCAATGTAATTGCGAAATAACTAATAATGTTGCTCAGAGTTGGCCAATCTCTTTGTAATGAACCCCTTTAGGGCTTTTAGCAGACACTATTCAGGTTTATTCTGCTCACCTGAGCTTGTTTCTCTCCAGGTGAGGCAGAAGCTGCTGAAAAGGCGTTGAAAGTAACAGTAAGTACTTGGAGACACACTGGAGAATACACACACACACACACACACACACACACAAAACCATGTTGAGTTTTCATGTTCTATGGGAACTTTCCATAGACATAATGATTTTTTATACTGTACAAACTGTATATTTTCTCGCCCTACACTAACCCCCCTAAACCTAGCCCCTACACTTTCTGCATTTGGACACTTTCAAAAAACATCAGTTAGTATGATTTTATAAGCAGTTTTCCTCATGGGGACCACGAGAACAAGGATTTTGGATATTGCCATTTTTGTGGGGACAATTTGTTCCCATAACGTAGGGTTTACCTGAACCACACAAACTGAGATGACTTCTCTAACTATTCCACTTTCCAACACAAATTTCAACATGAAAAGATTTGAATGTAAATAATTCTAATCAAAATGTGGTTTTGAATCATTTTTTAAATGTCACATTATCCACTTGAGTCTAAAGGGCGCTCAGAGAGTCTGTTTTAACCACAGACCCATAGATCCTCTGTTATAGTTTCCCTTTTCACCAAACATATGATGAAACTGTTGACTTCCTGGAATAGAGAGAGAAAATGCAAATGGAGACAGGAGAGAGAGTTGTGATTCTTATCTGATCAGCGGCCCAGATTTCACTCCAGTCGCTCTGGGTGCCAAAAACCAAACACAGAATGTCACATATCAGCTCATTCAGCTCGACTGGGGAAGCAGCGCTAAAGAAAGCTTTCAGAAACGCAATACATCCTTACAGGAAACTTATAGACAGATCATATTAAAACTTCAAATAAATAAACAAAACTTATTTTATTTTTTAAACTTAAAAATATATATTTTTAAAACTATATTTAATGTGTGCTCATATAGATTTTTATACATTTAATTCCTTTTTTTTTTGCTTTTTTAAAATAATAAAAAAGCTTTTTTAAGGTGTCTTGTTACAGTGTAATTATATATTTTAGTACTGATTAATATTAATTAACTACATTTGCCTAATATAGGGTTAGGGTACGATTAGGGTTTGGTTGAGGGTTAGTTGCGTGTGATTATGCATAATTTATTAGGCTAAGTACATGTAACATATGTAACAGAGTCACTGTAAAATAAAGTGTTACCCTGGCCACCGTTGTTCGATCATTACAGCAATAAACATGTATTACATAAATACATGAATTAATTAATAAATCTTTTTAATAAATAACTTTTCTTTTTTACTTTTGTAATTTAAATCATACTTAATATTTGCTTATACACTGTTTGGCATTACTGTGAATAAACACATATTAAATAAATAAATACACTTTTTTAATAATTATTTATTATTAATTTTGTTTTTTCAAACATGTATTACTTGAATAAATGGATGAATGAAAGAATAAAACTTTTAAATTAATAACCTTCCTGTTTTAACTTTAAAAATATGATATATTGATCAAATCAATTCACTCTAGGGCTGGGTGGTATGATGGTATACTGGATATCTTGACCATGGTATAAAGTGGTGTCTATGGTTAGAGATTTTACTATACTGTAACATTTATTTTGAGGTATGGTAAATCCGCGTAGCACAGTAGCCCTACTACTTCAAGTTATATACGCGTAAGAGTGATAAAGAAACATGCAAGAATGAGAAAATAAAGAGATGTTGAGTGCAGTAAGCTGTGAAAAAGAACTCAATGCGGTTGATGCTCGCTCTGACTGACACACCACTGAAGCACGCCCACAGAAAGCCTCCTCTCTTAGTTCACACAATGCATTTTTCATTCCACTGTAAACGCACCGGACTGACGTCTTAAACTGTTGTGCTCACGTCTCACATGGAGTGGCATTCTAAAAACGTGGCACTCAAGTTCAAATGAGTTAAAATTTTAAAAACGCATTGTCAGAGCTTGCAGGTTTTTTGTTGCATCCTGCATTTTTAACAGCAAAAATGCGTTCTGTGTGAACATGCAATCACAAATTCAGAACGCTTGAATGGTCAGATAGATGCACAATATTGTCAAAATGCCCCTTGTGTGGATTCACGTAAACATAGTCAGTTATGTCTTAAATTAACATAAAAACAGTTTGAGTGAAAACCGAATGCGTGTCAGTAATTTGGATCTGTGCATTTGGTCTTAAAGGGCCAGCAGCAAAATTAACATGTTAATCAAACAACAACAGAAAGAGAGAAGAGAGAATCACTCACTGCTCTTGACTGAATCACTTTTGTATATTTAATAAGAATCAGTTCATATTTGATTCATGCAGAGAAGACTAGGCAGTGTTTTAGTTAAACACCTGATTATTCTATTTCTGTAGTATTTGTATGTTATATCAATGTAAAGTTTATTAGGGCCCAAACACAGATGGTGTGAGGACCTTATTGGAATTGCTTGGTCTATTATTATTCTATTCTTCTCTGAAATGAATCACATTTTTGAGGGCCTAAACATGCTCTCAAACTCATGAAACTTTGCACACGCATGAGAAGTGGTGAAAATTTATGTCTGATGGGTTTCAGAATTAGGTGTGGCAAAATGGCTCGAAAGCGTCACCTACAAAATTTATATTAAGCGCCATTCACATACGAGTATGACATTTGGTAGACACATGTAACAGCCCAATACCTACAAAAAAGAATTTTCTCTGCAAAATGTTTGCAGTTTTTGCCATTTCCATACTTTGTACTTTAACAAACTCCTAGATTTAATCAGATCAACATCATATTTGGTCAGTCTAGCCTTAAGGCATTTGCGACGTCAAATTGTGAAGATCTCGAGTTTTCGCCAAAGTGCATGTCCGTGGCGGCCTTACAAAGTTCAACGTTTTGCCATGAAGTTGTTGTAACTATGGCATACAATCTCCAATCTGCCCCAAACTGCCACGTTTGATAAGAGTCCTGGCCTGAAGACATCTACTTGCCAATATTCATAGCGCCACCTTTGGGCAACAGGAAATGGCATGCTTTAGTCTGTAATTCACTCCCAGAAACACATTTAAATATGCCACAAAGTACCAAACATGCTAGCAACACTAGCAATCATGCAACACGTGGCTAAGTGCTAAAGTATGCGATTAACGCCACGAAACAGGAAGACTTTGCCATTTTCTCCTATATTTACCCATTTAAATGCATGTCCCCACTATTCACTGTTTTTCTGAGGCCACCGCTCTGTATTGTATTTGTCCTACTGTTTGTAATTTGCATCTTTGTTCTTATTTTAATAATAAAATAAAAATAGCTATATTGACATTTACATCGTTATCGTGAAAGAAAAATTTCTGCAATATTCTTAAGATTTTGTTCATGTCGCCCAACCTCAAAGCACTCCTACATTTTTATTTTGTTGAATTAATTTTTTCACTTTGGATTATGGTGTAAAATGGGATGTGAACAACATCATAACAGACTAGACCCAACATGAACTCCACAAGTTCATACAAAACCTGATGATCATGATTTCAGATCAGCATAATCAACCGGATCAGCATGATTTGAGAATGATCCAGGAAGCATCTTGAGCTTCAGTATAAGAACATCTGATCTTTTTTACACAGAAGTTCACATGAACAATGTCACAAATTAGCTTTTTTCAAATAATCTCCTTTAGTGGAGAAACTAAAACATTTCAGAGTCAGAGTGGCCTATGATGAAAACAAACACATGCGTTTCCCTCCATTGCTTCATCTAAAGGGGCAGGAGACCTTTCCAAAGACCCTCCCACAGTTGAGCTGGCAGTTCCTCCTCTCCAGTGTGTGAAAGAGCTCTTCTCTCTTTCAACAGGCTCCGCCCCTTCTCGTCTTCCCTGCGCTCTGTTATTGGTTCTCCCTGTCCTTCTCACTCACACCCTCCACGCTTGCAGTTATTTTCTTCCCAACTCTTGCGCTTTTCTTTCTAAGTACACACTTCTCTCCAGTCTCTCAGCGTAGAGGATCTTCGTCACAGGAAGGGTTGGACTGGATCCCTTTATTTTGATGTGAGTACGCGCGGTCTGTTATTCTTCTGAATGTGGGTGTGAGTTTTCTCAGACCATGTGAGTCCAAGTGTGTGAGAGGGGGAGCAGCAGTGTTTGGTCTGGCTGTATTCCTAGCACACGTGGAAAGATAGCTGCAGTTCTTGGTAACTCTGGCTGCGTTTCAGAGACTACTTCCAATGAAATAGTTTGCTGAGTGCTGACAGACTACACTGAGATAGTTGTATTGTGACTGTGAGGATGCAAGTGCTTAAACAAGTCCTGATTGAAGTGGACTTTAAATCAGATTAACAAATCCAAGAAGGTTAGACGTCTTAAAACTTTGGACATTGGATGTGTGTTTTCCAAACAAACAAACAAAACATTTAATCCAAATGTTAAAAACTTACAACAGGTTTTTAGTTTTAGGCAAACATCACAATTCTTGTTGCTCATGAAGAAACCACTAACCCTAATTATTATAATTCTGCATGTACCTGTAACTCGTTTTGCACTGTTGATAACTCAAATCTTGTGGTCTGTTGAGGAGAAGTGTACTATTACTTTTCTTGGAGATCTTTCGCATGGTAGATGAAACAATTACAATTTTGTTTGATTTGCAAATATAAACACAATTGCACAAATGCAAACACAATTGCAACCCCTCACATTGTGGCTGTGATTTTTGTACAAGCAAGCGCCATAAAACAACAGTTACCTCTATTATCATTGTTATCACATTAATGGATATTGCATTGATGATGTTACCTATATGTTGTTCTCCACAGTTTCTCGTCAAACGTTCAGCGGTGTCTGGTGTGTCCGGTGTGGCGCCCCCTCCAGGCATGACTCAGAGTAACGGGGAGACGCGTCTGCAGCGCAGCAGAGTGCAGCAGCTGCGGGACGGCATCACCGAGCGCTCACGGCGGGCCCGCACCTCCGTACAGAACATCACCACTAATGACGTCAAAGGCTGCTTCATGCGGAATGCTTTCGTCATCCTCACAGTCGTGGCCGTCATCGTTGGTGAGAGGATGTTTGGTTTTGTGATCACTTGCGCCTCCTATTCTGAAAGGGATCTTAAAATACTAGATTATAATTGAATAAATAAATAAAAAATACAATTCATTATAAAAGATGTAACATAATGTGGGGTAAAATACAATATTATAATTGAGGATGTTTGGTTTTGTGATCACTTGCGCCTCCTATTCTGAAAGGGATCTCAAAATACTAGATTATAATTGAATAAATAAATAAAAAATACAATTCATTATAAAATATGTTATATAATGTGGGGTAAAATACAATATTATAATTGAATAAAATAAATAAATGAAAATAAAACACTAAATATGGAATACTACATATTAAATATGAAAGTAAAAATGTAAATATTTATTTAAAATTAATATTTTCGTACAGAAAATTTGCATCTGTAGGTTTTGAAAATTACATTAGTTGGAATGACCATATCTCTAATTCAGCCAATCAGGAATTTCTATTAATAATCTCAAAATGGCATGATATTGGCTCATTAATTTACTCATTGAAACTCAATATTTCAGGGAACAAATTTTATGTAATTCAGGAATATTTAGCAAAAGTATTATGTTATGCCATCATATATTCAACATCTTATATATTCCATTTCAGGAAACCTATATTTTTCAGTATTCTTACACATTAGATGTCATAACAGAACACTGAAACCTCACCTATGTCATGACAATGAAATATGAATTAAAAACCATACTATTAAAGCTGACATGAATGGTCTTTTTTCCCTACTGTTATATGTATCTAATTGAAAAGGCTTCTCAAACAAGAACAAATGTATGGGCGGGACTTGGTTTTGTGTATGGGGAATTTGATTGGATGGTTGTGGTTTGCTGTTGTTTATTTATAGTTTATTTGGATGGGATACAGTGAACATAGATTTTCTCCTCGATGCAATCCCATGTCAGTATCATAGTGTTTATAGCCAAGGCTTATTCACAACACCTGTCCCTACTGGTGGAGCTCATGTGAGCGACAGGTTGTCCCATCCTCGCGCCAGTTAACACGTCATCAGAGAAGAGAAAAGAGGTTATTTTGAAAATAGTTATTTGGATTAAAGATTACAAGGCACATTGATTAAAATATATATATATATGTGCATGGATACTATTCCATAAAAAATAATAATTGTCCATTTTGATTTCATGGCGACTTTAAAGAATTCCAATCGGCTTGTTAAGTCGTGACGTAAGGAACGCCGTTGCTGGTCCAAGCCTCAACTCGTTTCACTTGAGAATGCCATCGATGGCCGTTTATGAGCGATATTTATTCATATTAAACATCAGACATTTTAAAAAGTTAAACATTTTAAATACAGTCTACACAACAGTCTCTGCTCACAGCGTCACAGACATTAACGATTTATAAAAGATGAATCACTGTCTGGCCATCTGAAATTTTGATATGGAGATAAAGGTTATGATTATTCATTTTTTGTAGTATTACACCATGTTGTGTGTGCATATTAGCACCGTTTGTTGTTTTTCTTGTGGTAAGAGATAGAGCGTTTGGACCCGGAAGCGCTGCCGTGTGACGTCAGACTTAACAACCGGATAAGGAACAATTGGAACCAATTTGGAACCAATATGATCCAACTGGATAAACTGAAAATCTATTTTGTTCGATCCCATTAGGATTGGTTCCAAATTAGAATATAAACCGTAGGAATAGTGCAATTATTTCACATTTTCACAATCGTGACATTTATTTTTTTCTTTTACATAACAATCTAAACACTCCAGCTTAAACATGAATGTAAATGTTTTTTTGTTTTTTTACGGACCCATTAAAGCTGCATGTGTGTTTCTCTCACAGGTATAATTCTGGGATTCGGACTGCGGCCGTATAAACTGTCATATCGAGAGGTGAAGTACTTCTCCTTTCCCGGAGAGCTGCTGATGAGAATGCTGCAGATGCTGGTGCTCCCCCTGCTGGTGTCCAGTTTAATTACAGGTACTTACATCCACTGTGGCGCCACCAGGCACTGACCAGACGCGGGCAACTCTGCCAGCTAAACCCAGAACAATATGAGTGCACAGGATGCAGGGGAAGGGGACGGGCCGAATGTGATCTGGTCAAGCTCAAATGAGGCGACAGATTGATTTGTCATGTCACCTTTTTTTATGTCACTCACTCAGGCGGCTAAAGTTATTCAGTCTGTTTCTGCAGCTGTAAATGTATTTGTAAATCGATTTTATAGTCAGAAAAACTGTATATGCTTATAAAAAATAATAGTTTAAGAAAGATTCAGTTTAGTTTTGAGATCTTTAAGGCTGATTCAACTTCTACAATGCTAAAAATTATTTTCATATTAATATTTTTGCGTCCATTACAAATCTATAGAAATTCTTAAATCAAGTTTCATTTACTTGAGAAGGAAAATGATTAAAGATATTAAGTCTTGTTTTCTGAAACAAATCAGTGAGTTAATGCTTAATTTAAGTGAGTTATCCCCGTGACAGAGAGTTTTTCTTGTTTCAAGCATAAACTCACTTTATTATGAAATGAAGATTTAAGCCTGGTTTTACAGACAGGGCTTAGATTAAGCCAGGATTAGGCCTTGTTCAGTTAGGACATTTAAGTAGCTTTTATAAATGTGCCTTAGAAAAAAACATGGTGATCATATTGAGACAAAACAATGGCACTGACGTATTCTTAGATAGGCAAGTTGATTTCAGTTAAAACAGCTCAAACATGCATTAGTATCTTAGTTGCTTCTCTTGATTTAAGAATGTTTTGAAATTTGCACTGGAAAAAAAAGACAAAAATACTGAGTATAAAATCGTTTGTTTTGTTTAAAATAATGGAGAATTGAAAGGAAGGTTAACATAAGTTCTCTGAGGAGTACGAGCAGTTGAGGAAAGTGGGGGCAGGTGAGAAGGTTTGTCAGGTCAGTGCTTTGATGGTCTTTTCCAAACGGACAAGAGGTCAAGGGTCAAAGTGACCATACAGAGAAATGAACAAAAGCTTCTTTCAGTCACCTCGTTCTCTCACACACTCTTTCTCTGTGTATAAATAGCATTTGCTGCCTTCTAAATGAAGCCGTAAACTGTTTCTAGACAGATTGATGGCTGCTGTGCAGCTTTATGGATTGACTATGGATCTAACGCAGTTTATATAGAATGAAGATGACTATACTTTTGGTTTTTGTTCTTCTTTGAAAGTTAAATAGCAATAATAATGCTATAGAGTCCACATGAAACGGCATTCACGAGCCATTTCACATACATAATCAGGCATATTTCAGTGTGAAATGTGATATTTATGGAGAGAATGTATGGCAGGACTTGATTTTATCCATTGAAAATTGATTGGATTGAGAAAAGTGGATGTTACATACCAGAATGGAGTCAGATATCTGGGGTTAAAAAGTAAAAGATATTCATCATTATGTCATCTAAAAAGGAAAGAGGTGGAGCAAGTTATTACATTTTATTGTTAAATTCTTTGGAATTACATTTACATTTAACATTTATGTATTAATAGCATTTTGATTTCATATTGACTTACTGCAATGGACATGATAGCAGTAGATGTCTTTAAAGATCTTTTCAGATTTGTTTCTCTCTTTCTCTCACATGCACTGTCACAAGGTTGAACGTCAATGACACAGTAGAAGCCCATTTAGATCAAACACTCAGAACATAAAAATGCACATACACACACACCCATGTGGTGCATCACAGCTTGTTGTCAGGTCAGCCAAAACAATGATAAACGGTTCGATGGCTGCCCAGCCATACATTTACTAAACAGAATGCACAAATGTTAATACACTGTGATTTGAAATGATGTATATTGTCAATATAAACCGACTATTTAATAGTGGAGAAAAAGAGAAAGAGCGCTTTTTTATTGCTGTATAATAACCTGAGGGAATGAACTAGAAAAACAAGATCTTTGAATTTTCTGAAGAAGCTTTATTTTACAGTAATGAAAACTAATAAAAATATACTGTAAAATTATGCTTCTTTAATAATGAAGTGCTATAAAAACAATAATTGCATCCCAACCTATATGTACGTATGTATATATGCATGGGGGTCCAATTCTCACTATTAAGTTGCTTATTAGCATGCATATTACTAGAATATTGGCTATTTATTAGTACTTATAAAGCACATATTAATGCCTTATTCTGCATGACCATATTCTACATCCCTTAATCCTGCCCAATACCTAGAATTAACAACTACCTTACTAACTATTAATAATCAGTAATTAGGAGTTTATTGAGGCAAAAGTCATAGTTAATAGTGAGAATTGGACCCTAAACTAAAGTGTGACTGTATATATATATATATATATATATATATATATATATATATATATATATATATATTGAAATGTTGCTAAACATTAGAAATGTTGCTATATCGTGTATAATGTGGTATGTAAATATATGGCACTATTAACACTTAAGAGTGATGCAATTCATGAATGAGACTATAAAGAGCGGACTTGCGTGATGTTAAAAATAGTTATAAGCGCAATATATCCTGGAAAGAAACTTTGCGCTGCTTGTGCTGACTGGCTCACTGCTAGATTGTGCGCACGGAAAGCTACTTCTCTCAGAAGGCCATGCTCAATGTTAAAAAGTGTTATTAAGCACAATAAGCAGTGAAAATGACTCATTGCAGTGCATGAACTGACACACAGTGTAAGCACGTTCAAAGAAAGCTGCAGCTCTCAGCATGTGATGGCAAATTTTACGTCTTATTGCACTTGAATGGTCAAATACACACGCAACTGGTCAAAATGCCCATCGTGTGGACTGGAGTATTCATGTAAACACAGCCGGTTACGTCTCAAGTGAAAGTAAACAGTTGGGTACAAGGAGCGTCGGAAGCAAATAAAATGTGGGTGTGTCCTCTCTCTCAGATTTTTTTTTTGATAGACAAAATTATGGAAATCACTCAATTATTAAAACTAGAGAAATTGGTGTCTATCTGTGAATTTAAAGGCATCATAAAGAAAGTGGTACTGAAGGCTTGTGATTGTTTTTGTTGAGAGGATCCTAGGTTTTAATATACTTGTTGTATTTTCATATGTTGTCAAACTGTATGGCTGCTACCTTGGCCAGGCCTCTCTTGTAAAAGAGATTTTAATCTCAATGAGAATTATCCGCGGCAATAGGGGTAAGACGCATAGCTTCAAGTTATGACGCAAATCCATCTGCGGTTCGAATCCGCCTTTTGCCGAACTCACTCTACTCCCTTTTCCCATCACATATCAGATCTGAAAGGCATTTATTTTCCATAAAAATGAAGAAAATATTAGAAAAGTGGAGATAAGCATCTAACGTGTGTTTAATAATAAGTGTTTATCGGTTAGGGGTCAGTAAACAGACGTGCTGAATTAGAGACGATACGTGAGTGGGTCCAATATCACTAAAAGTATCTGTATCAGAACCTTAAATATTTGATTAAACAGCTACTTTATGGAACAGACAGATTTAGTTTATCAGCTGCCATGAAGGCCATTCACAGACGCCATGAAGAGTGTGCTCTCATTAGATGAGAATTTCTTTGTGAGGGGTCACACACAATTTATCTTTGAAGACTGTGTGTGTGTGTGTGTGTGTGTGTATGTGAGGTAATTACTTTGCGGTATAGGAGAATAAGACTTTATAAGACTCTTGCAGGGGAAGTCATCGTTACCATGGTGATGAGAACTAATGAGAGCAGCAGGAAGAGAACATGACCTGTGCAGAAGGTTCCCAGGCCAGTGTGTCTGTGAGTGCTGGGGTGGAAGCTGAGGGGCTTTATGGGCTCAGGGGCAGTGAGATCACTACTTAGGATCACACACACACGTACACGTACACACACACACACACACACACCATGCCACAATAATGGAAGACATACATAGTTCAGTACAATGGTCGTTTCAGTCCTATAGAGAGAAATGTTGAATGGCAGTTGTGGTCAGTGACCTTCAGGAAATATACTGTTTTACTACTATAGAATCTGGTGTTGTTGAGCTTCACTGTAGAGTCTTTCTTTCTTTCTTCCGATTATTCTCATTATCTTAAAAACGTCTCATTATCCTTTGGTCTAAAAGCTCTTACTTAAATTAGTTTTATAGACAAACATGAATTGTCCTTCTTTACAAATCTTTTATTCAACAAGTATGGACTGGACTGGGGTGTGAAGGAAAATCAGCCAACAAATATCCAGCATGTTTCTTCTTAATTTAAGGTCACTAAACAATTCTTATTGGGTAATTTTGTGTCAACTCAACCAGTGGTCCTGGCTACATTTTTTTATTTTGATAATACTTTTTTTCTGGTGAAAGACATACATAAATTAAGTAGAAAGTCAGAATATTAAATGTGATGGATGTATATTGACTGAGAAATCCACCATTTTGTAGAGGGGGTCAAAATGACAATTTTCACCTGAGAATTTGGAGCTAAATTGGGCTTTAGAAAAATGACTTTAGAAAGATGGCAGCATCATGATTTTATTTTTACACAGAGATTGGTAGGTCTATTAGTAAAATCTGTAGACTTTAGCAATCTTTGTTGCGTTATATGCCAATGGTGACATTTAAAAAAAAAGGGAAAAAGCTCCTTTTGTGTTTTATGCCCTAAGTGTGCATACCTCTAACTCCAAAAGCACTCAAGATATCTTAATATCCTTTTAGATTCTGGTACTTAACAAACATTTATTTTTGGTATCTTCATTTTAAAGGTCCTCTATTGCGGTTCCTATGTACCCTTAATGCGGTACCTCTGTGCGCAAATTGGTCAATTTTACACATTTTTAATCGTCGAAAAGTTTTCATTAAAAAATTATGAAAAGGATGCTAAAAATTCAGCTTTGCATCACAGGAATTCATTGCATTTTAAAATATGTTCAAGTAGAAAACTTAAATTGTAATCATATTTCATATTACTGTATTTTTCTTTGAATAAATGCAGCTTTGGTGAGCAGAAGAGACTTTGTACTGACATATAGAACTTTTGAAAGCTAGTGTAGAATGAGCAGGACTGCCACTGTTTGTTTATATGCTGTTGTTTGCAATACTATATGGACATGCATGCAAAATGCAAAAAAGAATCAAATGTGAAACTAACTCATATTGCGGTCTAACGTCACCTGTGTGCAGGTATGGCCGCTCTGGACAGCCGAGCATCAGGGAAGATGGGTATGAGAGCTGTAGTTTACTACACCACCACCACTATCATCGCTGTATTCATTGGGATAGTCATGGTGCTCATCATCCACCCAGGAAAAGGCTCTAGAGATGAATTCACCAAACAGGAGAAAATAGAGTCAGTCAGTCCAGCAGATGCCTTCCTCGATCTCATCAGGTATGGTGAAGTACGTTCTTAATAAATATGTCTGTTTTTTTGTAGTTTTTTTTAACTTTATAACTATACAGGTCCTTCTCAAAAAATGTGCATATTGTGATAAAAGTTCATTATTTTCCGTAATGATAAAAATTAACTTTCATATATTTTAGGTTCATTGCACACCAACTGAAATATTTCAGGTCTTTTATTGTTTTAATACTGATAATTTTGGCATACAGCTCATGAAAACCCAAAATTCCTATCTCAAAAAATTAGCATATCATGAAAAGTTTCTCTAAACGAGCTATTAACCTAATCATCTGAATCAACTAATGAACTCTAAACACCTGCAGAAGATTCCTGAGGCTTTTAAAAACTCCCAGCCTGGTTCATTAATCAAAACCACAATCATGGGTAAGACTGCCGACCTGACTGCTGTCCAGAAGGCCATCATTGACACCCTCAAGCGAGAGGGTAAGACAAAGAAAGACATTTCTGAACGGATAGGCTGTTCCCAGAGTGCTGTATCAAGGCACCTCAGTGGGAAGTCTGTGGGAAGGAAAAAGTGTGGCAAAAAACGCTGCACAACAAGAAGAAGTGACCGGACCCTGAGGAAGACTGTGGAGAAGGACTGATTCCAGACCATGGGGGACCTGCGGAAGCAGTGGACTGAGTCTGGAGTAGAAACATCCAGAGCCACCGTGCACAGTGCACAAAATGGGCTACAGGTGCCGCATTCCCCAGGTCAAGCCACTTTTGAACCAGAAACAGCGGCAGAAGTGCCTGACCTGGGCTACAGAGAAGCAGCACTGGACTGTCGCTCAAATTTTGCATGTCATTCGAAATCAAGGTGCCAGAGTCTGGAGGAATACTGGGGAGAAGGAAATGCCAAAATGCCTGAAGTCCAGTGTCAAGTACCCACAGTCAGTGATGGTCTGGGGTGCCATGTCAGCTGCTGGTGTTGGTCCACTGTTTTATCAAGGGCAGGGTCAATGCAGCTAGCTATCAGGAGATTTTGGAGCACTTCATGCTTCCATCTGCTGAGAAGCTTTATGGAGATGAAGATTTCGTTTTCAGCATGACCTGGCACCTGCTCACAGTGCCAAAACCACTGGTAAATGGTTTACTGACCATGGTATTACTGTGCTCAATTGGCCTGCCAACTCTCCTGACCTGAACCCCATAGAGAATCTGTGGGATATTGTGAAGAGAAAGTTGAGAGACGCAAGACCCAACACTCTGGATGAGCTTAAGGCCGCTATCGAAGCATCCTGGGCCTCCATAACACCTCAGCAGTGCCACAGGCTGATTGCCTCCATGCCACGCCGCATTGAAGCAGTCATTTCTGCAAAAGGATTCCCCACCAAGTATTGAGTGCATAACTGAACATAATTATTTGAAGGTTAACTTTTTTTGTATTAAAAACACTTTTCTTTTATTGGTCGGATGAAATATGCTAATTTTTTGAGATGTATGCCAAAATCATCAGTATTAAAACAATAAAAGACCTGAAATATTTCAGTTGGTGTGCAATGAATCTAAAATATATGAAAGTTAAATTTTTATCATTACATAATGGAAAATAATTAACTTTTATCACAATATGCAAATTTTTTGAGAAGGACCTGTATATATATATATATATATATATATATATATATATATATATATATATATATATATATATATATATATATATATATATATAAATAAAGTATATATATTTTTTCTTCACAGAAACATGTTTCCTCCTAATTTAGTGCAAGCTTGTACACAACAGGTAAGTTTTTAATGCACCAAAAACACTACAAATCTAGTTCCCCATAAGATGGTAAACAACACCATGTAACTGTTTCTATTCTCTCAACCTTCCACAGTTTAAAACGCAAAATGGCAAGCGAGTGGTCACTATAAGAATTCCTGTGAACGACACGTTGTTGGGTTTGAACAACGGGTCGCAGGAGGTTAAACTTGAAGAGGTGATACCGGTGCTGGGAACGGTTAATGGAATCAATGCACTCGGACTTGTGGTCTTCTCCATGTGCTTTGGCCTCATCATTGGGGGCATGAAGGAGCAGGGTCAACCGCTACGGGATTTCTTTGACTGTCTGAATGAGGCCATCATGAGGCTGGTTGCAATTATCATGTGGTGAGTGATTTAGAGTGGGAAAGTTCTCAGCTTTGAGCAAATGAATTTCATAATTAATGAAAACCACTGGATATGAAACTATGATAAACCATGTCATGACCTGCTAGATTTGTTTATCCATTAGCAAATGAAACAGATTTAGTTTGAAAGAGTTCAAAATTGACATTTTATATTACATTATATATTATCAGTATCGGTTAAAACATTACTATTTTTACTGTCTCTTATTCTCATCAAGGCTGCATTTATTTGATCAGAAATACAGAAAAAACTGTAATATTATGAAATATTACAGTTTAATATACTTTAAAACTGCATTTATTTAAAATGGAAAGCATTTGTAACAATATATACTACTGTTGAAAAGTTTAGGGTCAGTCATTATTTTCTCTTTTTTTAAAGAAATGTGTACTTTTATTCAGCAAGTATGTGTTAAAAAAAGTTATTTAAACTTTTTATTCATTAATGAATCCTGAAAAAAGTATCACAAGTTCCAAAAAAATATTAAGCAGCACAACTGTTTCCAACATTGATTATAAATCTGCATGTTATGATTTCTGAAGGATCATGTGACACTGAAGACTGGAGTCTGATGAAAATTCAGTTTTGCATCACAGGAATAGTTCAGTCAGGTCCACTTAAGTCAAAAACACCACAGACAAACTTTGTCAACTTTTTATTGGCATATTTAGCTAAATTTACATGGGACAGGGAACAGCAGCAGCTTCTGGGGACAACCTCACATTTTTTAAAACTGGGAGGGCAGAGTAAATCCCCCATTGAGAACAGAGCATGCATCAATGACAACAGAATGACATTGATTAAGTTAAAAAATGAGGAGCTGGGGTGTAGGTGGGTTGCAAAGCAGTGTGCAGTGGAAGCAGCCAGGCAGGCAGACTGAACTGAAGCTGTGCTTGAGTAAGGAGCCCTGTTTGAGAGTTGCCAATTGAGTGCATAGGAAATAGGATCAGCTGATATGGGCGGAGTTGGAATTTTTCCAATCAGCGGAGCTTGACTACGTGGCCTGCCTGAACTAACGCAGAATGCTTGATTATATTGAAATAGAAAACCATTATTTTAAATTGTAATAATATTTCATAAAATTACTGTTCCAATTTGATGCTGTCACTCTGATGATCCTAATTGTATTTGTGCCATATAAATATCACTCTGTTTTGTAAGAATATTTCTGCCTGTTTCTGCCAGTTTAGCAAGTCTTACGAACCTAAAAAAAGCACGGGTCCTGGTTCATTTCAAATCGACATTGTGTGTGAAAAAGATGGGAAATTTAGTTTAGTTTAGTTATTTCTAAAGCACATTTAAAAACAACAGTTGTTGAAACCAAAGTGCTGTACAAATATACAAGAAACTTGAAACATATATAGTCAAGAAAACCACAAGGACAAATGAGACATTTTACACCCTCAAAACTGAATTAAAACCTAAAGAATAAAAAAGGTTCTGGGGAAGACTGTTCCAGAGCCTTTAGTTTTAAAATGTGAACCAGGGCTTTGAGAGGAGAAACTGACTAGATGACTGCAGAGATCTAGAGGAATTATGCGGGATAAGGAGATTACAAATATACTGGGAAGCACATTTATGTAAAGCTTTAAACACAAAGAGCATAATCTTAAAATCAACACAGAACTTGACTGTGGAGAGAGGTGAGTACTGGTGTAATGTGCTCATGTTTTCTAGTGCCAGTCAATATCTGGCTGCCGCATTTTGCACCAATTGCAATCGTTCCAGAGATGATTTAGGCAAACCAAGATGCTAAAACAAGAGTGAATTGCAGTAATCCAGTCTTGAAGTTATAAATGCATGAATTACAGTTTGAAGGTCCTTCGTGGAAAGCATCTTCTTGATTCTAGCAATTGCTCTTAAAGGGTTAGTTCATCCCCTGAAAAATTAGTCCATGATTTACCCTCAAGTCATCCTAGGTGTAAATGACATTCTTCTTTCAGACGAATACAATCAGACTTATATTAAAAAGTCCTGGCTCTTCCGAGCTTTATAATGGCAGTGAATGGCAGTTTATGTTGTGAGGTCCATAATAGTTCATCTATCCATCATAAAAGTGCTCCACACGGCTCCGGGGTTAATAAAGGTCTTCTGAGCGAAAATCATATAAACTTTACAAACTGCAATGGCAGTCTCTTGTAAACACATACAACAGTTAGCAGAAGTTAGAGATTACAGTTTGTAAAGTTTTAAATATGGATATTTTTCTTACACAAACACGCCACTTCGCTTCAGAAGGCCTTTATTAACCTCCCAGAGCCGTGTGGAGCACTTTTATGATGGATAGATGCACTTTTATGGACTTCATGTTCACTGCCATTATAAATCTCGGAAGAGCCAGGACTTTTTTAATATAACTAATATGACAAATTGTATTTGTCTGAAAGAAGAATGTCATATACACCTAGGATGACTTGAGGGCGAGTAAATTTTTTGGGTAAACTATCCCTTTAATTGAAATAAACTGCTTTTCCCAACAGCACTGGAAACCCAATAATCTGAACGATTCACTGAATGTTTTCACACCTCAGGTACGCTCCACTGGGCATAATGTTCCTGATTGCTGGAAAGATAGTGGAGATGGATGATATAACAGAAATGGGAGGCCAGTTGGGAATGTACACCATCACAGTCATCATTGGCCTACTGATACATGCAGTCATTGTACTGCCCTTGCTCTACTTCCTTGTGACAAGAAAAAATCCATTTGTGTTCATCGCTGGACTTCTGCAAGCTCTTGTCACTGCTCTTGGTACCTCTTCCAGGTGAGCTTTTACACCCAATCTACTACTACAGCTTTGTATTTATATATACAGTATATATATATTCATTATAGTCATTTGTTCGTGAATCAGACTTGTCATTATGTCCTGTACACTGTTTTCTTTGCATATCATTCAATACAAACTATAAACATTCATAAGTAAAATATGATTTATTTTGCCATAGCACTCCAGCTTATGTCGAAATTGCGCAATTCATGTTCCATGAATCGTGTTATTATGGGTGTGAAACATCATGATGAGTAAATGATAGAATTTGCCATGTCTCTCTGCAGCTCTGCCACTCTGCCCATCACCTTTAAGTGTCTAGAGGAAAATAACCATGTGGATAAACGTGTAACCCGTTTTGTGCTGCCCGTGGGAGCCACCATAAACATGGACGGCACTGCTCTTTACGAGGCGCTGGCTGCCATCTTCATCGCACAGGTCAATAACATGGAGATGAACTTTGGAGAGATCCTAACCATCAGGTACAGATAGGAAGCATTAAAAAACGTATTTTATGACAGCGTACAACATATTATTCATTTAAGGCATCAGGTGAATAGAGTAAACATACTTTCCAGTTAAATAACCACAGAACATTAAGACAATAAATTGTGTAGTACACGTTTGAAATGTTGTGTTTAAATATGAAAATATGCTATGTTTAATATCTAATTTTTTAAAAATCTAGAACAGAAATATGAACATTGGAATTGGATGCAGGTTCAAAATTCTTGGTTTATTTTTTTATTGATATATTGGAGTTAAAGGTTTTACAGAAGATTTGGGGTATTTGCCACCCTTAACCAAAAGCCACGGGTACATTTGATATTTCCAATAGCCTACAATATATTGTATGGGTCAAAATGACAGATTTTTCTTTCATACCAAAAATCATTAAAGATATTGAGTAAAGATCATATTCCATGAAGATAATTGGTCAATTTTCTACTGTAAATATATAAAAAATGTATAATTATTAGTAATATGCATTGCTAAGGACTTCAATCTGACAACTTAAAGGTGATTTTCTGAATATTTAGATTTTTTTGCACCCTCAGATTCCAGATTTTCAAATAGTTGTATCAGCCAAATATTGTCATATCTGAATAAATGGAATTATTTATTCGGCTTTCAGATTATGTATAAATCTCAATTTCAACAAATGGACCCTCATGACTGGTTTTGTCACTCTATACAACAGAAATAGTCAACAGTCCAGAAAAAAACCCTATGTTTTTAGGAATAAAATGTTAAAATGTTAATAAAAACACACCCTTCTAGTAAAAAAAAAATTTTTTTAATAAAAAACTTTCAGAATATAAATTAACCTGGAGTTTGGTGTATGTAAGTGCTACTGAAGTGGAGATTTCTTGCTTAGTGCATGAGAAAAAAAATCTTTTTGAGAAAACAGCCTTTAAAGGTATTAATTCTAACTGAAATCTACAATTACAAATAGATAAAGTGTAATAAACACTTTTCTCCATGAAAAAGTTTTTTCCTGTCATATCTTGCCTTAAATGCTGTTAATTCCTCACACCATTCAGTATTTTATCTCAATGAAACCAAAAATCATGTCATGTCATTTTTAAAGCATCACAGCAACAGCAGCCAGTATTGGTGCGGCTGGAATCCCTCAGGCTGGCCTGGTTACCATGGTGATAGTGCTGACCTCTGTGGGACTGCCCACTGATGACATCACTCTAATTATCGCTGTTGACTGGTTCCTGTGAGTACTGCATTTTGTGTAATATGACAAATATTTAAAGTATTTTTGTGTGTGAGATCATCCATCATAAGACTCAATATATGCATGGCCTACTATAAGTTTTGCACATTTTACACTTATCAGCTATAACAAACAGACAGGGTTACCGCCTGAAATATTTAAACAATTTCAGAATCAGATTCATTTGTATAGTGCTTTTCACAATACACAGAAAATCATGAAGCTGCTGTTTATAATATCTTCATATCGTCATGCCTTATAGTTGCATTTATCAGATTAAAGCTGGGAGATTATATAGTTTACTTTTACAACAATACGAGCAATCAGTTGAGATTTGCTATATAGTTTATATCACCCTACGTGAGTATACTGTATGTATGTGAATAAAGTTGGACATTCTTACATGCTTGTACAACTTTATATAAAGAAAAAAAAAATCAGGCAGCTGAGATTTTCTACAGTATATAGTGTATATATATCACTTTATATAATTCATCTCGTTCATCTTCTGAACACAAATTAAGATTTTTTTTAATGAAACCCTCCATAGGCAACAACATTATTGCAACTTTTAAGGCCCAGAAAGTTAGTAAAGACATTGTTAAAATAGTCCGTCTACAGTGATTCAACCTTAATTTTATTTACAAAAAATAATTTTTGCGTGCAAAAAAACAAACAAAAATAATGACTATTCAACAATTTCTTCTCATCTGTGCCAGTTTCCTACGCTGTTTATGTTGTAAAAACCGTGCAAGGCTTCCGAGTTCTACATCAGAACGCCGACTAACCATTGGCTGACGCTGTTCACATGAGCACCACGACAAATGCGTGAGACGTAGAATAAATAAAAATGTAATTCAGGTTGAACCACTGGAGTCACATGGACTATTTTAATGACGTTTTTACTACCTTTTGAAAGTGATTATTAAATTACTGTCTATGGAGGGGTCAGAGAGCTCTCAGTTTTAATTTGTGTTACCAAGATGAACGAAGGTTTTATGATTGTGGAACGACATGAGGGTGAGGAACTGATGACATAATTAAACATTTGGGGTAAACTAACCCTTTAAAAGGCATTTTGTTCAATCAGATCACAAGTGGGCAACGTCAAATACAGGTGTAAATGGTGTCTAAAACATTATGAGCTTGTCCACTTATGACCACTTCCAGAGAAATGCATTTGACCGGATTGCTTTTTTAGTGTAAACGCTCATGTGGTCGAATGTGTTCAATCAGCCACAAAAGTCTCCTCTCCGTCTACTCTCCTCCTACTGACCTAATGCGCAAACACTATGGGAAGCACTCTAGCCAGACGGGATTTAAACTTTGTTGACTGGAGACCCAAGTTTGGTTTGAAGATGAAAAGCATACCAAGCACAATGTTCGCTCACCATTCCTGATTTCTAACACACACTCACAGCGTTCGGCTGGTCTTCGGCTGTCAGAGCAGAAATGAAAATGATGCTCTCCATATGTTTTTCTGTCGTCTCCTGTCGTGTTCATATGTTATTTGCCGAGCTTATTTTGTCCATTCGCTTGAAAGATCTAAAAAAGCCCACACATTTACTTGTTCATAGACCCTCCCCTCAAAAGTGGACAAAAGAGACGGATTACACCACCAGGTGTAAATGGAAATGTGTCTCCCTCGTCTACTTGTGATCCGTTTTACCAAAACACATCTTAATACCAGGTGTAAACAGGGTCTAAGGCATTAAGATATTATGATATAATAAACATTAACATTATGATTTTCTGTAAAGATGCTTTGGAACAATGTGCAATGTACATCTGAAGGTGCTTTGATGTAATATTCGTACACACAGACCATGGCAGAATTAATATGTTTCATTTTTCTCATTCCATAACCCATAATAAAATTGTACATGCAACATCTGCTTTCAATGAGTTTAAAGACCCAACAATACACCCGTATCCGATAGCATGTTCTTGCGACCTTTATTCCCACCGCATTCACAGCAGTCACTGAATTCAAGTTCAGTCAGGGACCTCGTTGTCAGATTATGTGCTGGTTAAAGCAGAGTACAGAACAGAAGAGGCATTGTGAGGGACGTTCCTGCTAGGAAAGATAGGTCAGCAAAAACACCACACAAGATGGAGGAACTGTTTTTCTTAAGCAGAAACTACATGAGGCCCTCAGAACACAACAAAGGCTCAAGTGACATTAAGCGGTCCAGATGTGTAAACCAGAGAATGATTCTGCTTGTTTCATCGGCTATTTCAGAGATCGGCTGCGCACCACCACCAATGTTTTGGGCGACTCCATTGGTGCTGGCATAGTGGAGCACCTGTCCCGTCACGAGCTGCGCTCTATCGATGCAGAGATCGGAAACTCCGTGGTGGAGGAGAACGAGACCAAGAAATCATATCAGCTCATCTCTCAGGAGAGCGAGTGTGAGAATGCCAAGATCCCGGACAGCGAGACCAAAATGTAACTGCTTGTTTCCTGAGGATTTCTATCCATGGAGAACTGGAGTTTTTGTACAAACACTAGTAACTTGGTCGGACACTAGTCTGATTTTCATCTCAAGTCTTTTTATATGCTTGTCAAAGTCATCCAGATGTGTTGAAGTCCATCGCACAAGCAGAGATGGGCATGTGTGGTCCACAACGGTCCTCTTTGAACTGTTTTATTGTAGCGTAAACTGATTAGATGGGTAAAAATCTTGATTACATTAGACATATTTTTAATAGTTTTCTAGTTGCGGGTTTGGTTTTGTTAATTCAAGAGAAACTGAATGTCATTATGGAAGTTGTTTGTTGCTTCTACTTTGGCTGGAAAAAATAAAAGCAATGAATTGCATCCATTCAGTTTGTAACTGTGTGAGTAATGCTTAAAAAGAAACATGGGATGTTTTCGCTGCTTAAGATGGAAAGTGAGGCAGCGAGTCCAGAACCAACAGTATGGTACACTATTTCAGCAAACTTTATCTGTGAAGTCACTCAGACCGTGCATGAAAAACTGTACATTCTTATTTCAAGGCTTATATAGATGACTGTCAAGTCTGTACAAAATTAAAAAAAAAGTATCAATGAATAAAAAAAACAGCATTTTGGCCTTACCTTACCTCGGGACGTGATTCTAATGTTACCTATTTTGTGTACGTTTTTTTTTTTTTCACAATCGATTTCACTTTGCAATGACAATATAGGAATGTTCTATCACTAATGTGACACCACCAGTTCTGCAGAATTACATTCATTATCAGCTGACAATAGCTCATCCATGACATCTCTCAATCCCTCACTATTCTACTATACTTCTCAAGTACATGGTGTTACTGTCTCAGAAGGAATGTGTGATATGATCTGTGTGCATATCAAGACCGTGTTGACACAATTCGATCATGTCTTTCTTGACCTGCTCCAGCAGGTTTTTTTTTTTTTTTTACTCATGGTGAGTATAATTTTACATGTTTCAATGAGAATGTTATCAGTCTTAAAAATAAAGGTTCTTTATTGGCATCGATGGTTCTATAAAGAATCTTTAACATCCATGGAACCTTTACATTCCACAAAATGTTCTTATTGTGGAAAAGGTTCTTTAGATTGTTAAAATGTTCTTCACACTAAGTTTTTTTATTTATTATTTTAAGAACTTTTCAGTGTTTTCTCTATAGATAGAGCAAACAGTGGCACCAATATGTATTTGGACACCTGTCTCACTAAACAATGTATGAATGTCACTGCATAACAAAATATTAAGACAAAGGTTTATTCATATACAACTTTTGTATAAGAAGGACTATATGTAGACATAGAAAAAAAATACAATTGTTCATTATACAATTAAAATTTCATTATAAATTTTATCCAAAGCAACATTTTGTTATTTTTTCAGTTTATGCATTCCCTTGGGAATCAAACCCATGGCATTGGCATCGCTAGTGCATGCTCTACTGTTTGAGCTGCAGGAATACCTAAAAAGAAAAGGACACAAAAAGAAATTAAATAGAAAAAAAGTAAGCATAAAAAGATATAATCTGGATTAAATTTATGCAATCAGACGAACAAGGCTTTATAGGGAAAATGCACTGGTTTTCATTCTGGACTTGAATTCCGTTGGGATACACATGGCATTTAATGGTTAATGGAAGGCAGCCATGATATTATAGCTACACAGAATTATTCCACTTCAAAAGACCAATAAATCCAAAGGAATTTAATCGTTTTATTTAATCGTTATACTAAGTCGCCATCCGGTGGTGAGAAGTGAAAGTACACAAAGGCTCAAAGGACAGGGCTCTATATATCAAGTTCTAATAACCCCCATAAGTTCCTAAAACACTGATAAAAGACTGCCAGCGGTTCCCCCAGTAAATCCACCAGCAGCTAATATATATATATATATATATATATATATATATATATATATATATATATATATATATATATATATATATATATATATATATATATATATATATATATATATATATATATATATTGTAGTTTCTTTTTCCAAGAATCTTTATTTTGTCAAACATAATTTACAAATTTAGACAATAGTTGGGTTTACCATTGCAACCAGATAAAGATACCACACTATAAAAAAACATTTTAAAATTAAGTTACCTGGTTGCCTTAAAATTTTGAGTTTATTGAAATTAAAAATTTGAGTTAAAACAATGAAAATTTTTCAGAATCGACATGACCCTTTATTCAAATATTATTCAAATATTTTGTAAACATATTGTGTAATTGTGTTTTATTTGTTACAATCCAGTGAAACATGCCAAATTGTGCTATTTTCATGATTTATCACAAAATTTTTTATTTATTTATATAGGTTCAGATACAATAATCATTTAAGTTTCTATTCATTAAACTAATTTCCTTCATTGTATTAACTCAAATGTTTAATATATATATATATATATATATATATATATATATATATATATATATATATATATATATATATATAGTATAAGTGTTATTTACAATATATATTTATAATTAAAACACATCATACTGTAATATACACACTTTATATATATATATATATATATATATATATATATATATATATATATATATATATATATATATAGAAATAGAAGAGGATATTAAGTGTTATTTACAATATACTTTATATTTAATATACAATATCATACTATATATATATATATATATATATATATATATATATATATATATATATAGATAGATAGATAGAAAGATAGATAGATAGATAGATAGATAGATAGATAGATAGATAGATAGATAGATAGATAGATAGATAGATAGATAGATAGATAGATACACACACACATGATACATAGCATGTGTATTAAATATATGTTGTAAGTGACACATAAATATAAAAGTGTATATATATATATATATATATATATATTAGTGTGTATATTAATGTAATAATGTATATTGTAAATAATACTTAATATGCCGTGATGTGGATGCAAAATAATAATTAAAAAATATATAATTAATAATTATTATAGTTATAATTTAACTTAAAAAATATCTGGAAATCGTCAGCAGCACATCTATGTCTGTGGGAAAATAATCACGTTATTAATATTTGTATTTCCGGTCAACCTACAATTCCCTCTGACTAGCGACAAAGCATCAGTTGTGGGGCTTTTTGTTGTCAAACAAAGACGCGAGAAAATGTGTTTTACGAACATTTACGCGATTAGTTAATAAGGGCTGAAATAAATCCTGCTCCATGATGAAATGTTTTTAAAGTGTGATCAAAGACAGCCTGACCTCCCCCACCCCAGATAAAGATAGAGTTGGCTTGTTGTTAGCAGGCTCGGCTAAACAAACCCCGCTAGCCCGCGCTGATCTTTTTATAGCAGAGAGGGGGAGCCAGAGACTTACAGCAGACCGACAACCAAGCTCTCATCCCAACAACAGTCCCCTTATTTTTTTCTTCTTTGAAGTTACCCCAAGCTAAGGTAAATATGAAACCCTCTCAGAATTTCTGTTAAGTCCGCATTCGCGTTCCCTTACAACATTTCGACACATTTCCATTTGTTTTTTTCTCGACGGAACGGCTCTGAGGAGACGAACGTCGCAACGGCTCGGCTAGTCGTTCTCCTCCGGCGCGCCCCCGTGGCGGGAAGCGCGTGACCCGGCGTCGCGCTCGTGCGTAGAGTCCGAGGCTTCTGGGGAGCTCGCGGAGGCCTCGCGACACAAACACGGGCGAGTGTTTTTGTGTGGAAACTCAAACGGATTATATACAAATATCATACGCGCACTGTGATGACCGAAAACGTTTCGTCGTGCGGCGTACGGCGCGAGGAAAGAATGGAGGAGAGCAAAAAGTGTTTTTATTGTTCGCGAAGGGAGACCGAAAGATGTGCGTAGCCGAACTAGCTTTCGCGAGTGTTTAGCATAGCAGAGGCTATTGTTTGTTAAGGCTAAATTACTAACTATTGACAGAAAATTGTATATAAAATAACCGAATTTGTTATTTAAATAAGTGGGAACACAATCGGCCCGGGTTTCTTTAAAAAAAAAATCACCCATCAGATCAGAGCAATGCTAGCTAGCGAGCATCTGCAAGGAATCTATTAAGTCCCGAGCTAACGCTTTGCTAATAGTCAAAATCATCTCTAATCATCTCTCATCTACCCACGAACGGCTTGAATGTTTGCTATGGTAAATATTTACAATCTCTGGTGTTCATAACTTCGCTATGTTCGTCATGTTTTGAGTCATTACGGCTGAATAAACGTCAGTGAAACGCTTTGAGGATGAATGGTTCCTCTCTCCAACGATCGACTTGTCAACACTGTGTTTTTGATCATTTTGTGTCATCCTGTGATGCTTCAGTGCACTGTACGACCTGCCACATCCTTTAATAGCATCTTGCATCAACGATTTAGAGAATACAAATATAAATTAGGCACATGATTGCATTGAGAACTTGGGCAAGCTGAAAGTCGTTATTACCGTGTTGTCGGTAAGCGATAGAAATATGTGATTGACACAGACGTTGAAATCGTTTCTGATTGTGCATGTTTTATTTTCTAGCGTCAAGAGGTTTGATCATGAAATAATGCATTATGTGCAAATCGCTGGCGAGTTGTTGTCATGAAACCTGCGATCGGAATGGATTCCTGAATATAAATAAGTGAAGTATTGGCATTTAAAGGGACAGTGCAACAGATATGCTCGTTTGCATTTGTAATCTTCCCGTCAGAGATCAGCTC
Source organism: Gobiocypris rarus (assembly GCA_023029165.1). Lineage (NCBI taxonomy): Eukaryota > Metazoa > Chordata > Actinopteri > Cypriniformes > Gobionidae > Gobiocypris > Gobiocypris rarus. The sequence goes on from CM040916.1 coordinate 49,287,503, forward strand.
TGGACTGTTTACCTTCCCAATACACTTTCTCATGCAAATGGCTCATGAATATTAATGTTCTAAATAGCCCGGATGCGGAAATGCATTCTTGGGATACTGTAGCATCCCCTTCTGATAACATGGAAGAGGTTTTAATGTTTTTTTTTTTTTTATTTGAAATGCATTTAGCATTTATTTAAACACACTCACATCTTCTGAGCAGTGATGTAGTATTTTGTTTTGCTTGTGTGTACATTTTTAGTTAAACTTATGTGAGGTCCGCTTCTTACCATCTCCTCTTTTGTGCTTCTGTCAATCTCCAAGCTGTCATTGGTCCCTTAGGGAGACAGGGTTGGGCTTGCATATCTAATAGAGGGGTGTGTCCACGGTCCATCTTCTGTCAGTCCAGAGTGGGTGTGTCCCTGCACTGTGTAGATGTTATCCATCTTGCATAATGCTCCTCTATTAGTGTACGTAGAAATCAATACACCTGTTACAGACAGTAAGTCTAAGTGGACTGATTCGGCCAGGAAGCATAGTGTCTGTTTTTATATGAGTGTATCATTTATATTGCTCTATTATCAAGTCGGTGAGACTCCGTAACAAGCAAAGCTTGTAAGACAACATCCCATGTCACGACCTCATGCAAACCCTCTTTCTTTTTGTAGGATTGAGTGAGATGTGAGGGATGGTCAGCGTATAAATATCTCTGTGGAACTCTGTGTGCATAAGACTTCTGTGCCCAGCCGTCAGTATGAATGGGGACATGCCACATGTGCCCATCACAACCCTTGCTGGGATCGCTGGTCTCACTGACTGTAAGTACATGCATCACACTACTCGTACTTCACTGGCCAATGGAGCGTAATGGTAACTGCCCACATTTTCAGTGGATTTGGTTCTGGAATAATCTTTCACATTTTAGGGATTTTACAAAAAATTCTACAATGTGGGGTTATTAGCCCTGAACCAAGCTGCAAGATGAACCACATCATTGCAGTCTTTTCTTTAAAACACAAATCTGTGTACTTAAATTCATTTATATGTGAGTGAACAATTCATCCCATGAGGCATCACTAATGAGGCAATCTATATATATATATTATTAGGCTTATCAATGACTAGGGATGTCACGGTACCAAAATTCCAGTAGTCGGGACCAATACCATAACAATTTTACAGTACTCGGTACCACAGCAAAATGTTTTTATTTTTTATTATTATTTTTTAAAAACTTTTATTAAGTTCAATGATTTTATTATTTATGATAATCATTATAAGTAAATAATACACAAACATTTAAAGGCTGTATGCTGTTTAAAAGTAAACATTGTTTATAAAAAAAGATCAAGTGAAATATAAGCAACGATCTAGGCATTATTATTATTATTATTAGTAGAGGCGTATTATTATTACATAGAGATGTTGCTAAATCTACTGTACAACAGTAGCCTAATATATTCTGTCAATTCCTTCACGTTAAACCAAGCTTTCATTTTTGACGGGTTGCCGTGAAGACCTTTGAGTGTCTGTGTTCGTGATATGACCGTTTTCACAAATGAAACGGTAAATACTCATGAAGTGACGGTTTATGTTTTTGTGTCCTCATATAATGACACACTGCAGAGACTGCAAAGATAGCGAGTGTCGTGCCCGTCATTCACAGAGAGACGCAGAACATGCAGGAGGAATATTTAAATAGTATTTTGCAGTTAAGTATTCATAGACACTAGTATATATTCGGCTACAGTCTGGAGCCCTGCGCTTAGATAAACACAGACTGAACGCAGCTGCGGGTACTGGATATACTCGGGAGTCCTGACTACAGAAAAACTGGTATCGTCACATTTTTTTTATTTAAGTACCGAAGTACCGGTACTTGTGAAATCCATATCAGTGACTACACATTTGACTTTTTTTTGCAATTAGGGATGCTCATAATTAACCGGTTATTTTGACTGGAACTGGATATTTTGCCTGATTAATACTATTGGTTAAATGGTTTAAAATAGTTTGAAAATGTTTGCTAATTTTTTTTTTAAACAAATACGCTAGACATAAAAATAATATAAAAGTAATATGTGATATTGTGTGCACACATCATATTTTATTACATTTAATGTAAAATACCTGCAGGTCTAAATAAAGTAAAATGTCTACAAACATTATAAAGATAATAAACATAGCTATAGGCTGTTTTAGTTCCCTTCACTCCACAATAAATCCTTTCAGTGTGCCAGACTGCAACCAAATGGATACATTTTGCAACCTTTTTTTCTTGCAGGTGCGACTACATTTAGTTAGTAATGTCACTGGTGCCACTGCCACATTGCCCAACATTGCTGTCTTTTATATTGCATATGAGAAACATCTAACAGCAAACAAAACGAAAGTGAAATGAAAACACACTGCTGATTTATTTTGAGCTGTACAGACCATTTATAAGCTGTTACGAGCTCAGAACAGGTACTCACTGGCCTTGATTCTCGCTCACGGGACACCGTTACAACACGGTGCTGGGAGATCCAGTGAGAAAGCGCTTGAATTCGCTGCAGAATTAACATCACAGTGAGATCTAGTGGGAATCATTTACATTCAGTGCAGAATTCTTATATCTGTTGTCATCACATCAGATAAAAAATCGCTGATGTGGAAACCATGAGAAATATTGTCATGAATGAAAGAGTTGTAGAAGGTTTTTCAATCCACAAATCACCAACACTCACCCTGGATTTAATGTAGCAATGCTAACTGTAACCATGGTATTGTTGCAGAAATTGTCAGAATCTTTTTTTACATAGGGTTCGTACAACCTTTTGAAAGTGAAATTCAAGCGCTTCACACTTTTTTCAGCACTTCAAAGCTCTAAATATTTTCCAATATTAATGTTTTTTTTAAAAGTCCCTGTAAAGGCAATTCTGAGATTTGTTTTCTATACACATTATAAATGTTAGAAATGTATTGCTGAAACACATTACAAAGACTGTGAACTGTGTAGTACTGAATTCAGAAGTTAGACCGTTAAACAGTTTTTCACCATTGCTGTGTTCTGGATTTTTTGGGCGGGGCTAAAACGGTGGCTCGATGATGCACTGGAGCCACTGAGTATATGGCCCCTCCCCCAACACGATCATAATTAGAGCAAATTCGCATCAGTTCACCCCCTCGATTGCGAGTTACAAAAACGATGATATCAAGAAGAGGTGGATTCATTTTGTGAACAGCTACCTTGACCTCTGCAGTGACTTTACACTAGATAGTTTTACAAACTTTCATTGTAGACAACTTGGATTCACTGATAATCCTCTGCAGAATGGGGCATCCTCGTGTTGTCTTGTGTGCTTACGCCAGCTTTCCTGCGAGTGGCCGTGGTTTCGGCGTAGACAGCGGACACACCCCGAGCGTTTGAAACCACAGAATGCTACTTATTTTTTCAAGATTTTGATAAGCTATTTTATGTACTTGCCGGATTTTTTTTTATGATTCAAATTTGCCTGGGGGTTAATAACACCTTTATCTGTGGTGTGAGAAACTCAGAACACATGTTTAATTTTGACTCCACAGGGAATTTAATGTTATAGTTTGTAAAACTAAAAGTTTAACTAAAACCTTGTGTCAAACAAACACTTATTTAAAAAAAAAAAAAATTCCATATCACTATAACCAGTAAATGGCAGCAGAGGATCACTTTGCAGCGCTTTTCTACCATCGGGCCGAGAGGATTTAATTAACTTTATGATTAAAAATCCCCCCAGTACTACCAGATCAGGTGCTGACACCACCATCTGTAGAACGATATATTGTGTTTTTTATTAATTTGGTACTAATATGCACAGCTGAGTAAACAACAGTGTGTGTGTGTCACATGAAGGTGGTTTTCTGCTGCTTGCAAACAAGAGTCTTTTGAGGAGACGGTAGTTTGCCATTCATTTGCCGCTTTAATTGCACACACTATGCGCAAATACACTGCAGGCTCACTATTTATTATGTAAACTAAGCTCGTGTTACAATATCCACATAAAAAATCATCATTCGCATGCACAGAAATGTGCTTGGCATAACACTACAGTGAAAGGGTGGTCACGCTCAACAGCACATTGTACTACTGATTATTTAAATTGAGCACAGTGTAACTTATTTGTTTGGGTGACTCTTATTTTGATAATGAACAGGCTGCGATGTCAAGGGATGATATGTTGTGTGTGTGCACAAGGTGCCTGAAATTTTTCCTCTCAAAAGCAGAAGAAACTTAAAATACTAGTTATCATACAAATAAGAGTGAAGACATCATTTGAAAATGTAAATTGTACTTTTATTTGTGCACACTCAAACACAAAACACTGTGCTTTAGTTAACTAACGAGAACAAACAGGATGCGCTTTCTGCCGTCTCGGTTTCCTTGTTTGTGGAGCATGTCACAAAATTTAACTGAAACTCAGCATATAGGCAACTACTTGTTGCACAGTTTTTCTTTCGTTTTGTTAATCTGTTAATTACTTAAGTAAAATACAGGTCCTTCTCAAAAAATTAGCATATTGTGATAAAAGTTCATTATTTTCCATAATGTAATGATAAAAATTAAACTTTCATATATTTTAGATTCATTGCACACCAACTGAAATATTTCAGGTCTTTTATTGTTTTAATACTGATGATTTTGGCATACAGCTCATGCAAACCCCAAATTCCTATCTCAAAAAATTTGCAAATTTCATCCGACCAATAAAAGAAAAGTGTTTTTAATACAAAAAAGTCAACCCTTAAATAATTATGTTCAGTTATGCACTCAATACTTGGTGGGGAATCCTTTTGCAGAAATGACTGCTTCAATGCGGCGTGGCATGGAGGCAATCAGCCTGTGGCACTGCTGAGGTGTTATGGAGGCCCAGGATGCTTCGATAGCGGCCTATGTTCCCGTGCTTATGCTGCTATTTGCGAATGTAAATCTAAACCTTGTGGGACAGGTCACAGACACTTATCCATTCTAATTTAACAGTCTTGTCAGTTAATGATCGGTTAACACGTTTTGGTTGTCAGATATATATATATAGCATTGCGTTCTATTGCTAGATTATAAAGAGAATTTTGCCTTGTAAGACATGTGGATGTGAGGTTATTGTAGGTCATAAGGATGGTTTCCTGTTTATAAAAAAACAAAACAAACAAATTTACAGTAAAAATTGTATGCTTTTCTCATTGGCTATGATAAAGCAATCTAGTTATTTACTGTTGTATTGTATTGATCTGTGGTCACAGCTCACAGGTGTTTGTGTATCTATCTTCTTTTTAAAACAGGGTATTTCTTCTTATCAGAATTTACAGTCTGGATGATCCATTTATAATCAAGAAAAATTTGATCTTTTATACTTACCAAGGCTTTATTTATTTAATCAAAAATACGGTTATATTGTGAAATAATTACTATTTAAAATAACTAAGTCTTCAGTGTCACATGATCCTTCAGAAATCATTCTTATATGCTGATTTGCTCAGAAACATTTTTGATTATTAATAGAGATCGACCGATAAAGATTTTTCATTACAGTTAGCAATTATTTGCATGTTTATATTCAATATTTATTTTATTAAACACTTTTTAAATACTGTACTTTTTGCTATTTCACTACCTACATACAAAACAAAACACACAATAAATATCAATAAATAGTCTAAAAGAGTGCAAAAAATACAGTGCACTGTCACTAAAGTCTCTTGTTTAAATAAAATCTTCGGTAAACAAAAAGGTAATGAATATAGCATTTAAATATAATTCTAACAAATGAGAAAAGCATAAAACCTTCCAATCTGCCTGAATAAAAAGAAAAAAACACTACTGCTGTTGCATCTTTTTATTTATAACAGCAGCATATTAACAACAGGCAAGTTGTCTAATGTTGTCAAATGGAGAATATAAATAGATGACAGGGGACTCTATCAACTACCCATAAATCTAAGCATGCATTTGAAACTACAGGTTTGTGTGTTGTTTGATAGGCTCAAGAGAATGGATCGCGCTGGAATATGCAAACAATGAGTCCATTTCATCTTGCAAATCAGAATTATTATTCATGTTTTTGTTGGTCTTTAGATTATGAAATACCTGCTGACGGAGTGCTGTTTTTATCTGTGTGTTCACACAGAACATCTCTCGCGGCGATGATAATTAATTTCCGTAGAGGTGTAAAATAACAAAATAAAGGCTATATGAGTATGGCGTCTCTGCGGAAAAAAGTGGGCGTTTCTACATTTGTGGGTGTTTGCAAACGAATGGGTGTTTATAAATCGCACAATGAAAATGATCCCCTAACCCGACCCCATCCCTAAACCCTACCCACACTATGATGTGGGCAAATCCGGTAACGCAGTGGAAAATTGCCATCTGTTTATGGCCTCGGCCACTGGTCTGGTAACTCCTATTACTATCCTGTAGAGACCTAAACTTGGGTTATATGGTAGATGTTAACAAAGTTTAAGGAGTCTTAAACGAGTGGATCGTGTTAAAAGCTGCATACGGTGGCCATGCTGGAGCATCTGAGCGTCAGTCCAGTGAGTGAACGGCATTATATTGGCAATTTCACAAGACTAATGATAGATAACAGAGAGATAAAAAAAATTCAGCACTTTTATTTCCAAATGCTGTCATTCATGGCTGGTTTATTTAAATTCATGTAAAGTTATGTCTTCTTTATTGGCACATGGCTTGATGGATTATGTGGCTCTGCAAGTTTGTCTCTATTTTTAGCGCCAAGTTTAAACTACATATGCACAAATAAGATGCGTTACACAGATGCTTATCTCATTTGTGCATTAATGGCTTTTATGTTAAATAAAGGTTATTTATTAATTAAGAAAGGAAAGTTATTTTACCTTTGAACACTGTTGTTCACCTCAGAAGCAGTGTTTAAAGGGTTAGTTCAACCAAAATGAAAATAAGCCCATTATTTACTCACCCTTAATGCGTCCTAGGTGTGTATGACAGACAGACAAATAAAATTGGTGTTATATTAAAATAAGTCCTGGCTAATCCAAGTTTTATAATGGCAGTGAATTGTTGCCTCATTTTTGAAGTCCATAAAAGTGCATCTATCATCATAAAACTGCTCCACACGGCTCCTGGGGGTTAATAAAGGCCTTCTGAAGCGAAGTGGTGTGTTTGTGTAAGAAAAATATCCATATTTAAAAAACTTTATAGACTACAATAACTAACTTTCGATGGAAAGCCATACGCAATTCGACTTACAGCAAAAGAGTAACCCCAGATGCGATGTACAGGAGCATCGCAAGCTTTGACGTGTCTCGCGGATAGGGCTGGGCAACAAACTCAAGCCCCTTTATTGTTTTATTCGAAATCCTCCACCATTTCTCTTAAAAAATTCTTGTTTTAGACTCTTAATTCATGACCGGTGTTTTGTTTTGCTCCATCCTCTGCTCTTCTGCGTTCATCTATACGCATCCGTCAAGGGTAAATCGATGGGTACGTCAATCTGCCGGATGTTAGTTATTTTAGTCTACTTTAGTCTAAGTTTTAAATATGGATATTTTTCTTACACAAAGCGCCATTTCGCTTCAGATGGCCTTTATTAACCCCCGGAGCCATGTGGAGCAGTTATATGATGGATAGATGCACTTTTTTTGGACTTCATAAACGAGCCAACCATTCACTGCTTGGATAAGCCGGGACTTTTTTAATATAACTCCGATTTTATTCGTCTGAAAGAATGTTACAAAACCGACACCTGATTATGGAAAAATGCTTAAATATCATTCTTCCACTATAAGATACAATTACTGATATATAAACAATAATATTATTCTTTTGCACATTGTTTTGCACTTGGTTATTTAATAAACCACTTTGTTTACATATTTCCAGAATAAATAACTTAATTGTGTTAATTTTACCTGTGTACTTTATTGTTATAATATTTTACTCATACTGTCCTTTCCTTCTCAAAGGCGCATTTATATTCTTTGTTTGTTTTTTCCCCGTAAATTATTGTATATTGATTGTCTAATTAAATGTTATATTATCTTCAAGTTTAGCTAAAAAGAAGTTGCTTTCTTGGACTCTGTAAAAGGGGTGTTTTACATTGGGTGCGTCAGAACATCTCTGACTGCCCTTGAGATGCCTGTTAGATTTCTACTCTGGGAGCTCTTGTAATAAAGAAAGCATGGCCTTATTGCCCTATGTTTGTGTGTACAGTGTTGAACCAGCTGCCCCTGCCCTCCCCTTTACCGGGCACCACCACTAAGAGCCTGCTGTACAGCGGGCGTGTAGCTGAGGAAGTGGGCCGTCTGATGGGCTGCAGGGATGAAACTCTAGTCTCTCAGCTTGCCAGTGGCCTCAGCCAGGTTGCCTCGGAGCACATGTGAGTTTCTGCTTACATTTGCCCTGTACATAAACCACACACCTGCATGCCTGCTCTGTCTCTTCCTGTCTAAAGGCCTCGGTATACTTCATTTTCTACATTCCACACAGCTTTCAAAGTATATTTAACAGCGGATAAGCGCAGATGGATGTGTTCAACACATGCACAGTACAATTGCTTTTTTCTACTCTACTCGACGTCAGAGGGCAACATTGAGTCATGTCATTTACAGGGCATTCACTCGGAAGGATAGAAGAGGAAAAGTAGTGGATCCCCCATTGCATGCAATGTTTAGACCAAGAACCAAAACAGAAACCAGGGAAAAGGATATGCTGCTTTTTTACTGTTTTGTATCTCTCTTTACTAGGGCTGCCACTAACGACTATTTTTATATTGATTAATTGATCAACTAATTTATCAATTAATCTAAACAAATAATCCACCAAAAGTCAACATTTAATTTAACTTGCAATTTTGGCATTCAGTAGTGTACCATGAAGTATAAATGTAAAGACAAAATGTAAAACCAAAAGAGTAAAAATGTACATCATAAACATAATAACGAAAAAAAAAGGGAAAATCAGCAAATACTTTTATATAGAATCAATACAAAAACAAACTCTCTGTGAAATGAGATGCTAGTAACACCTCCCTGGATATTCCGTATAATAGCAATCAAAGAGTCTCAACTGAGCCAGCGGAAAGTGCCTGGCTGTTTGAGTGTTTTGGCAGCGTAGCTTTTTTTTTTTTTTTCAGTTTTTTTTACAGTCTATGGTTGAGACACACATTCGTGGAAGTGTTACTAGTATCTAATTTCACAGATAGTTGGTTCCTGTAATGTTTATATATAAAAATGCCAATATGATGTAAAGTATTCGCTCTGGCTCTTGTTTTAAATGATTTTGTTCTGTTATTATGCTTGTTGTTGTCATCTGTTGACATTGTAAAAGCAGAATGTGGCGATTGGTCTGTGTTGTACAGGTCCTTCTCAAAAAAATAGCATATTGTGATTAGGGATGCACCGAATATTCGGCCACCGAAAATTTTCGGCCGCAAATGGCCCAAAAGCGCATTTTCGGTTTTCGGCCGAAAGACTTTTATCACCGAAACAATACGGCCGAAATTGTTTTATGATGACGCAAACAGAATCCGCGACCTGCATGTGGTACATCTGATGACGCATGGGTTGTAACTTGAAAATAATGCTTTGTTTCTGTTGATGAATACACGTGCTGGCTCCTCAGTGAAACACTACAACAACAGCAATAATAAAGGAACAACGTGGGCAAAACGGTCTCTCTTTGTACACTTTGTTCAATGCGAATGCTGCCGTATGTTCGAATATGACCAGTCGTTTTCGCGTCATCACCGGGTGTAGAGCCAGAAGACGCGAATGAGAACTCACGCGCTGTGAGAAAATCGGTCTCTGTGCACTCATCGGAAAGGGCGCACTCGTCTCACAGCGTGCAAATATTGAGTTCTCTATCAAGTCCTGTGCTTAAACGGACAAAGTCACACAAAAAGTATGTCAATATATCCATCTTGATGAGTATCCTTGCAGGCATAGTCTGTATATGCCTTAAGTGAACTGTATACAGTCGAGAAAGACGACGCAAATCCCTATATTAGGTCTTAAAGGGGCAGTAGCCTTTACTGCAGTCTGTTTAATCTCAAACAAAAGATAAGGACATCACTCATTGCTTTTGATTGAATAGCTTTTGTAAGTTTAAAAAGGATTAATCTTTAATTTAAACAGTTAAATATGCAGTTATTTTACGTTTGATTACTTCATTAAATTTCTGTACCTTTTTGCAGGCCAGTAGGCCTGTACACTAGTATAAAATTAGTTAGAATTTAATTTTATACTGTACATTGTTGCAATGTGCTTAATAAATATTTGCCTAATTTGCAATTGATTTATTATTTGAAACTTTAATATTAATTTATGTAATTGCAATGCCTTGGTTTTTAGTAAAGTTCATAGTCATAGTCACACAGTCATAGCCATAAATGCAATGGTACTAATAATTGGCATAATTTATTTCGGTTTTCGGCTTTCGGCTTTCGGCTTTCGGCCTTGGTTTACTCTTTTTCGGTTTTCGGTTTCAGCCAAGAATTTTGATTTCGGTGCATCCCTAATTGTGATAAAAGTTCATTATTTTCCATAATGTAATGATAAAAATTAAACTTTCATATATTTTAGATTCATTGCACACCAACTGAAATATTTCAGGTCTTTTATTGTTTTAATACTGATGATTTTGGCATACAGCTCATGAAAACCCAAAATTCCTATCTCAAAAAATTAGCATATTTCATCCGACCAATAAAAGAAAAGTGTTTTTAATACAAAAAGTCAACCTTCAAATAATTATGTTCAGTTATGTACTCAATACTTGGTCGAATCCTTTTGCAGAAATGACTGCTTCAATGCGGCGTGGCATGGAGGCAATCAGCCTGTGGCACTGCTGAGGCGTTATGGAGGCCCAGGATGCTTCGATAGCGGCCTTAAGCTCATCCAGAGTGTTGGGTCTTGCGTCTCTCAACTTTCTCTTCACAATATCCCACAGATTCTCTATGGGGTTCAGGTCAGGAGAGTTGGCAGGCCAATTGAGCACAGTAATACCATGGTCAGTAAACCATTTACCAGTGGTTTTGGCACTGAGCAGGTGCCAGGTCATGCTGAAAACGAAATCTTCATCTCCATAAAGCTTCTCAGCAAATGTAAGCATGAAGTGCTCCAAAATCTCCTGATAGCTAGCTGCATTGACCCTGCCCTTGATAAAACACAGTGGACCAACACCAGCAGCTGACATGGCACCCCAGACCATCACTGACTGTGGGTACTTGACACTGGACTTCAGGCGTTTTGGCATTTCCTTCTCCCCAGTCTTCCTCCAGACTCTGGCACCTTGATTTCCGAATGACATGCAAAATTTTAGCGACAGTCCAGTGCTGCTTCTCTGTAGCCCAGGTCAGGCACTTCTGCCGCTGTTTCTGGTTCAAAAGTGGCTTGACCTGGGGAATGCGGCACCTGTAGCCCATTTCCTGCACACGCCTGTGCACGGTGGCTCTGGATGTTTCTACTCCAGACTCAGTCCACTGAGGGTGTCAATGATGGCCTTCTGGACAGCAGTCAGGTCGGCAGTCTTCCCATGAGTGCGGTTTTGAGTAATGAACCAGGCTGGGAGTTTTTAAAAGCCTCAGGAATCTTTTGCAGGTGTTTAGAGTTAATTAGTTGATTCAGATGATTAGGTTAATAGCTCGTTTAGAGAACCTTTTCATGATATGCTAATTTTTTTAGATTTTTTGAACAAATCATCAGTATTAAAACAATAAAAGACCTGAAATATTTCAGTTGGTGTGCAATGAATCTAAAATATATGAAAAGTTTCCTTTTTAACATTACATTATGGAAAATAATGAACTTTTATCACAATATGCTAATTTTTTGAGAAGGACCTGTATTTGTCCAGCCCCTCCTCCACTGTGATCATCTGGGTGAAAAGTGACAGTGATGAGCGCTGCGTTTTACTTAGTTGAACATTCTTCAACTCTCCGCGAATTGACGCTCAACGCCTCATTGGCTCATGGCATTCAAAAGACGCAACGCTCTCATTGAAAACAATTGGATATGCCAGCGAGCCACATGGAAAAAGCCATCACACTTTAGTGGACATACGGCCAAACAGTGGTTCTCAATTCCAGTGCTTATGTTTCGCGACCCAATTTGCTTTAAAAAGTGTTTAGCAGCTTAAAAGACAGCGGATTTTAATAGTTCTGCCTACATAGTTAATTTAATGGACAAAAACACTAACGGTTGTTGTAGCTTTGCCTTTTCCAGCAGCCCATCATCCAGAATAGCCTAAATATCTTCAGATGTTCATGTGTTGAGCTTGTGCTGTGTATGCCAACGAAACCTTTCAGAAAGTACAAACCACCTTTTTATTATCAGCTAATCTGAAGTACTCACATACTTTAGACCCCTTCGGCCTTTGAAAACTTTTGCTAACAAACTCGTTTGACATCGCACTTACTCCGCTTCACTCGCCCCATCCAATTAAACTTTGATGTAACACGCGTAACTTTAGCTCATATTAGTAATGTGGAGGAAACGGTTGTTATTTTAGTCAAAGCGTGAAGACAATATTTAAAAGGTGCCGAACATCCCCATTTCTCCGCATTAATCCCGCCCACTTTACATTTCTGACCAATCACACAATAGTTCTTGGACACCCACAAGAAAAAAGTCATTTGATGTGTCGAGAACAAGCTGCAAGTGACCTTTCACAGAAAGTGGACAGCGGAAGTATACTTTGGGCTTAACTCTCATCATTTCATTAATCATCCAAAATGTTCCATTTTTATGACTGGATTCCGTGATGTTGTCTGTATTGTCTGCATTGTGTAAATCATAGGGCCCTGTGTACTCTGACAGTGGTCTGTGAGTGTGTCAAATGTGATATGTTTTCCACAGAGAGCTGAAGGATAACCTTGGAAGTGATGATTTGGAGGGAGATGTTCCAGTTCTGCTGCAGCTTTTGCTGTCCAGGAACCCAAGCATCTTCAGGAATAAGACTTCACCCAGCACTCCCCAGTATCCGGCCCAGCCGGGTAAGAGTAATTTCAAGTACATAGGGAAACGGATTTTACTATAAGGTTAACAGATTGCACTTGCAATCAGTTCAAACGGAATAAATACTGTGTGGTGTTTGCTATTGCTTTTGTAAACGGGGATTGCCAGTTTGCTGTCATGTGCATGTGACAGAAATTCACCTGTAAGAAGTCAGGTAACTCAGTGGTAAAAATCAAGCAAAATTTTAGTCTCTCTTACAAAGTATTTATTCAGCCCAATCATATTAACTTACGATAGAACAAAGACATGCAATTGATTGGGTAAATAAATGGACAAATTTATATGAGTCCTCCTATTTCCTTTTACCATACTTTGACACTTCTCTGCCATCTTCAATGGATGGTTCACCCAAAAATGAAAATTACCCCATGATTTAATCCACACATGAAGTAATCCACACAGCTCCAGGGGGTTAAAAAGGCCTTCTTAAGCAATGCATTTAAAAAAAAAAAAGAAAAATATCCATATTTAAAACTTTATAAAGGAAAAAAGGTATTCCATATTCAACTTATGAAGGTGTAATGCTTCTCGCGTTTCAAAACACTTTCACTACATCCTACTTCCTAGGTTGTATCAGTTACGCTTTAGTTGAAATATGGAAGACGTTCTGGTAGAAGCTAGATATTTTACTTTATAAAGTTTTAAATATGGCTATTTTTCTTTCACAAACCCCTTGATTCGCTTCAGAAGGCCTTTATTAACCCCCCGGAGCCGTGTGGATTACTTTAATAATGGATGGATACACTTTTTTTTTTGTGGGGGGCTTCAAATTTTTGCCTTCTATTCACTGCCATTTTAAAGCTCGGAAGAGCCAGGACATTTTCTTAATATAACTCTGATTGTAATCGTCTGAAAGAAGAATGTCATATACACCTAGGATGGCTTGAGGGTGAGTAAATCATTGGGTAATGTTAATTTTTGGGTGAACTATCCATTTCATCTACTTTGTCTTCCTCTCTACATCTTATAAATATCCTTACTCTCACCCAAGCATGTAATGATATGCGTGTCTGCCTACAGAGTTTCATTTTCTCTCTGCAGCTTGTCTTTCTGATAAGACTATTACAATTAGGGCTACAGAAAGAGGCATTGTTTTTATTTGACCTTGTAATGTTCAGTTATACTTAGAAAATAACTATTGAAATGACGGAGAGGAAAGAAAACCAAATGAGTTATTTCTCTGCAACATAACAATTAGTTCATACACCCATGCGTGTTCATACAATCAGTATATAAAATCAAGGAGCTTTATGTTAATATAAAAAGCATAGAAGTTAATGTTTCCACATTCAATGTACTTGACACTGCTCCATTCTTCACTAACAGCCTTTTTACAAAACCTGCATTGCATTGACCACATCACAAAACAATCCAAGCTGATTTGTGTCAGAAAATGCTGTGTGTGAAAGTTATATGTTTGCAGACATCCTGCTTTATGTTCTGTGACTTCATTGCGATGACTTAATGACTGATTGATGATCCTATTTTAGCAGCAAGGCTTGCCTTTTTTAAAACTTTTAGTAAACCTCTCAAATAGTGTTGTGTTGTTAGAGTTGCTTTTCCACTTGTTGTTTCTCATCCAGACACATTTTTCACATTCTTGTTTTTCAAAGGTATAAGTCAGCAATCAATGGCACCGCCGTATAAAATCACACATGGCTCCATGCAGGGAAGCCCAGCCCCTGCCAATTACCAGCAGGCCTCGATGTCCCACAGCCCCTCTGGGTGAGTCTGCTTTCGGATTCAGTTTTCATGTGGAGGACTAACTTATATTTCCATTTGTGTCACGTCAAGTTGCTTTTTGTTGCACAAAACTAACCAACAACTGCTGTTATTTACGATTATTGCCAGCATCCAGTATGCTTCAATGCTTCAATAACAATGTTACGTCTGGGGTTTAATTAGGGCCCGAGCACCGATGGTGTGAGGACCCTATTGGAATTGCTTGGTCTATTATTCTTCTTATCTGAAATGAATGGCAATTTTGAGGGCCTAAACTTGCTTGAAAACTAATGAAACTTTGCACACTCGTCAGAAGTGGTGAAAATGTATGTCTGATATGGGTTTCAGAATTAGTTGTGGCAAAATGGCTCTATATTACCACCTACAAAAATTCAGCTAAGCACCGTTCGAAGTATGAAATTCGGGAGACAAAATCCCCTGGAGCAAACCCAACAGGAAGTGAGATATTTAGAATTTTCTCTGCAAAATGTTTGCAGTTTTTGCCATTTCCAGACATTGTACTTTAACAAACTCCTCCTAGAGATTTAATCAGATCAACATCATATTTGTTCAGTCTAATCTAAAGACCTTTTGCAACGTTAAATTGCAAAGATCTCAAGTTTTCCCTGAAGGGTTTGTCTGTGGCGGCCTCACAAATTTCAACGTTTTGCCATGAAACAGGAAATTGTTCTAACTTGGGAATACAATGTCAGATCTGCCCCAAACTTCACTTGTTTGATTAGAGTCCTGGCCTGAAGACATCTACATGCCAATATTCAGTGACAGTCTTAGCGTCACCTGTGGCCAACAGGAAATGCCTTGTTTGACATTGTGATTAACTACTCATAGAGATGTAACCAGATCAACACCAGGTCAGTCTAATATTAAGGCCTTGATGTTATATTGTGAAGATTTTGAGTATTTGTTGAAGGGCATGACGGTGGTGGCCTGACAAAGTCTGATGTGGTTCGCCATGACACAGGAAGCTGTTGTAAGTCAGGCATACAATGTCCGATCTGCCCCAAACTTCACATGTTTGAGAAGAGTCCTGCCCTGAACTACATGACCATATTCATTTATAGAAATAGCACCACCCACTGGCAACAGGAAGTGATGTGTTTAACACTGTGATGCACTACTAGCAACATACTAAAATAGGCAGTTGAGTACTAAACATGCTAGCAACACTTAATCGAGTGCTAAAGCAACTTCCTGTTTCATGATGATGATGATAATAGCATGTTGTAACTCAAGCATACAATGTCCAATCTGCCTTAAACGTCACATGTTTGATTAGTGCCATGGCCTGAACACAGCTACATGCCAAAATGTAGTTATCATAGTGCCACTTTATGTACTTTAACTCCCCACCAAACACAGAATTTTGCGTTATTTGTGAAAAAATGCTTCCAGGCCAAACACGGAATTTTCCGGATTTCCGTGTTTTCACTGTTAGACGCTAGGGGGTGCTATTACGCATCTTCTGAAATGAGTACTGAATCTCCAGATCAAAACACACGCAAGTAAGATGGAGTAAAGCAAGCAATCGCATGTAAGCAGATGCATATGAAAAATAACATGATTGTCAACATTAAACATCATATGAATCAAAACTATCTAATGTTACTGAATGAAATGTGGACCCTGGACGAGCTACAGGGCAATATTGCTTAGTGCGAATATCACATCGCAAAGGCTGTGATTGTATTGAATGAGTGAAGTTTGGCACTGTGTTCATCACCCGATAAGCTCATGATTGTGTTTTCAGTGTCTCAGCAGCTTGGTTCAGAATAAATGCTGCTCCACAGTCCGCACAAACACATGTTCTCTGAGTTTTGGCCACTTATAACATGCCATTAGAAACGATACATGGAGCAACCATCTTCCCAAACTTGTATTGTGAAGTTCTTGTAAACCAGCTGTTGTAAACAAGAGAGAAAACTTTAACTCCCTGCAGTTTTATGACAAAATAAAACCTTGATGGTTTAACATTTGTAAAAAAATCGTACTATATTAATATTTCGTATTTTTCTGTATAGAGAATTATATGGCGGTCGCCTCCATCAAATTTTGTGTGCCTCTGTCTGACAGGAAAACTCAACTCATCCAGGTGGTCACGTGCAAGCTTTACAACAGCCATTAGGGCTTTTAGTCCAAAAATCTGATTTGCAGCTTCTAGCGCTGTCTCCCTGTGTTTACTCTTCCTCGATCGCTTCTTTGACTCAAGCTCATTCGCTGCTCATGTTGCTCATATTACTCATTCATAACCTACCCTTTCGCTTCCTATGTTGAACTTCCACTATACTTCCGCATTCTGTTCAAGAATGACATGATTACGACAGTATATGATTTGGGTTTGCTTGTGTAGTGATTAGCTTGGTATAAAAGACTACATATTTAAAAAAAAAAAACATTACATGACCAAAAGCCACATTAGATCGCAGTTGAAAGTTATTACAAACACTCAATCATGGTTTGAAATGTGTTTTTGAGTAGTGTTAATCTTATAAATTGTCTTGTCATGATGCTAATTGGTGCGCTAATGTAGCTGTCACCCTGCCCTTGGGCAGTGTAGTTGAACATAAACATAACATAAGGTCGTTAAACATTGCGTTAAAGCCGTTGTTTTCATCTACACAACCACAGAACATTTCAGCCTCCTATTTTTCAAAGTCTTTGCTTTAGCCACGGCACAAGTGCAGCTGTGCACATGATCAGGATGGTACCACCTCCGTCTTGTTTTGTGCCAGTAATTCGCAATCAATTTTTTTTCCTAACATAAAATATTATCAGCTTGGTAATCATACGTTTTATTTGGCTACTGTTACAATTTCTCTCTTGTCATGAAGGATGATTATTTAAAATAAATAATTGATGTTAATTCATTTTTTTTTAACAATTCAGTGTTGGCAACCAGGTTTAATAGTCTCTTTGTTGACAATATCCTCTCCTGTTCCTTATGATAGGCGTTTTGTGGCGGGACAGTCTGGTTCTGGTGGACGGTTTCTGCCTCAGCAGAGCAGCCCAGTGCCCAGCCCATATGCCCCTCAGAGCCCTGCTACCGGCTACAGACAGTACCCACACCCTCCAGCCTACAGTCAACACCAGCACCTACAGCAAGGTCTGCACAAAGACGCACACATGGGCCCTTTACAGCAGCTCTTCCATGCTTCAAGATGTTTCTCAGTCTCATTTAGGCTTCATTCTGTGTTTTCCCAGGTTCAGTAGCAAGTCCGATGATTCCAGGAGGCATGAGAAATGTTCATGAGAATAAGGTAGAAGTTCTAAGGCTGTCCTGATTATGAAATTTGGCTGATGATTAATTGTCTAAGAAGTAATTGTGATTTATGATAATTCATTATCAGTTTTAGGGTTTTGACTATTGTTGAATAATTGTCATACTTTTTTGTGTGCATTTATTAATAAATGTCAGAAATATATATACAGCTTAACTGCTGAAAATGAGAGTGACAAAGCAACTAAATTATTATTGCGAAATCAGCAGAGCAACATTGTTTGAACACAATAATTGTGGTTATCTGAAATACCTGTGGTTAAATTAAATAACTGTGATCAGATGGTGATCTGAATGTGTTTTTCTCTGTAAACTCCTAGGATCAGATGAGGACGGGCTTCACGTCTCACATATTGCAGTCATCTCCACCTTACACCCCTCCTTGCGATGGGGCTCAAGACCTGCATCTGGGCTCCCCGGACAAGCAGCGCGGTCTGAAGCCTAATGAGGGAGAGCGGGACACACCCGATAAGGCTGCGGTGTATGATATTGTGGGCTCGCCGGCAAAAGACACACTAACTCACACTAAGCTAATCCTGAGGCAGTCACGGGCGAGGCCAGCGGAGGTCGATCTTGGGGGAATGTACCCAGGCTCAGACCCAGAAGGAGAACTTGTGGAGGCTCTTGCTGCAATAGAAAGGATGGAAAGTGAAGCGGCCATGGAAACGGACCGTGGTGCTAAAGAGGTGCAGGACAAAGGTATGATGCCTGGATGTCATTAAACATATAGACTTCAAAACTAATATTTGCGCTGAAATGGGAATCTAGCAATAGAAAAATTGCTATTTTTGCTTATCAGGTTGTTAAGTCTGACAGTGATTCATCCTTTATAAATCGTTAAAATATTAATGTCTGTGACGCTGTGAGCAACAGAGACTGTTGTGTAGACTGTAAGTATTTAAAATGTTTAACTTTTTAAAATATTTTATGTTTAATATGAATAAATGTCGCTCATAAACGGCCATCGATGGCATTCTCAAGTGAAACGAGTTGAGGCTTGGACCCAGCAACAGCGTTCCTTACGTCACGACTTAACAAGCGGATAACTTCTGAATGGTTTGCCAAAAAAATCATAAAAGTGGTCTAGTTAGATTCGGTGCGACATGTTGAGTTTAATGATAACCATTTTTTCCATATAGGCTATTTTGGGTATCAGACATTTTCATTTTTGTAGTAAAATGCTGTATTTCATGAACGCATTAGCGTACTGTTATGAAACTCTGTATGGGTCATTGGTACGATCCCCTGACGGAGCCTGAGAAGTTCAGAGCCAGCGCCACCTGGTGGTAAAATCAAATCACATGCTTATAACTTTGGATTTAGTTAACCTATTTTCTTGGGAAAAAAGCTATTGTATATGGGAAGCTTATTGTTTACCATTTAAAAATATCTTGAAAATTACTCAAATTATCTTTAAAACCATATAACTGATAGTATAAATCAGTCAAAATTATTGAATGTTGGTTAACCAGTTAATTATGAGCATCCTTAACTGTAACTTCTGATCAATTTAATGCATCCTTGCTGAATAGAAGTTTTAACTTTACAATGGTGGTGTAACTGCAAAGATGTACAAATACAAAATCGAAAAAATTAGGAGATTACATTTTGCAACAAGAAAATCCTGTTTTAGCTCCTTGCTGTATTTTGACATTATTTTGACTTTATTTTTAGAAATAAAAGTTTGGTGGTTTAAAATATGACCTGTACACGTGAAATTCAATGTCTCGTGCATGTCTCTTTCTCTCTGTAGATAAGCCTTTGAAGAAGCGTAAACAGGATTCCCACCCGCAGGAGCCTGGTGCAGCTGGCACAGCTGGTTCAGGCTCTGGGGCTCCAGGTGGGGGAGGAGGGGCAAACGCAGGGCACAGGCTGGCCCCTCAAGAGGCCAGTGCTGCGGGCACCAGCGCCAGCCGACCGGGCTTGCAAGTGAGTTTAGAGCAAGCAGGAAGAGTGGAGGACGCATGCATGGGCATGCCTATCCCTGCCAGCGAGGCTCAGCGCTGGCCTCAGGAGCCGCAGGAGGGCGTCACCCCGAAGGCCGTCAAACACAAGCACGACCACGCTCCAGAACACCGGCATCGCCATGATGACAAGCAGCCTGATACCCCGCGGCAGAAACATAGACCTGAAGGTCGGCACGCCGATGGTGGCACGCAGCGTGCTGCTCAGTCTGGGAGTAAACCGGTCGAACTTCCTCCATACATGCTGGGTGATAACACCAGTTCGGGAGTGCTTAAGAACTTCACCATTCCCAAAATCAGAAAAGGGAGTGATCACGGAGGCGGAGATCTTCCAGAAGGCTGGAAACAGCCATGCGTGCGGCTAGAGAGACTAGAACCCGAGATGGACGTGAAAAAGAGCGTCAAGCCTGTGGTCGTTCTGCAGAAACTCTCCATAGATGAAGTGCAGAGGCTCATGAGAGAGAGGGACTCACGTGGCTCCAAGTCCGGCAAGAACAGACTCTCCTCTGGGAGATCTGGGAAAGGTAGGGGAACTCCTTTTATCTTTGTCTTTGTATTCCAGTTTGAATGACGGTTTCCCACTCTGAGAACATCATGATGGCTTTTCCTTTTGAATTGGACGAACAGCCAGGCACAGAAATATTACTTGGCTACTTGTGTGAGGGCAGTTATGCACATTATTTCTTGGGTTTTCCAGCTGGTAAGAGCTGAACCATTACCGCTTTAGGGTTTTTAACACTTTGAAATGGTTTTCATAAGTGGATGTCACTGAATAGTGTCTCATTTATATAGCCAGACTTTGTTGTGTGAGAAATCGAAATACAGAATACATAAAGGAAAAATGTGAATAGTAATATTAAATAAATGGTGCATTTTATATGTAGTTTTATTTTAAACGTAATACTATATAATTAGTAAAGGCTGATGTTTTTGATTGTTGCTGATTTGATGTTGGTATGATTGTCATGATCAGAGTTGTTTTAGTGTTATTTAGTATTTTTTTATATTTTGAATTAGCTTTTATTTTTAGTTTTTCAGTTTGCGTTTTTAGTTTTGGTCATTTTGTTTTGCTTTTGTCACTTTTGTTTTCTAAATATTTCTATTAGGGCTGTCAACATTAATGCATGCGATTAATTAAAAATACCCTTAATGCTTTAAAATAAAATAATCTAACTTGAATGGAGCGCAAAAATTGCTTCATTAACATAATTGACATGACACAGTTAGATTATCTTAGAAATCGGGAGTTTATCAAACTGAGTATCTGCAATGGCGCAAGCACTGGTAACCCTGTTAGACGGAAATTTCTATTCTAACCCTTTTACCCGGTTTTACTTCTACGTTTTTGATCAGATCATTTTAAGCCACTAAGTTCTAATTATCCAGTAAGCAAATTCATTCAATCAGTCCAAAACAGCCCTAATGTAAAGAAAACCAGGCTTATTACATCAGGGATGGCAGAGAGAACAGTGACTCGCTGGCCAGTTTTCAGTGAATTAGTTATTTCAGTGTCTGTTTAGCTTTAAAACACAAGCTCTGTCATATTCTGTCATTGTTTCTGAAGAGTGCGAGGCCTCACGTATCGCGCTGTGTGAAATACAGACTGAATGGAACATCAAAACATCCCATAGCTGTATGGCCAGATGATATGCAAAGTATATTTTTCGTCTGGATGAAGCAAACCGCTTCTCGCTAGTAAAGTTTTGATGGATGAGAATTGTATTCAAGGTAAAGACGTTTGCAGAAATGTGCAGAACTCGTACAGTAAGCGTGTACGAGTTATTATTGATGCACAAAATAAACCGTGTATATGTGCTCTCAATGCACTGATCACACATTGTACTTATGCACAGACATTGTTTCCACAAACATTTAATTTTTTTGTGTTTATGTTGCTGTGTTTAGTAATTCTGAATGCATCTGTGTACTGTAGTACTGTAGTTTTTTCCATCTCCATGTGGTTCTGCTCAGTATTGCAACTTGACCTGTCTAAATCGTAAACAAGCTTTAAAAAATAGAGATGCACTGAAATTTCAGCTGCCAAAATTCCATTTTCGGCCGATAATTTTTCGGTTTTAGGCTGGAAGAGAAAAAAGGCAGAAAATTTGAGATGAAAATGTATGCCGTGCTACCCCTCAGGTTTCACTCTCATGTAGGGGTGCACCGATCCAACTTTTTCAGTCCCGATGCCGATGCCTGGGCTTTGTGTATCTGTCGATACCCGATACTATTGTTGAATTAATTATAAATTGTATACCTTCCACCTTATACCTAAGACAAAATAACAGGTGTATGTAAAGTGTTGAATTCTTATTTATTTAAAATATCTGTGGGGCGATATTGATTTCGAACTTGATTCAGAATCAATTCATATATATGTACATATAAGGTAAAATGTGTTTGTCTTAGCACTATTTTAAACGTTTCTTGGGTCAAATTATATGTGCTTATATAAGTATCATAAATATAGGATGCAAGTTATTAACGTTTAAACATTTCCCATTTAATGAAATCTAGTGTTTGATCATATCTAAATATTTATTAAAATGAAAACTGCAATACTTTTTTGAGCAACTAGATAAGATGCATGTATATTTATTAAAGAGCAATAAAGACACTGGGTAATGGCATTACAAATGAGAATTATAATTTTTTAGCCACAAAATGACTCTTTGAATTGGAATTCTCTATTTTAACCTTAATTACTACACTAATTATAATATAAATAATAAAAATATTAGAAGAAAAATATTTTAAGTGGTCATTAATTGACAATTATTGCACAAATAGTATTTAGTACCAAAAATATTCAATAAATATTATTAAACAGTTACGGTGTATGGTCACATTTGACCATCAATGAGTGTGACCAGTTAGTAAGGAATACCTGAGGGCTAAATACAATAATAACATTAATGTTAACAGTGTTGCATCTCTATCACTCTCCATAATAAAACGATCCTGTTAATATGGTTGACTTAATAATCAATGCACACTATGCTGTACTGTTTACCAAAAGTTGCTGCAAGCATCTGTATAGTGAAACTGTTTTGTATCCGCTTAAGCCATTCAAATGCATTGACACAGTGCTAGAAGTATTGAGCGCCCGCGATATTGGATCGGTGCACCCCTACTCTCATGCAGCATTTTTTGTAACTTTGTGAGTGGCACCGCTTCTGAAGATGCACAGTGATGAATGCAGAAGTGGTGAAATCAAGCAGTCTGACACACAGATCGTTAACAGCGGGTAATTACAGTATATCGTATAGGAAATCGAAATGCTCCCCTATCATCCATTAACCTCAAATATGGCTTATTTGAAATATGTTAGTACTAGTAGCAACTTTACATGGCTGCTTACTTTAATATTAACCTAGGTAAATGTGCATATCCAAATGTGCATAATTAGGCCCATATCCAAGTGTTTGTGCGGAGTTTGGAAGCTAAAGTTTTAGCCTTCTTACTGCACGGCATGGATACACCAGCGCGATCACTTGCATTTATTTTTTCACTTAAAATACTTAACATTTTTGGTATGCAATCATTCCAAATAGGGGTGTAAATCGGATGGTTCATCACGATACTATATGATATTGATTTTCATAGCCAGTGTTATGATACTTGCAGATACCTAAAAAAAATCTTTCAGATTCGATAATATCGATATATGGATTGATATATCGATATTATGTGCTTTATTTTACACAGGCTGTCACATTTTATTAACTCAATTTGTACCAGGCTGTAAACCATAGACTGTAAAAAAATATGGAAGTAGTGTCCGTGACGTCACCCATAGGATTCTGAAGAGCAGTTTTGAAGCGTAAAGTAGTAATAAACAGTAGGGTTGGGCGATGTCCCTAAATTGGCAGTTGACGATGTTTACAATAAAACATCCCGATGGGACGATGATATCGCTGTTTTTAATTTATTTTTTAAATAAAAATATATAATTTACTATATCTGTATTTTACTATCTCTTTACATGAATACTATTTTCTATTTAGTTATTTTGCTAACCCAAATAAGGACTCGCGCTAGGTTGCACGTGAGGGGAAACAAAAGAGTTGTGCACTTTTATTTTAATATGCCTCCTTACATAAATACTATTTTCTATTAAAAACTATTTTCGTTATTATCCCCGTGTTTTGTATGTGAATGCTGTTGTACATGAATATATTACCACAGGACAGAAGCACAAAAATTGTTTTCAAAGGAAATAAATTCACAGTTATACATCGCAGCCATGAAAACATATGGATTCATGCCGAATGAGAGAGGGAGGCTGAGCCCAATTAAAGATTTGCCAGCTTTTCAAATATGTTTGTACCTTTCCGCGAACTTTAACAATAGGCATAACCAGAAGGCTAACATTTAGGTCATTTTATCCCACTGGACATCATGTTTCTTTTCATAAATCTTCACTCGCGTCACACTCATTTTCGCAGGGAATTGTAAACGTTTCTTCCTTTCGTTTGCTTATAATTAAGTCTATTATAGCCTAACCATTCACATGCTTTACTGTGGTGAAGTAGAAAAACAATGTAGGACGAATACCTTTTACTTCAAATTTTATTTAACACATTTTGTTCTTGTTAGACTTTGGCGTCAAGTTTATTTGAATACACACACACACACACACACACGCCACCGATTTTACTTTCGTTTTCTCTGGCAGTGCATAATTAAACATAGCCTAAATGTCTTGACCCTGTGGAAGATAAAATTCGCTCTTCAGACGTTTTACAACACGTGTTGCTTTGCAACATCAGGAGAAAACATGAAGACGAAGATATTCGAGAAGGTGTCTCCAGCTTGTGTCCCACATTCATCTCAAAGCTGACGCATCTATGCGGGAAATAAAAATATTTTTTTAACTAATATTTAATTGTCTTAATCTTTGTTACCATTATTAACTGATAATCGCTTAAATGTTTTACAGGCTGTAGTGTGTTGTTTCACTGACAGAAGTGCTAAAATAAACACGCATGCTTCTGAAATGGATTATTTAAAAATGTAGGCTATATATCTGGCATAGACTACAGTATTTAAAATAGCATATATGCTTTAGTTATACTCTGAATTTAATTTACAGAGCAATCCCTGCAAAGTTTTTAGTTTAACTATAGAAGAGGATTAGTGTGTGTCGCTTTCATAGCGAGGCGTGGCATCACGATGGTGGCGCTCCATCGGCGTTGGTCAGCCATCACGATGGGCGATGATATCGCCCATCGGCACAACCCTAATAAACAGTACCATAAACAGTAAAAGAAATGGACACAGCGACCCCATAGACTTCAACGGTGAAAACCAAAGTCTATTAGAAGCACTCACTTCCTGATGGCTGAGTGTATATTGACAAAAAAAATGAATCACGTTGTTTAAATGTTTTGTCCTGTTGCTTTTGGCTCTCTATGGGCTTTTCCCCATGCTTCTCCCTTGACTTTATCAGACTTAATGCCACCACATCCCCCCGATTGCCTCATAGACGGTAAAAGATTACCTGCGAGTGTCGTCTCCTGTCTACACGGTAATTATTTTACGCCCCGACAGAAAGTCGCATGGTTATGATGCAATCGTTAGCCTATTTTTACAAAAACAGATTCTACGGGTTGTAAGATACAAGGTACTAAAGCCTTTTATACATTGTCGTGTTTCTTTAGAAATAAACAATGGAGAAATTAATTAATTAAACGCCTCAGATGTAAAGTTATTCGCTGTCAAAGTGACGTCAAAATGAATGGGAGTCAATGGAATGCTAACAACAGGTGATGGCTTGGTTAGCAATGGCCAATCCTATGGAAGGTACGCTTTCCGGGTGCTGGATTACCCCCTTGGTAGGGACGAGCTGGCCGTTGCCATCTTAGCAGTGCGTCACTCCCGGATAACAGAAAATGGGCAAAGAGGTGGGACGTGGGTGGAGCTGAGGTGACACGATGACTTACAGATAGGAGATAAATGGCTACCCACCTGACACTCAGTGGCCATGCCCTTAATTATGCCTTTAT
This sequence comes from Gobiocypris rarus, assembly GCA_023029165.1. NCBI lineage: Eukaryota > Metazoa > Chordata > Actinopteri > Cypriniformes > Gobionidae > Gobiocypris > Gobiocypris rarus. The sequence goes on from CM040916.1 coordinate 49,313,476, forward strand.
ATAATGTAAACGAATGAGTTATAAAAAAAAATAACCCTCCTCACAGTTGTCATGTAGGGCAAAATTAGCCATTTAGACCAAAACTAGAATTTGTACCAGGCTGTAAACATGTTTTATTCTGCTGTAAAGTTGGGCATTTTAACATGGGGCTCAATGAGATTCTGCTCCCTTCTGGAGCCTGTCCCTAGTGGCCAGTCGATGAACTGCAGTTTAAGTCACTTCCGCATTGGCTTCAAGAGAGACTGCGGGAGGTTGCCGCTTGGTTAAATCTGATTTGCATAGAACTGAATTAAGAATAATATATTGATATTAATATATTTATAGTTAATATTATTTGTATATATTTTACTTTAAATAAAAGTGTGGTTATTTTATTTTACTGGCTTTAAAATTCTGATTCAGTAAAATTATTGATTTAATTAAAAAGTCTAATAATAATACAATTAATCAAAAACTAATTTAAAATAAGAAATTAATAATTATTAGTCATTTCCCATTTCGGCCCAGAGTTTTCATTTCCGTGCATCCCTCCTAAAAAGCTCTAAACATGCTCTTTGCTGTTGCACTGTACACATACTGTACACTGTACTGCTGAGTTTTGTTCTGTAATGTGTGTTTTTTTTCTCTGGGTGTGCTTTGGTGTGCATCGACATTTATTAATTACATGGACTCACATTTAGAGATAAGGTGTCCCTTTGGAGTCTCCAAGTGTCGTTTCTTAGGAAGAACCCTAAATTTACCTTGAAAAAAGCTTGCAGAAATATAGTTTTGTGAGAATCGTCCTTCAATCTGAGAGTTTACTTTGCTGGATATAGCAAATTATGACAAAATACATGTTAAACAAGATAAATGATGTATGCTTAATTTCAGTGCAAGTTGAATGTAAATCTTTGTGCACAGGTGGAATAGACCCTTCCGTGCTGAAGGATCTTCCTCCTGAGCTGCTGGCAGAGATCGAGTCCACCATGCCACTGTGTGAGCGGGTGAAGATGAACAAGCGCAAACGCAGCACTGTTAACGAGAAGCCTAAATATGCAGAGGACAGCTCAGAGGACGAGGAGATCTGTGAGTAGCACTGCTTTCCACCACTGCAATGATCACTGTCAACTCCCGCACAAAGAGGAATGCCAAATGAAGAGACTGTGCTTAACAATACTTAACATTCTCTTAACAAAGGTTAAAGAGGTGCCATCCTGAGATGCTTTTTAACAGTGTTGGAGTTCACATACATGCTGAACACTTGTTGGCTGAATTACCTTCACTATCTTCTCCAATTTATCCATTAAATAAAAAATATGCATGTAATAATAGTGATATGCCCGAAGCCGAGTACCTAAGTTTTGTGTGTGAATGCGAAAGCATTGAAATATATATTTTCCTCCCAACTCAAAGGGAGCTATCTTTAAGTTTTGAAAAAATTAACTCTGCAACAATTTAAAATTGCAATTGAACTGAATGTCCCTTTAGAGGCTCCTTAGAATCCATTATTCATTATCCGGTTATTTTCCAAGTAAGGTATTCGGCTTCGGGCACATCCTTATGTAATAATAATCTCACCCATTTAAGCACTGATGCCCCATTATTGCACTGAAAATTTTTGAGTAGAATTTAATTATTTGTGAAATTTACAAAAGATTTCTGAAAATTCTTTAATAAAAAAGCAATTTACAAAATTAAACTGGAACTTTTAAATTAGGTGTACTAAAATATTAGTTTCTTGTAAAACATACTCCAATAAACTTTGTTTTATTTACAACTTTTAAAAAAATATTTTTTTTACAGTGTGAAATAATCAGTCAAGTGTTAAGTCAAGTCAAGTCAACAAAAATCTGCCACTGTTTTCTGCCCCAGCATCTCGTAAACGTCAGAAGAAGGATCGCGATAGAGCATGGGAGTTTGAGGATCGAGACCGGAGGAGTTCGGGAGAACATCGAAGAGGAAATTATGACGTGCGCAGAGGCTCGGGCAGCCGATTCGACGACTCTGATGAAGATTCTCCTCCTCCCAGCCTTAGCGATGGTTAGCAGAAAACAATTCAGTCTCCATTAGAATTTAATAATGCCATTTTCTGCATTCCACTTTTTTCAGAGTTCTTTAAACAGAGTGTTCAAAAGAACAGCGTTTTTAAATATCTTTACTGTCACTTTTGATCAATTGAAAAATGTATTGAAAAACTTCATTAGAATTTAATAATGAATTAAAATCTTTGCTCAAACACTTAGTGAAGCTACAGTGTCATCTGACATGTACTTAATTGTCCGTTAGTGGTTAATTTGGGGATTTTTATTCTTTCAGTTGCAAGACGTTTAAAGACGAAAGAGAAGCAGAAAAAGAGAAAAGCATATGAGCCTAAGCTAACCCCTGAAGGTAAACCCTTTCACCTCCCTCATGATTGCTCTGAATTTTCCCTGTCAGAATGAAGCTCATTAAATTCCACTTGATTTTTCCTCCTTTTTTCCCTCCAGAAATGATGGACTCGTCCACTTTTAAGAGGTTCTCGTTGAGTATTGACAACATCTTTGAGAATCTTGAGGATGTGGACTTTACTGCTCAGGGTAGGGTTAATATATCTGTGTTAATATATCAATATCAATATTTTGTTGTTGTTGTTTTATAGACTCGTTCAATTTTTGAGGAAGATCATCTCTTACTCCGTGTTGTCGTGTTTGTGTGTTCTCAGATGACGACGAGATCCCTCAGGAGCTGTTGTTGGGGAAACAGCAGCTAAATGAATTGGGCAGTGAATCTGCTAAGATAAAAGCCATGGGTATCACCTGCAGGGTAAGCGATACACGTTTTCTGGGATTTAGGCTAGCCCATGTCTGAGCGATCTATATGGTAGTGCATCTATAAAGATCATCTATATGATATTTGAAAAACATTTGGTTTACAGTCTGTCTCTTGGGAAAATTGACCAATTTTGATGACTTGTCTTACTTGAAGTGGAATATTGAGGAATAAAGGTGTCTCATTATGCACTTTAGTTGCATTATTTTTCTATTGTAATATATTTAAAAATGAAATGTATTCCTGTGATCAAAGCTGAATTTTCAGCATCATTACTCCCGTCTTCAGTGTCACATGATCCTTCAGAAATCATTCTAATATGCTGATATTTTTTTGTGGGAACTGTGATACTTCAAAAGAACAGCATTTATTAGAAATAACTCTTTTATAACTTTATAAATATCTTTGCTGTCACTTTTGATCAATTTACTGAATAAGTGTTTATTTAAAAAATAAAAATCCCCAAACAAAATTAATAGTTTTTCATGCCCATTTTCCATCATCTCTCTCAACCAAATCTTATGAACACAGAACTCTTATGCTAAATATAAGCAAGAAAATTCTTATTGTCTGCAACATCTCAACTTTAGCTGTATACCTCATATTCTGTTGTTTTCTTTCCTAATGCTTAGATCCCTTCTGATAAACTGGTGAAACTGTTGAACATCCTGGAGAAGAACATTCTGGATGGAGCCAGTCTTTCTACACTCATGAACCTTGTAAACAGCACTTTGTTCTTTTATTCTTATTTGGGTGACACTTTTATACTTCAGATGATGCCTTTACTTTGAATTCATTGCTTTTCCTCACTCTTGTCTCCTCTCCCCTTCATCAGGATAATGAGGGAGAGGACGAGGAGCGTCTCTGGCGAGATCTCATTATGGAGCGTGTGACCAAGTCAGCGGATGCGTGTCTGACTGCACTGAACATCATGACATCATCACACATGCCCAAAGCCGTGTACATTGAGGATGTGATAGAGAGAGTTCTGCAGTACACTAAGTTCCACCTGCAGAACACTCTTTACCCGCAGTATGATCCGGTCTACAGAGTCAACCCTAAAGGAGGTGAGAACTTCTGCTGAAGGTCTGTTCACACCAAGTCTAAGGCCGTGTGTCCACCAAGGCGTTTTTTCACGCAGCTGGCTGGCGTATTCAATTGTTTTCAATGGGAGCGCCGCGTTTTTAGAACGCCATGAGCGTAACCAGGCGCTAAACGAGTATTTCACGCTCGAGAGTTGAAGAATGCTCAACTTTGAATAAAACGCTGCGCTCATCACTGTCACTTTTCACCAGCCATCGAATCACAGTAGAGGAGGGGCGGGACAAACACAACACTGACATTCTGCTTGTACAACATCCACAGATGAAAACAAGCAGCATAATAACAGAACAAAATAATTAAAAACACGAGCCAAAGCAAATAATTTACATTGTATCAGCATTTTTACATAGAATCAATACAGAAACAAACTATCTGTGAAATTCGATACTAGTAACACTTCTGCGGATATTCCGTATCATAACAAGCAAAGAGTCTCAACTGAAAAAAAAACGCTGCGCTGCCAAAACCCGCAGCGAGGTGTTTTCAGCAGAGCGCCTAGCGTTTTCAGCTGGCTAAAAATACTTTGGTGGACACATGGCCTAAGCATGGCAAGTCTTCAGGCATCCAAGACCGAGTCCTATCTACTTGAATCTCAAACCTATCTACTTAAATCTCAAAAACTGCTTACTAAATAAAATATTCCAAATCAGCAACAAAATCAGAAATGAACTGTCCCATAAATGTTTCAAAATAGCTCAAATAGCGTTAAAAAAGCAAATTTTTCAGGCTAGCCCAGCCAATGCACATAAACATGGTTCATTTTGGTGGTCAAAGATGAGTTTTAGGGGATAAAAAAATATTTCATTGATGTTTACTGCCAACAATATCATACCTATTGTTTTTTGCACATTATACTTTATATATATATTTTTTTATGTTAACCAGTTATTTATTTTATCTTTTACTTGATTACTTATAATTCTATGTTGAGTACTTCTTATTCTATTTTTATTCTATTTCTATTTTTAATTTCCTCCTTGTGTTTCTTGTAACTGTTATTTGCACTGTCTATGGAGCGGACCTGTTTACATTTCACTGCCAGTTATATATTCTGTATATAATTGTGTATGTGACAAATAAAACTCTTGAATCTTGTTATAAATAAATAAAATTAAATGTGTGAGTAATTGTAAATGAACTACTAAAATAACATGAACGATGTGTGGTTTCAGGTTCCTTGCTCAGCTCCAGAGCAAAGCGAGCCAAGTGCTCTACCGCCAAGCAGAGAGTCATCGTCATGCTCTATAACAAAGTGTGTGACGTCGTCAGCAACATCTCAGAGCTACTGGAAATTCAGCTAATGACTGATACAACAATACTGCAGGTAGGAATTGATCGGTGCAGTGTACTTGTGTATACTGTCTACATTTTTGGCACTTATTACGTGTTGAATCACTCTCTGATTTTGATAGTGTTTTTTGTTCTTCTGCAGGTCTCTTCAATGGGAATCACTCCTTTCTTTGTGGAGAATGTCAGTGAGCTGCAGCTATGTGCCATAAAGCTGGTGACAGCGGTATGTTTTCTTAGATTAGCAGCAACACACTGTGCATTCAGTCTATTATGCATTGAATAGATTTCTCAACATTTAAGAAAACTGGGAAAAAAATCTTGCTTACCAACCATTAAACTTTTTTGTCAATAATTTTTTTTAGCCATTTTTTCCCTTAAAATCACACATTTCGATTTTGTTTCTTAAATGCTAATTTTGTCTTAATGACAGTTTTTCTTTTTTTTTCAACTAAAGAAAAAGTCATGTTAAAACACATTCTCTTAACCCTGTTTATTTTTCAATGACTACTATCAGTATGCCATTCATGGGTTTATCTCCCCCAAAAGTGAAACACTGAGCCTCCCAGGCACCATCAAAGCATTGAGAGCGGTCCACTCAGATCCATCAATCACTTTCCAGCTCGACCTATAGTGAGAGTTTGGGGCTTGGCTACTGTAGCAGGCGGAGCCAGAGGGTGTTTAGCTGGTGTGGGACAATGAATGATGCATTACTTGGGATGGGCTTAATATAAGCGAGACGCTCTAGTTGTTACCCTGTTTAGTTGCTTACTCATAACACAGCTAAAAGCATTTCTAATATGTTGGACCTTTTGTTGAATGTAGCCTAATTTTACCGGTTGAGACATGCTTTCTTCACAAGCACCTGTAAAGGCTATGTTTATGTTTGCAAGGTTGTTTGAACATGCTTTATTTTTGTAGTTTGGCTAGGTGACACAAGTGTCACAAACTATGCTTCACCTTCATCAACTGTTTTATTTACTCGTATAAGGCCAGTGTGTGTTTGCATTGTAAATTTTGATTCCTGCTTTGTTCACATGTTTCTGTATTGCAAAACATGGTACTAATGGAGGCATTTTGCTTCTCTGTGTGTCTCAGGTCTTCTCTCGTTACGAGAAGCACAGACAGTTAATTTTAGAGGAGATCTTTACCTCTTTGGCCAGACTGCCCACCAGCAAGCGCAGTCTCAGGAACTTCAGGTACTGATCTAACCATTTATATTTGGATTGCAACTCTGCCTAAACTGATCTGTGATAAACACAAGCATTTCCTGCATGTCAATTCTGTCTGTGTTTAGGTTGAACAGTAGTGATGCGGAGGGTGAGCCGATATACATTCAGATGGTTAGTGCTCTGGTGCTGCAACTAATTCAGTGCGTGGTTCATCTGCCCTCTGACAAAGACTCTGAAGACGATCACAGGAAGGTACTCGTTACTAGCACCAGCACTTCTTAAAATAGGCTTGCATTTTTACTATCACCATAAACCCTGGTGCAGATTACAGGCTGCATTAACAATATGGTTTAATCCATTTATTCAGGTTGACGATGATGTGTTTATCACCAACTCGTATGAAACAGCCAGACGGACGGCTCAGAACTTCCTTACTGTATTCCTCAAGAAGTCAGAACATCCTTTCCGTTATCTACATTTGCCTTATGCTATATGTGTATGTGGTTCTTGCAGTACTCAACTGTTTCTGTGTTGTAACTACATCTCAGGTGTGGCAGTAAACAGGGTGAGGAAGACTACAGGCCGTTGTTTGAGAATTTTGTGCAGGACCTGCTGTCTACGGTCAACAAACCGGAGTGGCCCGCCTCTGAATTACTGCTGAGCCTTCTGGGTAGATTACTGGTAAGAGCGGATCATAGCCAATCACTTTGTCTTCAACAGAGCTTTAACTTCCCCATTCGTGCTAAACATGAAATTAATTCATATTTATGAACCCTTAGGAGTTTATAATGGAGCTTTGGGTGATTTGTGAGATTGTCATACCAAATATAGTTGAAAAAATTTAAAATTGAATTGTTAAATTTAATTTTATATTCATAAAATATTATTTAAAAAAATATATATTTCTTTGACGAAAACAATTGGAGTAACTTAAGGAAAAAAACAACAGTGCTGTCAGGGAAACATACAAAGGTTCTTTCTCCTTCAGTGACCCTTGACCCTATGTAATCTATCCCTAGGTGCATCAATTCAGTAACAAGCAGACTGAGATGGCACTGCGGGTGGCATCACTGGATTATCTGGGTACCGTAGCAGCCAGATTGAGGAAAGATTCAGTCACCAGCAGGATGGACCAGAAAGCCATCGACTGCATCGTCAGAGAGGTAAACGCATCTTACTTCAAAATACACATGCTGGTGCCTGTAGACTACATCTAATAAACATTCTACTTTCACATGGTTTTTTTTTTTTATTAAATGCTCCTTATGTGTCTTTAGGGCTCAGAAGGAGACGAGACTCAGCGGCTGCAGAAAGCTCTGCTGGATTATATGGATGAGAATGCAGAAACAGACCCTGCCCTCACTGTGAGTCCAACTAAGATGCTTTTCATGCACATGGACTTATTATAGAATTGTGTATGAGCCAAAATGAGTTTTTCTATGGTCAGGTGTCAACATCTAGCAAGGTGGTTAATATAACACCTAGAAACAGGTCAAAAGTTTAGACTTGCATGACTGATTTTTTTTTTTTTGCTAGTGATTTTAAGAACCTTTAAAAAAATTATTTAAGCTTCTGCTTAAATGTTAAGTAATATTTGATAGAAGTAAGAGAATTTTGATTTGTTTAAAGTTTGCCAGAGGTGGACAAAGTACACAACCCTATTACTTGAATAAAAGTAAAAGTACTACTGGTCAAATATTACTCTGTTACAAGTAAAAGTACAGAAGTATTTGTTTTTAAAAGTACATAAGTATCAAAAGTTTAAAAAATAAATTTTCATGTCAATGCATTATTTTATTATTGTTGTATAAATGCACATTATGCCATCATGGTGGTTTAAACCAGTCAATGATGCTCCAGCCGACATGCTAGCATACGACTACCTTAAACTAATTTAAATACTTGAATAATAGTGACAAAGCTGCTGTCACTTTAAGGCTGAATGCACGGACCCTATACTCTGATACACGTCTGATATTCTCCCAATGGTTTACTCTTCTCTTTCTCCCAGACATTTACATTTTTGAACATTTTATGAGACATGCATCAATTGTATTCCAACTAAATTAATCTTTTCAGAAAACTGAAATATAATTTCTAAGTATGGCCATGTGTGCACACACTGTGCTGAGGACCGTATTCTCCCATTTTGCTATAAACTGATCAGTGTTCAAAAAATGTTGAGGAACTTCACATGACCCTGCAAGAGTGAATACTGATAGGCTGTCTGCAAAAAATTCATTTAAAAAAAATCGAAGCTGCTACAGAAACGACTTTCGACTTTGAGGACCTTGATAGAAATGTAGTGGAGTAAAAAATACGATATTTGTTTTTCAAATGTAGTGAAGTTAAAGTCAAAGTAAAGTAAAGTACAGATACTCGAAAAGTGTACTTCAGTACAGTACTCAAGTAAATTTACTTACTGTCCACCTCCACAGTTTATCACTAATAAGTAGTTTGTATTAAGGTAAATTGTCTACTGTTTGGTGCATGCATTTTCTTTGCCTTTTTCTCTAACCATAATCCTCCCCATTCCTCAATCTGATTTTGTATTGTAGTTTGCACGCAAATTTTACATCGCTCAGTGGTTCAGAGACTGCACTACAGAGGCTGAGAAGGCCATGAGGAGTCAGAATCAAAAGGACGACGACTCAGAGGGGACACAGCACGCCAAAGAGCTCCAGGCTACCGGAGACATCATGCAGCGTGCCGAAACTCGCAAGAAATTCCTCCATACTGTCATTAAATCAACTCCCAATCAATTTACTACTCTCAGGTATTTTCATACATACATTTAGGCTACCCATCCTGTCTTAATCAAGACTGTATTATAATGATTGGATTGTGGTATTAATGAAAAACAACTTTTTTGACAGGATGAATTCAGACACTGTGGACTATGAAGATTCCTGCCTTATCGTACGCTACCTGGCCTCCACCAGACCCTTCTCTCAGAGCTTTGATATCTACCTGACACAGGTGAGAAGAATGTAGACATTATTACTTTCCACCTGGTATTAATGTACCTCTTGCTATTTAAAGTACTTTTTTTAAAATGTTTTGCTAAGTATTTGTAAGTAAAATTGTCTGTGTAGAAAACATAACTTTTAACCCAACCCTCTTTGAATGGGGGATAAACATCTTTGAGTGGTGACTTCCCAGCACTACTACTGTATGTGTGGAGCACAGTTTAAATGCATGCATATGGTTATGCATTGAGTGCATTTTCATTTTTGTCTTTTCTTTATTTTAGATTCTGAGAGTTTTAGGGGAGAGTGCCATAGCTGTCAGGACCAAAGCCATGAAGTGTCTCTCTGAGGTGGTGGCAGTTGACCCCAGTATACTGGCCAGGGTAAGGAATATGACAATTAACTGTAGGTAATTCTGTAAGAGCTGACTGTTCATATCTTTTAATTGGTATGTTTGTCTTGTGTAGTCTGATATGCAGCGTGGTGTTCATGGGCGGTTGATGGATAACTCCACCAGCGTGAGGGAAGCGGCGGTTGAGCTGCTGGGGCGGTTTGTGTTGAGTCGACCTCAGCTGACGGAGCAGTACTACGACATGCTCATCGAGAGGATATTGGTATGACTTTAAGCCACTACCTTTCTAATAGCAGCACAATGTAAAGCTTTGGAACACTTTTTTTGTGTATCTGTTTGTGTATACAGTACCGTTCAAAAGTTTTTTTGTTTTCTAGATTTCTTGAACTTTCTATTTATCATAAAATCAATATTATCACAATTTCGACAAAAATATTAAGTAGCACAACCTTTTTTCAAAATTAAATAAGAAATGTTTCTAGAGCAGAAAATGGTATTAAACTCATAAGAAAAATAATAATAATAATACAGACCCCAAACTTGTATGTATGTTTATTTATTGTTAAAGAAAATTATTGTTATTGTGCATGCAACTTTTAGGATCATATTAATTTATAAATATAGCCAATATTTGTAATTTTATTTTTTTTTGGCATTCTGCAGGACCTTTTAAAACGAACTAGTGGGGACAAAAATGTGAATATAATTTGTTAGAATTAAAGGTGACCCATTGAAGAGCCTAAAATATGCAGTTTTCTCTTTATACATTATGTACATTTTATCCTAAACCCTTGATGTAAAAAATATGTACTGATGTGTCTGGGGCACATTCTGCGGTGGTGTTCTTTTATCTTGATTATTGTACATGTAATCTGTGAGACATTTAAAATTGTTTATATTTGTGGTCTCTTCAGGACACCGGTATCAGCGTGAGGAAGAGGGTGATCAAGATTCTCAGAGACATCTGTTTAGAGCAACCCAACTTCAGTAAGATCACCGAGATGTGCGTGAAGATGATCCGCAGGGTCAATGACGAGGAGGGCATCAAGGTGCAGTCTTGTTCTCTCTGCTTTGTTTTGCATGAAAACCGCAGTGCTAAACTTTTTTGTGGTAGGTTTGTCCTGGTAGTTTGAGCTAAAAGTCTTTCCCTCCCTGCAGAAACTAGTGAATGAAACATTCCAGAAGCTGTGGTTTACACCCACAGCCAGCCATGACAAAGAGACAATGAATAGGAAGATTCTCAACATCACTGATGTGGTCAGTATTTACTCTTAGGCTATATATATTTATGTGTGTGTGTGTGTTTTTGTTTATGTTTATTTGTTTATTTACATGTATTTATTTATTTATATATTAGTTTGGTCTGACCTCAAGTTTGTTTCCATCTCTGCCCCTGCAGGTGTCTTTTTTACATTTGTATTATTTGCGTCTAAATCACAGTATGTTTGCATCATCAGTGTGAGAACCGGCAGCTGTTTGTACTTTTAGCTTTGTAACACTGGAGAAGGCATGTTTTTATTTCTTTGGCTTTACCACCAAAACATAAGACGTTCTAGTGGTGCTTGCATCTGTCTGGAACAGATGCTTTACAAAATATGCAGAAAATATGAGCTGCTCTCTGAAGGGAATTTCTGCAGAGACATCAGCTACAAAGAAGTGCAATTGCTGCTCCTTTTTGTAGGGCATCAGTCTCGCTTTACTGGATTCGTTCATAGGATTTGTACCCTATCCCGAGTTTGGTTCCTTGGTGCACACTGAAATTAATAAAACAGCTTTCACACAAATCGTCAGTCGATCAGATCAATGTCAAACAGACATATGTCTGAAATAAAAGCTCTAGTGTGAAAATGGCTTTTCTTTGAAAGTAGTGCGTCCTCCCGAAGCTGATCTTATTCTTCTCTGTGCCTCAGGTTGCTGCCTGTAAGGACACTGGCTATGACTGGTTTGAGCAGCTCCTGCAGAATGTAAGTGTTTCTGTGTCAAGTCCATTTCCATCTGCCCGCCTCTAGTTTTGAGGCCTGTAGCACTTCAGTTCACTGTGGTTTGTTTTCTCTAGCTTTTAAAGTCAGAGGAGGATTCGTCCTATAAGCCAGCCAGGAAGGCCTGTGTGCAGTTGGTGGACAATCTTGTGGAGCACATCCTCAAATATGAAGAGGCACTTGCAGGTATAGACATACTACTGGACTTGGGAAATCCGATTCAGTTCATTAACCTGTAAAGCCTGACATATGAAACAATAGTCATGAAAATATATTTTTAAGCCTCATGTATTATGATATAATGGGAATATGAAACTCATGCTTGAGGAGGGGGGGAAAAATGTTTCTCAAACTGAGTAGAAATGTGCAATTTCGTGCTGTTGCTGAGTACATTGAAATTTCTGTTTTATTATTAAAGCTCTGTAATCTTTAACAATACAATTATGTATCGTTACTCTAAAGGCCTTTTACTTGCTATAAAAACAAACAAACTATCAATCAGATGGCAGAAGGCACAATAGATTGTGCGCAACAGGTTTTTCAGCAAAGTTTTGATCATGTTGATAATTTAAAATCCTTAAATATATAATCAAATGAGACAGTATGCTTTTATAGGGTTAACATAGTTAACTCTAATTTGATTCAAAAACATAGTAACTTTAAATTTTAAATATCACTGGAAGTGTTCCTAAAAGTCTTTACATGTCGCTTTTTTGTAGTTCGTTTATTTTCAATAGGGTGTTGCATTTTATGTAACTTTTGTTTAAATAATAACATTTGTTTTAACTATTTATTCAATAATTTATGCACCTAAATTCACAATTGAATCAGTAATGATCTGTCAAGTCAATAGAAAGAACTTGCCCTAAATCTTGAGTTTGTTCTTGCTAGTTTTGCTGTAATTTTCTCCAAGTAAATGAATTTGTTGTTGTGATGCGGTCTTTGTGCAGAGCATAAGAGTGTGAACTCGACGCGGTTGGTCGCATGCATCACCACGCTGTATCTGTTCAGTAAGATCAGAGCGCAGTTGATGGTCAAGCACGCCATGACTATGCAGCCCTACCTCACCACCAAGTGCAGTGTAAGTGCACACTTCCTCTCTGCAAGCGGCAACCACCAAGCACCACTTTCTACAGTGCAATATTTGAGATCATTCTGCCATCTAGTGGCCATGTATTCTTAATGATATTGTGCCAAGGTACATGTGTCAGAAGGTTTTCATTTATATATGTTTATGCATCATTTGTGTTTGTCATTTTCACAGTCTCAGAGTGACTTCATGGTTATTTGTAATGTTGCGAAGATCCTGGAGCTGGTAGTTCCTCTGATGGATCACCCTAGTGAGAACTTCCTGACCACCATTGAAGAAGACCTGATGAAGCTCATCTTAAAATATGGCATGACCGTAAGTAACATTTCTGAATTAACATTTGATTTACTTTTTAAAAAATCGCACGAGAATCGTTACGGTCTTGAAAATGTTCATAAATCTTAAATTGCATTAACTACTGGCTGGCTGTTCATTCGATGACATATAGATGCAAATTACTCTCTGGAATCATATTTCTACACACACCACTAAGTTTCTCTCTTTCTCTTTTTTTTGCACAGGTTGTCCAGTACTGTGTGAGCTGTTTGGGTGCAATAGTCAACAAAGTGACCCATAATTATAAGTTTGTATGGGCCTGTTTTAACCGTTATTATGGGGCTCTGACTAAGCTAAAGTTGCAGCATCAGGAGGGTACGAACAACATGGCACTGGCTGCCACCAAAGCAGCCCTGCTCAGATCTCTCTTCACTGTGGGAGCTCTCTGCAGACACTTTGACTTCGACTACGAGCAGTTCAAGGGCACCACTAAGGTATTGCAACTTTCCCCCTACAAATAATTATACATGAATCTGTGTAGTTTACATGCAGTTGTGATAGCCATGTGGTTGTTTGCTTTTTAGCTCATTAGCATTAACAACACAAAAAAAATTACTTTCAACAAAACTGTACTATAAGATAAAACATGCATTCTAAGATTAAATAATAAATAAATAATATTTGCATTTATATATTTAGCTTTTTTCAAACCTAAGATTGCTTGTTACAGAGTCATTAATTTATGTTTTATATATATATTTTTAAATGTTATTTATTTTTTGTTTTCTTTTAAATATTAATCAAATATGACCAAAATTGTCCTTTTGTTTTATTCTTAATTTTATTATGATTTTGTTTAATTTGGTATGTTTAACTATAACTTCTGTTATTAAATTTGGAATCTCGAATTGTCAGGTTGTGATAAAGGAGAAGGTTTTGGAGTTATTACTGTACTTCACTAATCACGAGGATGAGGAAGTCAAATGCAAAGCCATCATTGGGTTGGGTAAGATGACTCATTCAATATTTTTTTGGTAATTTTAGTTTTATTAATTTTGTCGCGTATTTTTATGTTTTCATTTATATAGAAATACTTTATACTTTCATTAATTTTCCAAGGTTTTATTTAGTTCAACTGACTTATAATAAGTAAAACATTCTTAATACATGTTATAAGCTTAATAATCTAATGGCGCTTTTCCATTACCAGTTCCAGCTCGACTCACCTCGCCTCGGCTCGGCTCGCTTTTCACTGCGTTTTCCATTGCAGATAGTACCTCCACAATAGTACCTGGTCGTCATAGCGACGCCACAGGAAATTGCCGTGACACAATCTTCTTCGCGACACACACCCGCTAACCAAACAAAGGAAAGTCTGCACCTCCTCGTTTGACCACTGCGTATTCTTCCGAGTTGCCGTAATAGTAATGGGTATATAACTTTTACTGTCTAAGGTATATCACGCAATCTCTGGCCATACTATCTGAAAATGGTGCGGTTATTCAGGATGCTCTGTCTGGCGTGTGCAATGATGACACAGTTAATAGTTACGTTTCTCTCTGACTAATCAGCAGTCTGCTGTGTTTTCACGTCACATTTTAGTATAACCTCACCAGTGGTGATACGAAAAAAAGTACCTGGAACCAGGTACAAGTACAACTTTTACATAGTGGAAGAACAAACAAAGGCGAGGCGAGGCAAGCTGGTACTGTGTAGTGGAAAAGCGCCATAATAGTTATACTTTATTTCAATTACCAAAACAATAAGGTTTAAAGGGGCTATATGTAAGAATGTTTATGTATTAATCGCTTTTTGTATTGGCAATGTGTGAACAGCTTCCTAGGTTGTCTATGAAAAACTGTAGATTGATATTTATGTGAAGGACAGTTTTGCCAGGAAAATCCAAAGGATGTAACGTTTACACGTTCCCGAGAGCACCTTTTCCGTTCAATGACACATGAAACGAATGCTTATACAATGTACTTTTATTAATATGCTTTTAATCAAACTATCAGAGCAGTGTTATTTTAATAACCTCAATGACATGATGCCGTTATTAAATCTAAAGTCACTCTCAGCAGCGTAGACGGCGCCGGGATGTTCGCTGCAAAGGTATTTCCAACGATTTACTTCTAAGCAAAGAACTTAGCTGCGAGTATATTGGGTCCTTCAATCACATTCAGTCTCGTGCTTCACATGTGCACGAGTGCAAGCACAAGCTGTAACTTGATGACTGCAGTTCACTTAATGGCCACTGGTGTTGCTTATAACAAGACTTTCTGAATTCTAAATATAGCCCCTTAAATTTTAGGTTAACAGTAACAACACGATTGTTTACCTTTTTTAAGCTTTTTGTTGCAGAACCTATTTTTGTCAGAATAATTTTATGCATTACATATCATAGCAATGTTTTCAATACTGAATAATTCATTAACCTTTTAACCTTTCTCTCTCTCTCTCTTGAATTCTGCAGGGTTCCTTTTCATCATGCACCCGAGTCAGATGTTCGTTCCAGAGGTGAAGTCTCTGTATAACGGGCTCCTATCTGATAAGCGGTGCTCCATCACGCTCAAGATCCAGGTGTTGAAGAACCTCCAGATGTATCTCCAAGAGGAGGACACTCGCATGCAAGAGGCCGACAGAGAGTGTAAGTGATAGACATGATCATTCATAAAGCTGTGCAGTGGCTCAACATTTGCCAGGATGATTTTGAGGTTAACAGCATGACTAGATCCAATATACAAACAGCAGAAAACTTGGACCAGGACTAGGAACTGGAATTGATAAACTTCATAATGCTCTATAAACTCTAAAAAGAAAGCTTGTGCTTTTATTTTTCCAGGGCAGAAAATGTCAAAGCAGGAGGATCTGAAAGAGATGGGTGATATCTCCTCTGGTATGAGCAGTTCTATCATGCAGCTTTATTTGAAGCAGGTGCTGGAGTCTTTCTTCCACACGCAGTCCAGCGTACGACACTTCGCCCTCAATGTCATTGCTTTGACCCTCAGCCAGGGACTCATACACCCCGTACAGGTACACACACCCGACATTATAAACACAGCATTGATGTTATTACTTGTCCTGCTCAGAATTTCAACTACTATGCATACCAATCCTTCGCATGTTGTTTTGTTTTACCTTCAAAATATTGTAATATATTTTAAAATGTAATTTATTCCTGTGATCAAACCTGAATTTTCAGCATCATTGCTCCAGTCTCCAGTGTCACATGATCCTTCAGAAATCTTTCTAATATGATGATTTGATGCTCATATTATCATCAATGTTGAAAAAAGCAGTTTGGCCGTAATTAATTTTTTTCAGGATTCTTTGATGAATAGTAAGAAAAGCATTTATTTCATTTAGTTTATCATCTTTACTGTCAATTTTGATTTATATATTTTTAATATTGCCTCTTGCAATTTTGTTTTTTGCAATTTAATCTTTAAGCTTGCTATGTAAATGTTTTATTTTCTTTCCAAAAAAAAAAAAATCTTACTGATCCCAAACTTTTGAGTAGTTTTACTCCTCAAAATCAAAATCGGTAGTTTTATGGTAAATGTTCTTCCATAAATACATTTGACTGATTTGGTCATTCTTTCATCTATGGTTAAAGCCCTATTTGGACGGTTATTGTTTCTCATATGGAAGTCCGTAAGAATAAATTTGGATGCCACTTTTATTGGTGTTTTATTCACGGTGGAGTAGCGAGTTTTGTGATCCTGCGCACATGGGAACGGACTGCTCACGTGCTCAATAATATGACTGTATGCTGTAAATAAAATGTCATGCTTGGTATAATATAAATGCATATTTAATTTAATAATAGGAAAATAATATAAATATATTTTTTATTTATTAAACATAATTAGTATTTAATTTAAATCTGTTTAAAAATAGGAAGATATATAGACGCACATTATAGTTAAAATGGTTTTCCGTCTTGTATTTTAACTCAAAATAAAGGATGTAATTTCATTCCACATGGAAATGAGCAGAAATGTGAATACAGCCTGTTATTTACATGAGGTAAACATAATGCTGCTTGGTTATTTTAACTTAGATAATTGCTGCCGTAATAAAGGGCCCATTTCAAATGTTAATGTGCTTTTATTTTTAGAGCAGTGATGAAATATATTGCTCTTGTAAATACTTGCCAGCATTTCAGTAATAAAAGTGTAGATCTTTAAAATTCATCCAAATTATAGCGAAGCGCAGCCGTGCGGTGCTCTGCAGTGGGCAAAAAGGATATAAACAGTGAATTTTTAAGTTATATATTCTTGAATTCGGACAGTAGTTAAATTACCACACGACCGTGGTGTTTGTCAAAAAACAATAGGTTATTCAGCTGGGGATTTTTACACGGGTGGTGGGAGAAAAACACTGATTTTCTGGATTTGGATGGTAATAAAATCACTGACTAGCCCTGTAAATGATGAAAATAACTTACGACCCGATGAGAAATAATTACTGTCCGACTAGGGCTTTTGGGTTTTATTTAACACGTTTTAATGAATTTTAATCCCATTAATCACAATACACACAGGAAATGAAAAAAATAAATAAATAAAGGCTGTAGGTTGGCTGTGGGCCTACTCATCACTGTTACAACCTTGGCTGTAGAACGTGCAACTAACATGGACGTGTCACTTTTCCTTCCTCCTTCCAATCAAAGTGTGTGCCATATCTGATCGCCATGGGCACGGACCCAGAGCCCACCATGAGGAACAAAGCAGACCAGCAGCTGGTGGAGATTGATAAGAAGTACACTGGATTTATCCATGTAAGCATCAATCTGCACACCTTGACACGTGTCATATGCATTGATCCCAGTTCACTATTCTTATTGGTCAAATACATCGAAGCTGAGTGTAAGAATGTACCATGGGATACCACGTTATACTGTGAAGTATCCAGGTTAAACCAGCCTGTATTGTTTTAAGTGTATCTTGCATGTATTTTCATGGAAGCTAAATTGTGAACTAGAGTGATCAAGTTTATTTATGCACATTTTTCCAGATGAAAGCTTTACATATATTATTGTTTATCATATAATTATATATTTTTTAATATCATTGTTTTAGTTTTAAATATAATTAGATTAATGTGCTACAGCTGATTTAAAAAATATATATATTTTATCTACAGATGAAAGCTGTAGCAGGAATGAAGATGTCATACCAAGTGCAGCAGGCCATCTGGGCATCATCAGGGTCTGTGATCCGTGGTTTCCGTCAGGATGAGTCCAATTCTGCTCAGTGTTCCCACCTCTACAGCATGGTCCGTGCAAACAGACAACACCGACGAGCGTTCCTCATCGCACTGCTCAATCTCTTCGACGACAGCTCGGTTAGCAGTCTTTGTGTGTCTGTCTCTTCTTGTCGTTGGCTCTTTGTTGTGATGTTGAGACTGACCTTTTCCATCTGTCTGTCTCTCTGTCTGAGCAGAAGATGGAGGTTAGCATGCTGTTGTTCATCGCTGATAATCTGGCATACTTCCCCTATCAGACTCAGGAGGAGCCGCTGTTCATAATGCATCATATAGACATCACACTGTCTGTATCAGGCAGCAACCTGCTGCAGACATTTAAAGAGGTAAGCGTGCTCGAGTGCTTGTATCTGATCTTAACCGTTTGTGCAGCACATTTCAGCTCTGATTGTTTGGTGAGCCTGTCACAGTGAAATCCATCTTTACGAAGAAGCTGTATTTGAAGGATGGGGCAGTGCTACCCCACAGCCTCGGTGTGAACATAGCAAAAAGCTGTTGCATAGAAAACATTTACGTAGTAGTCTTATAGGCACACGGCATCCTCAATAAACCTGTGTCAGGCGTGATGACTGAATATTCATCATATATATTGAATATTCCTAGTTAATAATTCTTTAAATCGATATGTCATCCTCAATACAACTCGTCTCCGGCGGGTTGCCTCCGATCTTTCGAATATTACACTTTGGTAATTGTTTCATCAATACGGTATCCTCAATAAAACCTGTATCCTGTGTGATGACTCCGATCTTTCGTATATAGTAATTTATAGGGATGTAACGATTCACTCAACTTGCGATGCGATACGATTCACAATACTAATTTCACAATATGGTTTTCTCACGATTTTTTAAACAAAATTAGATTTAAGACATAAAATAAAGGTTTCCTTTTAATTTCTCAGAAGAAAAAAATCTGCATATATTTCTTCGTAAAAATGTAAATATATATTTGATGTTAAATAACTCAATTTAAAAAAAAGTGTGTTTTCTTGGGAGGAGGTAAACGAATTAAGAGATTTTCACATTTAGAGAAAGAGATAGTAAAATAAATACAACACTTGGTTCTGCAACAGCACAGATTTCTCCTTCAGACTGTGGAATACATACTCACGCTGGTCTTTTTCTGGATGAGGAAGAGCCTTGTATCTTTCAATGTGAAAACACTGATGCTTGTGATCTCCATGGCAATCATGTAGACGCTGCAAGTGGGGCTGCAAATATGAAGTTTATGCTTCAACATAAACTACGCGCTTGTGTTCGCCATGCTTCTGTTTGACGGTGTGTCCACGCGGCTGCGCTGACTGCGCTTGTGCCAAACTTCCAAATGAATGAACTGAAAACATTAGTGTATTTCACTCACACTAGTGTGCATGCTACGCACAGTTCGTAATGCTAGCTACAACTTGCTCGTTGCTATCGTGCCTGTAAAGTGAGGTCATAGTGGTTTCAACGGCCCTGCTCTTTAAATGGTGAATCACGATTCGTTTGACATCTCAACCGATTTGAATCATCACACATTTGAACCGACTCCGACTGAATCGTTACATCCCTAGTAATTTAATAATTGTTAAATCAATACGGCATCCTCAATAAACTAGTCTCCGGCGTGATGACTCGGATATTTCGATTATTTATATTTAATAATTGTTTAATCAATACGGCATCCTCAATAAACCCGTCTCCGGCGTGTTGTCTCCGATCATTTTTCGAATATTGTGATCTATTTTGACCTCTGACCTGTTAAGTTGCCAGAATAATAATAATAATACACTGTTTGTTAATTGGCCAGAGGAGAACTGCCCCCCTGACTGAGCCTGGTTTCTCCCAAGGTTTATTTTTCTCCATTAGGTCTCCTGATGGGGTTTTGGTTTCCTTGCCACTGTCGCCTCTGGCTTGGCTTGCTCAGTTGGGGACACAACATTTTTCAACAAAATTTCCAAATAAATCTAATTATTAAACTAAATTAACCATATGAACTTAATTACTGATCTAAAGCCCACATTGTTACTGTATGATAATTGAAATATATTCTGTTGCATTATTTTCCTGTTTAACACTGTGAAGCTGCTTTGAAACAATCTGCATTGTTAAAAGCGCTATATAAATAAAGTTGACTTGACTTGACAGCATCAAAAAATGGCCCATTTAATTTTAAAGGTCAGAAAGTGGAAAATAGTCATGAAAAACTAAATTATGATGGTGCAAAAAGTTTATGTAGACAAACAAAAATACGCTTCCTTTAAATCCCCTTATATTCAGTGATTTTTTTTTTCTTTCATATTTTTATGGATGTCTGTACTATGCAGCATAGTATGATTTCATACTGAAGCACTGTACTGTGTCCATTTACACACAAGCAGCTTGTGATCCAGTGTTTTCGGTGTCTCAGAGAAGTTCAGTTCAGAGTAAAGCCCTGTACACACTACCAGCGTCATGCAGCAACAAAGCAACTTGATCCCATTCATTTCATTGGCGAGCTGGCAACGGGAGCGTCAGTGACCATTGGTGACAGGATGTAGGTGTGTCTAATGACGCAAAGTTGAGATGTTTAACTTGGCAGCAGAAATTAGAACAGCTATAAAACTATTAGTATTTTTTTTTACAGTACATTAGTATTATTGCAATGATAGTATTTATTTGTTGATTTGTTTAATTAAATTTTAATACAATTATTTTGAACTATTATTATTATTTTTAGTAGTAGTACTATATTTTTTGTTTGTTTTATCAAAAACAATTTAGTTTTACATCATTTTACAGTTTTACAGATCATTTTTCACTTCCTGTCTTAGTCTTACAAGTTGTTTTACTACTGTACCACAAAGTTTTCTATATTTAAATGATCTCTGTTATGAGTGGAGTTAACACATTATGACAGCTGCACTTATCAGATGCAAATGTTAATGGTTGTGAGAAACTCCACCACAATTTCTAAACGGGCTGTTTTTGTACCAGTCTCTCGTTAAGGTTCCCGGCAGGAAGAGCAGGAAAAGGAGACGGCGGCGGCGGCGGCAGCCACCACAGCCACAGCCACAGCAGCAGAACGGCGCGGAGGATGAGAGGGGAGAGCAGGACGAGGAGAGAGAAAGAAACAGCGGAGATGAAGAATATGACGGTGATGATTTTGAGGAGGATGAGGAGGGGCAGCGAGTTAGGAAGCCAAAGCCTGTGGAGGTTGCCAAGCAGTCAGAGTCAGATTCTGAGTCTGACCTCGATGATGCTGATGCTGTCATGGAGCGTCTTCCTGACGACACATCTTCTCTCCTGGACTTCGCTAGGGCTTCACAGGGCATACTGTTACTGCTAGTGCTCAAACAACACCTTAAGAACCTCTATGGCTTCTCAGACAGGTAGCAAAACACCCATCATGCACCTCAACAACTCTAAAAAATATGGATTGCTATTCTGTTTTTTTATATATATATATATATATACTGCATTTATTCTTCTCTCTCCCAATGCAGCAAAATTCAGAAGTACTCTCCCACGGAGTCGGCCAAGGTGTACGATAAAGCTGTCAATAGGAAGTCGTCAGTCAACTTCAGCCCACGGCAGACCATTGACTTCCTCCACCATAATGAGGTTCATGACGAGCTGACCTACGAGCTAAAGAGGAAGATCGTCAAACAGTTCCTCGATGTGAGTATACTTTTTTCCATTAGAAATAATATTAATAGCGATATATATATATATATATTAGGGATGGGCATTCGATTACATTTTCTTAGTCGATCGTCGGGAGAATTAACAATCGACTATCAATTAATCATTAATATTTTTTATAATAATATTAATTATTTAACTTTTATAATTAAAATATACAATGAATACAAAAATACAGCGTGTTTTTCCTCGATGAGACCTTTTTTACAAGATCAACTTGTGGCAGACAGTTAAACTACGCTCAGTTAGGCAAACCGAACACATTTTTCATGTACATTAATGTTATGTTTCCATGGCTGCGAGGTAACATTTAATTGCGAACCTATTATTTATTTTGTAAATAAAGCATTGTGCTTCACTCCTGTCATAATATTCATGTAAAACAGCATTCACATACAAAAAATATATATTGTTTGGCCGACCACCGCCGGTGCTACACAGCCACCGCGTTAGCTCTCTACCACCGCAGTGGAGTGGAGGTCACGTTCACCAGCACAGACCTAGACCACCGCTGTGGTAAAAACTGCCACCATCACGCATGTTTTGTGCTAAATATAAGCATGTTGACATGATCTCAGACGCGCCCACCCGCAAATTGGTGTGTAATACTGTGTTTGACCCCCTTTCACCTTCAGAACTGCCTTAATTCTACGTGGCATTGATTCAACAAGGTGCTGAAAGCATTCTTTAGAAATGTTGGCCCATATTGATTGGATAGCATCTTGCAGTTGATGAAGATTTGTGGGATGCACATCCAGGGCAGCTCCGTTCCACCACATCCCAAAGATGCTCTATTGGGTTGAGATCTGGTGACTGTGGGGGCCATTTTAGTACAGTGAACTCATTGTTATGTTCAAGAAACCAATTTGAAATGATTCGAGCTTTGTGACATGGTGCATTATCCTGCTGGAAGTAGCCATCAGAGGATGGGTACATGGTGGTTATAAAGTGATGGACATGGTCAGAAACAATGCTCAGGTAGGCCGTCGCATTTAAACGATGCCCATTGGCACTAAGGGGCCTAAAGTGTGCCAAGAAAACATCCCCCACACCATTACACCACCACCACCACCAGCCTGCACAGTGGTAACAAGGCATGATGGATCCATGTTCTCATTCTGTTTATGCCAAATTCTGACTCTACCATCTGAATGTCTCAACCGAAATTGAGACTCATCAGACCAGGCAACATTTTTCTAGTCTTCAACTGTCCAATTTTGGTGAGCTCGTGCAAATTGTAGCCTCTTTTTCCTATTTGTAGTGGAGATGAGTGGTACCGGGTGGGGTCTCCTGCTGTTGTAGGCCATTCGCCTCAAGGTTGTGCATGTTGTGGCTTCACAAATGCTTTGCTGCATACCTCAGTTGTAACGAGTGGTTATTTCAGTCAAAGTTGCTCTACTATCAGCTTGAATCTCTATCGGCCCATTCTTCTCTGACCTCTAGCATTTTCGCCCACAGGACTGCCGCATACTGGATGTTTTTCCCTTTTCACTCCATTCTTTGTTAACTCTAGAAATGGTTGTGTGTGAAAATCCTAGTAACTGAGCAGATTTTGAAATACTCAGACCGGCCCGTCTGGCACCAACATGCTCAAAATTGCTTAAATCACCTTTCTTTCCCATTCTGACATACAGTTTGGAGTTCAGGAGATTGTCTTGACCAGGACCACACCCCTAAATGCATTGAAGCAACTGCCATGTGATTAGATAATTGCATTAATGAGAAATTATACAGGTGTTCCTAATAATCCTTTAGGTGAGTGTATATAAATAGAATATATATTCTATTTATATCGCTATTAATATTATTTAACATTGTTTATTTTTTAAAAATGACTATAATATTTTAAGCAAACTTTTAAGGAGGCCTCTGGGTGACTTAAATGATTTAAATTATTATATTATTCATATGACAATAAAAACATTTATTTATAATGCACTTTTCATGCATACCATGCAGTTTAAAGTGCTTTTACATAAAATTAAATAGTAACATATCATCAGTGACAACACATTCAATAAAAAGCATGTGCAAACAAGAAAAAAAAGAATAGATAAAAAAAATTAAATCAGTATAAAATACTTAAACATATGAAAGACAAACATAAAAGTGGTCAGCTACAATAAACTAATTAAATGCCAGAGTAAAAAGATTTTAACTTGCTTTTAAAAATGCTAAGTTTACTAGCCTTCCTTAATATCTGATATCTAATCTGTGTTCCATAGTTTTGGTGCATAATTTGCAAAAGCAGCATCACCGATTTTCTATAGCTTATAGCTGGGAACCTCCAATAAACCTGCTTTTTGATTAGAGAATATAGTGTTGGATAATGGTGGACCTTCGAGTTGATGTTGAGAATTTGCTGATTTATGCTGAATATGCTCTGCTTGATTCTCAGTTTAAGTTGCTAATGGAGCACCTGGACCCTGATGAAGAGGACGAGGAGGGAGAGAATAGTGCAAACGTGAGGAATAAAGCCATCACCGCACTGCTGGGGGGAGGAGCCACAAGCCCCCGAAACCACCACACACTTGACTCAGAGGATGAGGACAGTGACGGAGAGGAGAGGACACCAGGGGTAAGAGAACATAAAAACAGTCCAATAGAACCAGACTTTTGACTGTCATCCTAGTCTGATTCTCTTAGCAGCATATTCTGGCCAAGTACCACCCACGCAGACAGGAAGAACTGTCTGACTGAAACAAGATCATTGCTCATGTTTTGTTTTTGTGTCTTTCGTCACCTTTATTTATACAGCGCTTTATACCATGCAGATTGTTTCAAAGCAGCTTCGCAGTGATAAACAAGAAAATAACAGTGTTAAGGTTGCCAAGTTCTTCAATTACGAAAATGCAACCTAAGTGGTAAAGCATCTCTAAAAAGACAGTAGTGTAATTATTCAACTCAATTTGGTTCAATGTAGAGTCAGCTGATTTAGTTCAATAGCAAATGTCAATGTTGTAAAATTAATCAGTTATGAAACAAACTCAGTTCATCTATGAAGCAGTTCTGTAGAGGATAATAGTTATAGCCCTTGTCGTTATTCAGCTCAAGTCACATGATAAAGTTCATCAATGATGATTGAGTTCATCATTTGTGAACAAGCTTAATTCAGTTATAAGCAGCTCTAGAGAAGGCAATAGTGTCAGTTTTGTGTTGATTCGATTCAGTTCTATAACAGTGTTGATGTTGCAGAGTTCATAAATTATTAAATTAATTCAAGGGTTTGTTCACCCAAAAATGAAAATGATCCCATAATTTACTCTCCCTCAAGCAATTCTATGTGTATATAACTTCTTTCAACAAAACTCAATCGGAGTTATATTAAAATATGTCCTGGCTTTTCCCAGATTTATAATGGGAGTGAATGGTACCTGAGATTTTGAAGCCCAAAAAAGTGCATCCATCCATCATAAAAATAATACGGCTCCAGGGGGTTAATAAAGGCCTTCTGAAATGAAGCGAAGCGTTTCTGTAAGAAAAATATCCATATTTATAACTCTATAAACTCTTATCACTGAATACTAGAAATGGGTGTACGCAAGCTTTGTTCCGGTGGGAGTGACCTCTAACCCAACGCATGACATAGGATGTAGGAGGAGCGTAAGCTTAGGTGAGAATAGACGGCTCTTGCGGTTGAAGCAAACTCAAGCTCCTCCCACATTACTCTTTCAAAATTCTCGTTTCAGACTTCTAATTCTTGACCGGTGTTTTGTTTTGCTCTATCCCCTGCACTTCTGTGTTCGTCTATACATTGTGCGTCAGGTCAGAGGTCACTCTTCTGCCGGAACTTGACTCGTGTACGGCTGTTAGAGATTATAGTTAAGCCATATTTCAGTTATAAATATGGATATTTGTCTTACAAAATTGCATCACTTCACCTCATAAGGCCTTTATTAAATCTCTGGAGCCGTATGGCTTGATGGTGAGTACATTATGGGATAATTTTCTTTTACGGAGTGTTTATTCACACTAAGTGCAAATAGCGTGCCTTGTTGGCAGGTGCTATTCGCCCTAGCTCCGCCTACCAGTGCCTGGTTGGGCCAAACAAGATTTAAAAAAACACTGATTTCAACATCCTCAGTGGCGCAATCACTAAAGCACATGGCTCAAACATCTTGATTTTGACGCGATTGACTGGGTTCGAATCCGCCTTGAGCAGAGTTTGTTCTCTTTTTTCATCACAAATCACACCAGAAATGCATTTACTTTCAATAAAAATTAATAAAATGCCAATTATGTGGAAATAAAGTGCCTACTGAAATGTTTAATAATAATAAAAGCCTTTATTGGGTAGGGGTAGGGGAGGGCTTTTATTGTCCCATTTAATAATTTTAATGAATATAATAATTTACACTCTGTGTTATTATGGCGTCCTTTTAATGTACAACACTGAGGTGTAAATAGTATGTATCTGTCAAAAAGTATAAATCACATGTAACTACTATTTACACATATTGCAAAGAACTGCTACTTTAATATGGTGTTGAATATAACAACTTATATCGAATATATCAACTTATTATGCTATTTAACTTACAGCTTACAGCATCTACAGCTATTTGCACTTAGTGTAAATATCATCTATCTCTAAGAAAATGTTATTTTCACTTAGTGCAAATAGCCGCTGCCTTTCTTTTTTGGTTGAACTATCTCTTTCAGTTCAACTTTAAAGCAGCTGTACAGAAGAAAATAGTGTCATTATCCAGCTCAGTTCAGTGTTGGTTCAATTCAGTTCAATTATAGTGCATAGTTCATCAATTATGAAAATAATTTGAATGCGCTAAAAAGCAGCTCAACAGAAGAAAATATTTTCACTATCCAGCTCAATTCAATTTCATTGGTCCAAACAGTTTCTGTTCAGGCATAATTACTCCTCTATGGATCGAGTCCAGACCGAATTGCCCGAGCAAAAATGTTGTGGGCGAGGCTAAATTCGGCTGGCATCCAGGCTACTATAAAGCAGCTCAACAGAAGACAATATTGTCACTATCCAGCTCAATTCAGTTCTAGTTTGTGTCAGTGCAGTCAAATCGATGATATTACTGAATATTAAGAGTCTTTTAACCCCTCTTCACAGGCGTCTCGACGCGGGAGGCGAACGGGAGACTCCGCCGACGTGCTGTTGGCGAACATGAACGAGTCCGTCAGCGCGCTTGATATCATCGCCATCCACTGCCCCAAATACAAAGACCGGCCGCAGATAGCACGCGTGATCCAGAGGAACAGTGACGGTTACAACATCCACTGGATGGCAGGCTCGTACTCCAGCACTTGGGCTGAAGCTAAGCGCCGCGACGGACGCAAGCTGGTGCCTTGGGTTGATACCATCAGAGAGACCGACATCATCTATAAAAAAATTACACTCACCAGTGGCAACAAGCTCAACCACAAAATGGCGCAGACTCTACGTTCACTCTACGCTGCCAAGGACAGGAACTCCAGCTAATAATACGTAAACACATGCACACGCACGCACATACCTCCCATCTCAGATTCTCTTCCCGCCTATCAGCCAAACATCTCCCGGGCCAGCCAAACATGAACACACAAACACGAGCGGCTATTCTACACTACAGACTCATTCTCTCTCTCTGATGCACTCTGGGTCTGGTGGTGACATTTTGCCCTCTGCGCCAGGGTGCATCGTCGTATCGCAGGAATAAAATGTTTGGAGAAACATTGTATGGGTGCTCCTTCGCTGTTGTGCAGCAGATTTCTGGTTGTTTGATTTCTACTCCCAGTGTATCATAGTTTAACATAAAAATATTGTTTATATCTATAAAAGAAATTTAAATATATACTGAATGTTGAAAGAATTAGTTTGTTGATGTTTTTACTTTAATTCTTTCGTTTTTTCTCAATTTCTTTTTGGATTTCTTAGCGTCAAGCAGCTTTCTATAGCGTAGCTCCTTCTTTAATGGCTGATGATGATTCTCTCTGTTGAGCTGTTTGTCCATTTTGTACGATAGCACCGTGTGGCTGTAATTTATTGTGTATAGCATGCAGTGTCTGTGAGGAGGGCTGTGTCGAAGGAGATTTGCGATAACAGGTTGCCCTGCTCAGCATAAAGGGACTCACATGCCTCTGATGGAACAAATACTGCAATAAATTTTCTACTTCTCTTATTTGCAAGACTCATCCTGTCCGTTTGCAACTCTTGTTCACTTGTCTTTTTTTTTTTGCCATGCACTTTTTTTTTATTGACAGGTATAGTGAAGTGAGGACAGAACATTATGTGGGACGACACGTCCAGTGTTTTGGACAACTTGCACAACGGCTCTTGTTAAAGGTGCTCCCAAGTAATTTTTTTCTGTTATAGAATTTAATAAGAAATTAGCTTTTTATGGTCACACTTTGTGGTAACACTTTTTTTTTTACAGTGTCCTTGTTACATATATTACATGTATATACCATAGTAATAACCGAAAATGATGCATAATTACATGCAACTAACCCTCAATCAAACCCTAATCCTATAGTAAGTGCTTGTAGTTAAGAAATATTACTACGTACTTAAATATATAATTACACTGTAACAATGACACCTTAAAATAAAGTGAAACCCACTTTTGATGTTTTTAATAACACAGGTACTGAACAGCATGTTATTACTATAGGTTTACAAATTGGTGTAGGACTTACTAGTAAATTTCACAAATAATTCAACATTTTGGAAAGTGAAATATTATCTTATAAAACACTCCAATAATCTGTTTTAGTGTTCCTTGTAATTATGCATAATTTTCCATTATTACTATAGTAAATACATGTAACAAAGACACATTGAAATGAGGTGTTACCCATTTTACTTATTTATTTTGCTCAATTTAATTGTATATTGGAGCATGTACAGTACCAAACCACATCTGCGCACAAGAATAGTACTTTTAATATGCATTCAAACATACATACGTTTTATTCATCATAAATGAATGTGGTTGCTCAGTCATTTTTTGCAATTTGCTAAACATTTAATAATGATAAGTGATAAACTTGACTTTCTCCAGGCAAAGCCATCCTTCTGTTGTGGTATCATCTCATATCCTAAGAGTGGTCTAGAGCTGGTGGGGTCAGCAGAGAGACTAATGTTGGTTGTTTAGGATAGGAGACACTGAAACAAACATGTATGCAATATACTGTATAGTATTTACTATATGCACCCTATGCAAATTTTATGCAAAGAAAACTCAGATGGCCTACTTTATTTTTAACTGAACAGTGGCTGATATTAGAGTTCATCAATGACAGAGTTTTTAACACTATACAGCCTACTGCATAATATTTGCACATTTCTAAGGTCTCTAAATTATCAGCATGATCAAAACTTTGTGGGAAAACCTGTTGTGCACAATCTACCACATGCCTTCTGTCGTCTTATTGATAGTTTATACTTAAGGCCTTTTAGTATAATTGTCCTCCTTCAGCTCGTGGTCCAGGTGTCTGCCGGCTGTGAAATCTTTACTGATTTACTTAAGAATAACTTGGTGACATTTCAACTTAATTTACTTGATTAACATTAACCTCTCTTGATGTTAAAGTGTGAGTCAAATATGATTTATCAGGCTTTTGAGGAACATTTATCTTGGAACACTGCCCGGCCAAAAATCTGGATTTAATTAGGCAAATGCTCAAGAGTCAATGATTGGGTCATTATCGCAGTGATTATGTTTCTAGCATATTTATATGTTTGACAACAGTTCTAATCCTAACTGATCGAGTGTGTAGCTTTTCATTTCTTAAACAATCATGTAGGAAGACACATCATGGCCATATTCCAGCATGACAATGGCAAGATTCATCAGGCTCAAACTGAGAGATTATTTGTGAGGGAGCTTGAAGAATCATTTGACCTCTGAGTCCAGACCTGAAATTCTTTGAAAGTCTTTGGGATGTGCTGGAGGAGACTTTACAGAGTGCTGGACTCTTGTGTTGACAATACTTTTATGCTCCTCTTAAAGGGCACCTATTATGCAAAATTCACTTTTTTTTAACATAAATGTGTGTTGGCAGTGTGTGTACACAACTACCCTATAATGGTAAAAATCCACCCACTCCTTTTTTTTTTTTATCCCCATAAATCATAAGTAGTGTCTCAGAACAAGCCGTTTCCAGATTCCAGTGATGTCACACTGCAGAGGCCCCGCCCACACGTGTTGATTGACAGATACTAGCACAGAGCCCCCTCAGAGAGCTGAGCGGTTCACAGTCCGCCATGTTTATCTCCTCCAGTAAATTAACAGCAGCACAGTAAGAAATGTGTTCTTTTTAAAGCTACTAAAGTTCAGTCATTCAAGAGTAGTGAGTGAATTTCTGTTTATCTTCTGTTGTTTGATAGAGAACTAGTCTAGTTTAATAGATTACTCACGGGCATGCGACAGGAGCATGTGTGTGTTTAAGTAGAGAGAGAGAATGCTTTAAAACGCATTCAGATGATAATATTGCATGATGATGAAGAACTGCAATGTCACATGAACGTGTCTGAGATAGAGTGAAAACTGAAACATGATATCATGTTTCAGTTTTCATTCTGTTTACTGCTGCGAATGAGCTGTGAATGTGTAGGCTCCGCCCTCTGGGTGGGGAGCAGCAGCTCATTTGCATTAAAGGAGCCACGCACAGAACAGCTCCTTTTTCTTCAACCCCAAAATTGCCATTTTCAAAATGGTATATTAAATGATCTGTTAGGAATTTTGATCTGAAACTTCACAGGCACACACTGGGGACACCTGAGACTTATAAAAAGGGGCATAATAGGTGCCCTTTAATGTAATTTCCATCAAGAGAAATCTATTTTTGGTGAAGATCTACAGTGTCTTCCCTAAATCTTCCATGTTTTCTGACTGTGGAAAGCCTGAATACTGTATCCTAGAGGATTACTTGTTACTTTTTATCTTTCAAACGTGTCTTGGTTAGTTTGTCCCCTCTTTTACAGGTTGTATGGCTCCAGTTTTCATCCCTGTAGCTCAAACAGTAGAGCCTGCACGCGTTCCATTGCGTGGGAATGCAAGACCTGAAAAAATAAGTGCCTTAAGAAATTCATCAAGAAATTCATGTGCCAAATTTGTAAATGTAAATATATGCTAAGTAATAGGATCCAGGATATCTGTCCTCATGTGACTTTTTAGATGTCAGAAATGTTGCTCTGTTAACCTGTTAAATGTTAAGCTTGCTTAAAAAAAAGAAAGAAAACACACCAATGAGCCAAAAAATTATGCCTAATATGATGTTGGTCATGCGTGTGCTGTCAAAACGGTGTCGACCCTCTGAGGTCTGGAATCTACAAGACCCCTGAAGGTGTGCTGTGGAATCTGCCACAAAGATGTTAGCAGCAGATCCTTTAAACCCTCTTAATTGCGAGGTGGGGCTTCCATGGATTGGACTTGTTTGATCAGCACATCCCACAGATGCTCGATTGGATTGAGATTGAGAATTTGGAGGCCTTGTCAACACCTTCAACTCTTCATCATGTTCCTCAAACCATTCCTGAACAATGTGTGCTGTGTGTCAGGCCGCGTTATCCAGCTGAAAGAGGTCACCGCTACCAGGAAACACCATTGTCATGAAGGGATGTACCTGGTGCGCAACAATGTTTAGGTTAGTGGCACGTGTCAAACTAACGTCCACATGAATGGCCGGACCCAGGGTTTCCCAGCAGAACATTGTCCAGAGCATCACACACCCTCCACCGGCTTGCCATTGTTCTGCAGTGATCCTGGTGCCATATCTTCCCCAGGTAAACGGCATACACATACACGGCCGTCCACAAGATGACAACAGTACTCATCGGACCAGGCGACCATCTTCCACTGCTCGGTCCAGTTCCTACACTCGCTAGTCCATTGTAGGCTCTTTCAATAGTGTCCAGGGGTCATCATAGGCACTCTGATTAAGCTACACAGTGTGACACATTCTTCCCATAACCATCATTAAAATTTTGTTTGACTTGTGCTCGGACCAGACGAGATTGCCTTTGTTGCCCTTGGGCGCTAACCAGGAACAACTCAAAAGCCTTGCCGTTTCAGAGATGCTCACACACAATAAACAGTTTGGCCCTCGTCAAAGGTGCTCAGATCTTAATTCCTGCCCATTTCTCCTAAATCGAACATGTTGATTGCAATAACCAATTGTTTTCTTACCATCTAATCTACCAAGATTAATTAAATTAGGCCACAAATTAAGATAAAAAAAGGCCACATATTAAGACCTTATATTGTGGCCTTGTGAGGAGATGATCAATGATATTCGCTTCACCTGTGACTAGTCATGTTTTGGCTCATCAGTGTATGTTTAAGTACATTTTGTGACCCCCAGTGAAATCTCATTGGTCAAACAAATTTGATATACAATATATACAGTAGGTATAGACGCAAACCTTAATCTAAGTTCTTTGGTGTAGTTATTTCTGGTTATTACTGTAGATCATCACATTGCTTTACCTGTCAGCAGGCGCTGGAAACAGGACAACCGGTGTTTGCTGCAATGGAAACGTTTCCCTGTACGTCATTCTGGGAGAAGAATGCATGTTATGACTGGCTTCAGCCTTCATGACGGAGAGAATACGTGATTGAAACTGATGAAAGAAACAGATGAGTGACCAGTCGTTGTTGAGAATAAATGTGCTTGAAATATAGAACAATGGAAGTCATTTATGCATCCAGAATACATAATTAAAACATTTTTATAACTAATAAATGACAAATCAACCTAAACTTTATTTAATTAAAATTATTCTATTCTGTTAAACCAAAACGTGTTACCATTCCTAAATACAGCAGCTTTCTTAGCATTCTAATACTATGACCTTTGACTATGACTATCACCATTTATGTCTAATTAAATATACACTACCAGTCAAAAGTTTTTGGCGGTAAGAATTTTTAATGCTTTCAAAATAAGTATCTTCTGCTCACCAAGGCTGCATTTATTTTTATTAAAAATACAAAAAAAGTATATGAAATAAATTACATTATTATAAATATTATTATATTATAATAAAGTATGTACTGTGAAATATTATTAAAATGTATAATAACTTTTCAATTTGGATATTTTATAAAATGTGATCAAAGCAGAATTTTCAGCATTCAGTGTCACATGATCCTTCAGAAATCATTCTCATATGATGATTTGCTGCTCAAGAAACATTAATGATTATTATCAATGTTGAAAACATTTTGTTTTCGAATTGTTTGAATCAGAAGTTCAAAAGAGCAGTAAAAAAAAAAAAAAATCTGAAATAGAAAGCTAACTTGTTTCCAAATGCCATAACTTTTGTTTGTAGAGTTATAAGCCATTACTTTAAGTATGCCACTTAGATGTGCAATCTTTAAAAAATGCCTTCAGGGTGGAAGTGGTTAACTATAAGTAATAATGTAGTTATAAATCTATCGAACAGGTATTTACCTTCATTATAGGCATGCCACAAGTGTACTAAATTATATAATTTATATAAAGTATATATAAATCTCGAGTATAAGTATATATAAATCATAAGTATATAAAGTGGGTACGGAAAGTATTCAGACCCCCTTAAATTTTTCACTGTTTTTTGGCAGCCATTTTCTACAATCATTTAGTAGTTCTTTTTTTTTCTCATTAATAAACACACAGCACCCCATATTGACAGAAGAACACAAAGAACAGAAATACTTAGGACCATGTGATATTTCAGTTTTTCTTTTTTAATAAATCTGCAACAACGTCAACAATTCTGTGTTTTTCTGTCAATATGGGGTGCTGTTTGTACATTAATGAGAAAAAATTATTTACTTAGATGATTTTAGCAAATGGCTGCAATATAACAGAGGGAAACATTTAAAGGGGTCTGAATACTTTCCGTACCCACTGTATATCTTTTAACCTCTCCTCTATTCTAGACAAGTTTTTTTTCTGTCAAATCGAAGCCTATTGCTATATTTACATTCTAACTTTTATTTAATCTGCATACTGATCGTATGTACCATAAATAGAATGCAAGTGCATCCTAAATTGTAGTATGTGGTGTGATGTAGATGAATGAAAATAGTATGCTAAAATGAGCCTGCATTAAATATTGTATCTTGCTTCTGAGATATTTCCTACAACCCTTTGCAGTAAAAAAAGTTAGTGATTTGTTCACTTTCAGCTATTTCCACTTTTTCAGACACATATGACCCCAAAGCACTTTTTAAATGACCATAAGATCTAAGTAATAATGAATTCAGCTACATGGTAATGTTGACATTTAAATGTGAACAGCGGATGATAAATGGGTCTGTTGTACTAAAAAAAAAAACTGGTGTACATCCTCAAAATACTGTATATAGCTAGGCCTATTTTCCTTTCACTAATGAAGAAACCTATGGTCTGCTTATCCCTGTTGTTTCAATTCCCTTTGTTGGATATAAAATGAATTACAGTGAGGAGTAAACGTGTTTAAATTAGTTCGGAATCCCCTCCACATCTCTCTCTCTATACCTTAAACAGACACAGAGATGTATTATTACTGCTCATGATGGCAAGTCTTCTGTTAAAACACACAATGCACTAATGAGACTGCTTGATCACTTGAGTTGAATTCTGCTGCTGTTCTTTTAGATATTGACTTGTGAGTTTGAAATGCTGCTTCTCTATAATTACAGATGAGTAAAAGGAGAGGCTAGAGCGTCGAGCTTGAAGCTGAACAGAACGAATGGCTGTATAGAAAAAAAAGGTGAGATACATTTTCACGCCACATACGGCAGTGAGACGAGACAGTTAGGGCTAATTCAGACGCCTTGCCATTTCAGAACATTCTAGAAACTCCAAGCAGATAAATCACAAAATTTGACTTGTTTATAATTTCATAATACATTAATTGTAGAGAATTTGCATTCATTAAAAAAAAAAAGAACCTTGGAATAATTAGGGTTTTGATATATTCTCTTATGCTTATGTCTCTTATGCTTACTAAGGCTGCATATGAACACAGTAAAAACAGTCATATTGTGAATAAAATGGTTATTTCCAGTCCTTGACTCTGATTGGCCAATTATCTGTTTTATTCATTATAAATCTGCACAAATGTCAACAATTCTGTTTTTCTGTCAATATGGGGTGCTGTGTGTACATTAATGAGAAAAAAATGAACTTAAATGGTTTTAGCAAATGGCTGCAAATTTATAACAAAGAATGAAAAATGTAAGGGGGTCTGAATACTTTCCGTACCCACTGTGTGTGTGTGTGCACATTTATCATTTTAACTGAACTTAGGACTGATGGTGGTGCTTAAGATTTTGTTGGTCATTCAGTGTTTCTGTATAAGTAATAGATAATAGCAATTATTATTAAAATACACAATAAAACTTAAATATTAAAATATAATACTACTACTACTAATGTTTGTGCATTAGTTCCACCCACTACCGAAGAAACCGGCATATCTTCTGCTAGTTCTTAAAAGCTGGATAATTCCGTTATTTTGACAGGAAAATACAACAAAGAACATAATTCACACGTAACTGGTCGATTCTGTGTGGTATGTAAGACTCTCTCTCTCTTTCTCTGCATGTGTGTGAGAAACACTGCGCTCTCAGCAAAGCAACGGCAAATCGTGCCACTTCACACCTGAGTTTATGGTACATCAATTACAGGTATACTCGCATCCATTGAGATGAATTGAAATAGTACAAAATAAGATTGCTTGATAGAGAGCGAAACTCCAGCTCTCAGTGTTCAACAAGTATCTATGCTAAACATATACTTACCCTTTAACACACAAACAGGCGAGTAAAATCTAAGGATTTATTATCCAATGGCTAATGATATACATTATTTAGTCACCCAGAGTGAAGTTTTACTCTCAAATGCAACTGATTTAACGTTCACCCAGAACCGGTTATCGATTCCCAACCCTAGTTTCCATGGCCGAGCAGCTGCATCCAAGTCTTACATCAGCAAGTGCAATGCAAAGCGTCGGATGCAGTGGTGTAAAGCGCACTGGCCCACTGGAGACGTGTTCTCTGGAGTGACGAATCACAGTTCTCTGTCTGGCAAACTGATGGGCGAGTCTGGGTTTGGTGGTTGCCAGGAGAACGGTACTTGCTTGCCTGCATTGTGCCAAGTGTAAAGTTTGGTGGAGGGGGGATTATGGTGTGGGGTTATTTTTCAGGGGTTGAGTTTGGCCCCTTAGTTCCAGTGAAATGTACTCTTAATGCTTCAGCATAACAAAACATTTTAGACAATTTCATGCTCCCAACTTTGTGGGAATGGCCCCTTCCTGTTCCAACATGACTGCACACCAGTGCACAAACCAAGGTCCATAAAGACATGGATGAGCGAGTTTGGTGTTGAGGAACTTGACTGGCTTGACTTGAGTCCTGACCTCAACCCGACAGAACACCTTTGGGATGAATTAGAGCAGAGACTGTTAGCCAGGCCTTCTCATCTTACATCAGTGCCTGACCTCACAAATGCACTTCTAGAAGAATGGTCAAAGATTCCCATAAACACACTCCTAAATCTTGTGGAAAGCCTTCCCAGAAGAGTTGAAGCTGTTATAGCTGCAAATGGTGGGCAAACTCTATATTAAACCCTACGGATTAAGTTTATGTGCATGTAAAGGCAGGTGTCCCAAAACTTTTGGCAATATAGTGTATGTCACAATGAGCTTTAACCCAGAAACAAAAAACCACAAGGACCTACATGAGAGAAATAAGGAGAGCAGACGTGGCTTCATGTTCCAACAGCATTTTCTTGTTTTTGACTGTTGCAGGTACACAAGAGAGCCTATGGGAGTGAATTGCCATCAGTGCTGCCGGGAACTTGTAATGCAGAAGGCACCTTCAAGTTTTACACACATCAATGCCTTCGCAGCACAATGGTTCAGAGATTGTCTGAAACTGGATATAAGTGTGTGAGTTCACTACAGAGCTACTGGAGTCCAAACTTAAAGGGTTAGTTCACCCAAAAATTTAAATTCTGTCATTAATTACTCAACCTCATGTCATTCCAAAGCCGTAAGACTTT
The DNA here is from genome assembly GCA_023029165.1 of Gobiocypris rarus. Lineage (NCBI taxonomy): Eukaryota > Metazoa > Chordata > Actinopteri > Cypriniformes > Gobionidae > Gobiocypris > Gobiocypris rarus. The sequence continues at coordinate 49,350,413 of CM040916.1, forward strand.
CATTTATCTTCAGAACACAAATGAAGATCTCTTTAATGAAGTCTGAGAGCTTTCTGTCTATCCATTGACAGCTACGCAAATACCACTTTGATGCTTCAAAAAGTGCATAAAGAGATCATAAAACTAATCCATATGAATTGAGCTGTTTAGTCCAAATTTTCTGAGACACAATCACTTAATATGATGAAAAGATTTAATATAGGCTTTTATTCACATATAAACATACAGTATTGTTCAAAATAATAGCAGTACAATGTGACTAACCAGAATAATCAAGGTTTTTAGTATATTTTTTTATTGCTACGTGGCAAACAAGTTACCAGTAGGTTCAGTAGATTCTCAGAAAACAAATGAGACCCAGCATTCATGATATGCACGCTCTTAAGGCTGTGCAATTGGGGTATTAGTTGAATTAGTTGAAAGGGGTGTGTTCAAAAAAATAGCAGTGTGGCATTCAATCACTGAGGTCATCAATTTTGTGAAGAAACAGGTGTGAATCAGGTGGCCCCTATTTAAGGATGAAGCCAACACTTGTTGAACATGCATTTGAAAGCTGAGGAAAATGGGTCGTTCAAGACATTGTTCAGAAGAACAGCGTACTTTGATTAAAAAGTTGATTGGAGAGGGGAAAACCTATAAAGAGGTGCAAAAATGATAGGCTGTTCAGCTAAAATGATCTCCAATGCCTTAAAATGGAGAGCAAAACCAGAGAGACGTGGAAGAAAACGGAAGACAACCATCAAAATGGATAGAAGAAAAACCAGAATGGCAAAGCCAATGATCACCTCCAGGATGATCAAAGACAGTCTGGAGTTACCTGTAAGTACTGTGACAGTTAGGAGACGTCTGTGTGAAGCTAATCTATTTTCAAGAATCCCCCGCAAAGTCCCTCTGTTAAAAAAAAGGCATGTGCAGAAGAGGTTACAATTTGCCAAAGAACACATCAACTGGCCTAAAGAGAAATGGAGGAACATTTTGTGGACTGATGAGAGTAAAATTGTTCTTTTTGGATCCAAGGGCCACAGGCAGTTTGTGAGACGACCCCCAAACTCATGTTTCTCCTACTATGGTGTTGGGCCTATTTATCGCATACCAGGGATCATGGATCAGTTTGCATATGTTAAAATACTTGAAGAGGTCATGTTGCCCTATGCTGAAGAGGACATGCCCTTGAAATGGTTGTTTCAACAAGACAATGACCCAAAACACACTAGTAAACGGGCAAAGTCTTGGTTCCAAACCAACAAAATTAATGTTATGGAGTGGCCAGCCCAATCTCCAGAACTTAATCCAATTGAGAACTTGTGGGGTGATATCAAAAATGCTGTTTCTGAAGCAAAACCAAGAAAAGTGAATTGTGGAATGTTGTTAAAGAATCATGGAGTGGAATAACAGCTGAGAGGTGCCACAAGTTGGTTGACTCCATGCCACACAGATGTCAAGCAGTTTTAAAAAACTGTGGTCATACAACTAAATATTAGTTTAGTGATTCACAGGATTGCTAAATCCCAGAAAAATGTTTGTACAAAATAGTTTTGAGTTTGTACAGTCAAAGGTAGACACTGCTATTTTTTTGAACACACCCCTTTCAACTAATACCCCAATTGCACAGCCTTAAGAGCGTGCATATCATGAATGCTGGGTCTTGTTTGTTTTCTGAGAATCTACTGAACCTACTGCTAACTTGTTTGCCACGTAGCAATAAAAAAATATACTAAAAACCTTGATTATTCTGGTTAGTCACATTGTACTGCTATTATTTTGAACAATACTGTATATCAGCGAACATAAACAGAAGCTAAACCAAACCTGCTTGACACACAAGAAAAAAACCTCTTGCAGAAGCTCAAACGTGCTGCATAACACGAGAATGAACCTCATTGGTTCTTGCTGAAGCTCAAACGTGCTGTGTAACATGAGAATGAACCTCATTGGTTCTTGCTGAAGCTCAAACGTTATCCGTAACACAAGAATTAATCTCATTGGTTCTTGCTGAAGCTCAAACGTTCTCCGTAAAATGAGAATGAACCTCACTGGTTCTTGAGGAAGCTCAAACTTTCTCCGTAACACAAGAAGGAACCTCACTGGTTCTTGCTGAAGCTCAAACATTCTCCGTAAATGAGAATGAACCTCACTGGTTCTTGAGGAAGCTCAAACTTTCTCCGTAACACAAGAAGGAACCTCATTGGTTCTTTGGGAAGCTCAAATGTTTTCTGTAACACGAGAATGAACCTCGTTGGTTCTTGAGGAAGCTCAAACGTTCTCCGTAACACAAGAATGAACCTCATTGGTTCTTTGGGAAGCTCAAACGTTCTCCGTAACACAAGAAGGAACCTTACTGGTTCTTGAGGAAGCTCAAACGTTCTCCGTAACACAAGAAGGAACCTCACTGGTTCTTGAGGAAGCTTAAACGTTCTCCGTAACACAAGAATGAACCTCATTGGTTCTCGCTGAAGCTCAAACGTGCTGCGTAACACGAGAATGAACCTCATTGGTTCTTGAGGAAGCTCAAACGTTCTCCGTAACACAAGAATGAACCTCATTGGTTCTTTGGGAAGCTCAAACGTTCTCCATAACACAAGAAGGAACCTCACTGGTTCTTGAGGAAGCTTAAACGTTCTCCGTAACACAAGAAGGAACCTCACTGGTTCTTGAGGAAGCTCAAACGTTCTCCGTAACACAAGAAGGAACCTCACTGGTTCTTGAGGAAGCTTAAACAGTCTCCGTAACACAAGAATGAACCTCATTGGTTCTCTGGGAAGCTCAAACGTGCAGCGCAACACGAGAATGAACCTCATTGGTTCTCTGGGAAGCTCAAACGTGCTGCATAACACGAGAATGAACCTCATTGGTTCTTGGGGAAGCTCAAACGTTCTCCGTAACACGAGAATGAACCTCACTGGTTGTTGAGGAAGCTCAAACGTGCTGCGTAACACGAAAATGAACATCGTTGGTTCTTGGGGAAGCTCAAACATTCTCCGTAACATGAGAATGAACCTCATTGGTTCTTGTGGAATCTCAAACGTGCTGCGTAACACGAGAATGAACCTCATTGGTTCTTGGGGAAGCTCAAACGTGCTGCGTAACACGAGAATGAACCTCATTGGTTCTTGGGGAAGCTCAAACGTTCTCCGTAACACGAGAATGAACCTCACTGGTTGTTGAGGAAGCTCAAACGTGCTGCGAACATGAAATGAACATCGTTGGTTCTTGTTGAAGCTCAAACATTCTCCGTAACATGAGAATGAACCTCATTGGTTCTTGCTGAAGCTCAAACGTGCTGCGTAACACGAGAATGAACCTCATTGGTTCTTGGGGAAGCTCAAACGTGCTGCGTAACACAAGAATGAACCTCATTGGTTCTTGAGGAAGCTCAAACGTGCTGCGTAACACGAGAATGAACCTCATTGGTTCTTACTGAAGCTCAAACGTGCTGCGTAACACGAGAATGAACCTCATTGGTTCTTTGGGAAGCTCAAACGTTCTCCGTAACACGAGCATTAACCTTACTGGTTGTTGAGGAAGCTCAAACGTGCTGCGTAACACGAGAATGAACCTCATTGGTTCTTGGGAAGCTCAAACGTGCTGCGTAACACGAGAATGAACCTCATTGGTTCTTGAGAAAGCTCAAAGCGTGCTGCGTAACACGAGAATGAACCTCATTGGTTCTTGCTGAAGCTCCAACGTGCTGCGTAACACGAGAATAAACCTCATTGGTTCTTGCTGAAGCTCCAACGCGTGCTGCGTAACACGAGAATGAACCTCATTGGTTCTTACTGAAGCTCAAACGTGCTGAACACGAATGAACCTCATTGGTTCTTACTGAAGCTCAAACGTGCTGCGTAACACGAGAATGAACCTCATTGGTTCTTGGGAAGCTCAAACGTGCTGCGTAACACGAGAATGAACCTCAATGGTTCTTGGGGAAGCTCAATGATCTCACAATATTACTGTTTTTATTGTATATAGATTAAATAAATGCATCCTTGGTGAGCTGTAAAGATTTCTATCAAAATCTTAAAGAAAAAAAAGAAAATGACTCCAAACTTTTTTTTTTTGGATCTTGAAACAGAAGCATATACCATTACTTAACCTCAGAGCTCATAGATCTGTTTTAGTTTCATATCATAAAGTCTCTCAGTCAAAGTGGATTTTTACTTCCAGAACCCAACATTTACACTATATATTCAGCCTCCCTTCTCCTTCTCTCTTCCGTTTTCCTCTGTCTAGTACTCACATTACAGATTTACAACAGCTAGTGACTAATTACTCTTCACCTGGGCCCTTGTTTGTCATGTTGAGGTAACTGCACTAACAAGGCTGTTTCTTGTTGGTGGGTATATTAGTGATGTCCTGTGTGGTGTGTGATGACACAGGTGAGTGCGGTGGCCGAAACATGAACTCTGAATTAGAGCTCAGATCACGAACACGCTCCTTATCTCTGGTTTCATTCTCTTCTTCATTTCCATCATCACTCTCTATTTATACATCTTTATTCCACAAACCCAAGGCCTTCATTGAGTCAAGGGTCTTACTTTTCGGTATCAAATTAGACTCAGAAAATGTATGAACAGTCTTATAGAAAAAAGAAAAAAAAACTTGTTAGACTAGTCTTAGCAGTTTATGCAACCGGCTACAGGTTTCTGCACCAGTCAAGTTACTGCAAACTATAAATATGGGTTAGAAACTACACATTTTTTAATTTGTATTTTTTTATTAAACAAGGAAAAAATAACTTGAGGAGAAAAACATAAATGGATATTTAAAAAAATATACATATATAAATAAGGATAAATTAATTATCAAAGCCATTCTGTTGGGTTCTGTTTTTAACATTGAACATAAGTTTCTTAAAGACCCCCTTGTGGTGAAAATCAAGCTTTTAATGTTGTTTATGTTAATGTCTGTGTGGTGTTTTAATATTCTTTAAGACAAACCATGTGAAAATTCATATATCAACACCATTGCTGAGTATTTTCTCCTTAAAACTGCAGTGAAAAAAAGATGAAAACGTGAAATCGCTGGTGTTTCTGACGTCACAAACAACCTTGTATCCAAGTGTGTGGGCGGGCTTTAGCATATCATTAACTAGAGTCTCAAGAGAAGCCAGGTTATCCTGGTATATCTTTCTATTGATATGAAAAATCATGTATATTTAACAAAACAGCGGGTGAATGTTATGATGAACTATGATGTTCAAAGTGTTTCTAAGGATGCTGATTTTTAAAAGGCAGACGATGGCGACCGGGTTTGTGTAACATTGGCAACACATTATTAGTTGTCTGATAACGTTGTCAAGCAAAAGGCTAATCATATTAACTACCCTTTTGTATCCGAGATTGTAGCGAGCGATACATAAAACGCATTACGATTCTGATACATCGACTTGTAGACGAGACTGTTTGAGTGAGTGGAGGCGGGGCTTATTTGCATATTCATGGGTCTGCATATACTAAATGAGGCAAAGGTGTACAGTTACATTCATCTTAAGGCATTAATAATTTTTTTCACAAGAAAAAAAACATTTAATTATGCCATTTTGATGAGTTTTAAGGGATAAAATGTTTGACTACAGGGGGACTTTAAGAAATCTTTCATTAACCCCCCTACCCCCACTAGTTTAGGTTAAAGGTAAAAAAAAAAACACCATAAGAACATTTAAAATCACACACCACACAAAACATCCCGTGTCTTTTTTCAAAAGGCCTGTTGAGGAGACCAGCATCGCTGTCACGTGCTTTAATGCTGAGCGGTATTATATTTCATTCTTGAAATTCCCAATATCTTCTCAGAGAAATGCTATCATGATGATTCCCTCAACCTAGTCATGCTCACACGTGTAATAACCTGAAATTGCTTCTATTGATTTTCCTGTCTTGTGTCATTGTCTCCCACAGTAGCTCAGACACAGCCACATTTCCGTGCCGAGTGCCTCTCCATGGTGTGGTATATCAGGTTGTCGTCCAGAAACGACAGGTCGTCGTCGTATTCGACTGGTCGACAGCAGGCGGTGGGAGGGGAGCTGCGCAGGATGTTTTTAGCACCGCTGGCGAGGCTGGTGAGGATTTTGTCGTAGTTTGTGAGGGAGTTTACGCACACGCCGCTGCAGTAGCTGAATATCATCTCCTCCTGACTCCGGTAGCCCAAACCCAGATCAGACACTTTCAGCTGGACATGTCTTAGTGCACATGCTCTTCCTTTTCCTTTCTCTCTCTCGTCACGACTCGGTCTCTTTCTGTCCATCTTGCTACGGAATAATCCTCTCTGTTTCAGAGATCTCTTGACTCTGTGGATGAAGGCTGAGTCTGGAGTGGGAAAGCTGTCTGGATGACAGAGGAAAGAGACACATTTGCACTACAGATACATCAATCTGAATTTAAGCAATGGGCTCAAATTTGAGCAGTTTGAACCTGAACAAGTTAATTTGATTTGTGGAAAGATTGTGCTCTTTGTGTTGTATATGCATATCATGAAAGAAATCCTTCATCTTTTTAACCCTATAAAGCCTGACATGAAATATTAGAAAACTCAAGCTTTTAGAAATGGTTCATTGAACCTTTAAACAAAATGTTCAATGCATTTGTGATTTTGTGTTAAGTATCATATTTGATACACCAGGCCTTTATGGCTAATATAGTATGATATAGTGATAATATGAAGCTAATACTCAAGGAGGAAAATAGTATTTTATTCAGAGGCCCAAACTGAGCAAAACTTTGTAATTTGGTGCTGTAGGTTTTATAGGGTTCATTTTTTTTTTTATTGAAGTGAAAACTTCCCCTTAGGTACAAAAAGGGCATTTATTGTAACTGCTTCAAAAAAATAGTAAAAATATGACATCTGTGATTTTTATGTTATAGCTAACAATAAGAGTATGTGGAGGAAATCTGTCAAACCTTGTGCTCCTGCATCTTGCTAATGATCTCAATATTAGAAACAAGCATCTTAAGGTTATTTTTAACAAGGTCTCTGATCATTTCAATCTGATTTTAACAGTCTGCAAAGCACCTTTTAGCACAGAACATTATATGCTATCATGAAATAAAGCTAAAATAAAATGTGGGCTGCATGCGGATGGGGTGTGCGAACGTCCTCGAACCTTCCTGATGACGGAAATTGTGTCATGTGGGCCGCGGTAGCCTGGTCCTACCAGACTCTCGTACATTTCATTTGTACAGAGAGTCTGGCCACTCTCCATTGACAATGTAAACTTCATTGAACGAGAGTACTCAGTTGAAGTTTAAAACTACTGGATCTGCCCAGAGCCACTCTGGATCTGCCATAACCAATCGCTAACGTTTGGTCGTGACGTATGTCATCTCAAACTAGCGCACAACATCAACTTCAACGTTCTCAGCCCCTCCCTCTGTTCACTGATAGGACCGGTTAAAAGCCAGGCTAGGTGCGCAGATGCAGACAGCTGAAGTATACTTTGGGCTTAAAGGTGCACTGTGTACATTTTAGCGGTGAGATTGCGACTTGCAACCGCCCACTGCTCACCCCTCCCTTTCGAAGCACATAGAGAATCAACGGAGGACAAAAATGTTGTCGGCGGCGAGAGCAGAGAGTGACCAGCGCTCCCTGTAGAGAAGTTTGTCCGTTCAGGGCTACTGTAGAAACATGATGCCACAAAATGGTGATTTCACTGTAAGGTATGTAGATAGAAATGGCTCATTCTACGGTAATAAAAACATAACGGTTTATTATGTAAGGTCTTTATACACCACTGAAAACACAGTTATGGATATTATATTGCATTTGTTAGATCATCATAAATACAACACACTGCACCTTTAAGAGCTATGCATGTAAACCTCACTACCCTGGACTTAAATAGCACGCTAGCGGCTTTAGCATCCTTGCTAGAGTGCCCGCCTCCCATGCCAAAGCCGGTGGTTTGAATCCCGCTCGGAGCCAGATGAGTATGACTGGTTACATTGGTGCCGTCATCCAGATGGGACTGAGGTTTAGGGGGACGAGTGTAACAGAGGCAAGCTAGTAGGAGCTGTGCATGGAAACCTCTCTAGCCTCAAGAGGCACACTAGCAGCGAAAAATAGAGACTGCGGTCTTTAGTGTTCTTGTTAGAGCACCCGCCTCCCAAGGGTTGGTTAGGACCGGTTACATAAACGTACCCTAAGAGTCAAAGAGGGTAGAAGATGTTCATGTAAAACTAAATCATGATTGATTATGCTGGAGAAACCCTTGGTTAGTGGACCTTAAGAACAAAAAGGACTGATATAAATAATAATATGACCCTTTTGAAGTGCATTGCTCATTGTGTTTTGACAGTATATGAAGACGGTAGTGTTTTGATGTGCTTTGTGAAACGGTACCCCCATTGATAACCATGAGAGGGCGAGTAGAGTGATCAAAGAACCATAACGTGATATAGTTCGCATTATTCTGACAGCTTTTAGTAACAATACTGCTTTTGTCCACAGGTACCAGATAAAATACAGGTTTTCTAAACGTAGATGAGTTGTAAGCTGATAGAACTAGAGTGGTGTGTGTCTAGTGTCCCGCCCAAATACAATGGGTCACCTGAAACTTCCTTACTTAACCATCACAGCAGTATCAGGTGTCCTAAAGCGCGCTTTATCACACCTGTGTGTATTCATGTGACTTTTAATAAAAAGAATCAAATAGGATCTCCTGACCTGAGTGACTTCTTGGCTGCAGATGTTTGATGGGCCGAGCGTCAGGCAGATTTTGGTTTGCTTTTCTCAGCAGGTCCAGTCTTCGAGAACACTGAGCGTGTGGTTGTGAATGGCGAGAGTGTCCGGCTCGGTTCAGGTTCTGTAGGACCAGCGGGACGGATGACGCGCTGCTCAGCATCAGTGCACACGCCAGCATCACAGCCCAGACCTTCATCTTACTCTCTCCTCAGCTCAGAGAGCCTGTGTCAGTCAGCACAAACTCACATTACACATGAAGTCCAGTCAGGCCGTTTAGTTAGAGTATAAATCACTTTGCACTGCAGCCTTTATTGTACTGTATTTTTTTATATCACATACAGCCCAGCTCTGTACCTCTTATTAAAAACATAAATTAATATATCAGTTAAGACCGATATATCACATTTTTGCATGTATATACAGTCCCTGACAAAAGTCGTGTCGCTTATTTTGTAGAAACACCTGCTATTAACCTGATTTTTAATTAATCAATTGGTGTTAGAAATAGCTCATATGAAAAGCTAAAACCCTCCCAAATGACGTTTAATGCACTGAAATAAATTAGTTTCACTGAAAAAATATTTATCATTTAATCAAATTTTGGCAGGACAAAAGTTTTGTCGCCTATTCAGAAATTGAACAAATTTACTGCAAATACAAAAATATGTCAGCAAATTAAGTAGTGGTGCTGTGAGATCCAAATGTAATATCTTGTATGACTTCCATGAGCTCGAAGGACTGCATCCATGCGGTTTGGCAAGGACTCGTACAATTTATTGATGAAGTCATCAGGAATAGCAAAGAAAGCAGTCTTGCATGCCTCCCAGAGTTCATCAATATTCTTTGGTTTCTTCTTCCATGCTTCCTCTTTCATCCTACCCCACATATGCTCAATGATGTTCATGAATGGGCTGGCTAATCCTGGAGCATCTTGATCTTCTTCGCCTTGAGGAACTTTGATGTGGAGAAGGAAGAATGCGATGGAGCACCATCCTGCTGCAGAATTTGGCCTCTTTTATGGTTGGGAATATAAGATGTCTTGGTATTTTAGACTATTGAAGTTGCCTTCCACCCTGCAGATCTCAGAAGATTCATCTGAAAAATCCTTCTGCCACTTTTCCAGCGTCCATCCTTTTAGCAGGCTGTGGGCTTTGGCAAATGCCACACGGTTTTTCAATTGTCTTTTGTTTAGTGCTGGCTTCTGGGCACTGATTCGACCATGGAGGCCATTTCGAGACAGAATCCGACAAACTGTTCTGGTTGACACAGGGACTTCAGGTGACCAGGTCTCGTGGAGCTCTGCTGCAGTGGAAAATGGGCTGGCCTTGGATTTTCGAGCCAACAAACGCGGTCCTCTCGAGCAGTTGTCTTGCAGGGTCTGCCTGGCCTGGGTTTGTCATAAACGTCTCCAGTCTCTTCAAATCTTTTTTTTATTCCTCTGTATTTGACGCTGAGACACTTTGAAGGTGTCTGCCACATCAGCAGTGGATCTGGTCTTCAGCCTCTTGATAATCAAAACTTTAGTCTCAGGGTGAATCTTAGGCATGTTTGCAGAGGTCTAGTTGCAGTTGATGTGAAGGTCTAGTGCACTGGGGTTCTTTTTATACACACCTGAGATCTAATTGATCCATTATTAGTCACAGGTGAAGCTCATATGACAAGGCAACAACACTTATGTCTTTGCAAAAATTGACTCAATGGGCTTTACCAAGCTGTGAATATTAGAATATTTTTTGACAGTTTCATTTTGCACTGAAACATTATTACAAAAGCTGTTGGGATTAAAATGAGCCATTTCTTGTTTAAAAATCTTGATAAGAAATATATTTCAGCGGCACTTCAGTTCAATTTGAACACAAGCGACAAGACTTTTGTCAGGGACTGTATATGGAAAATGCTGCCAATCAATCATACCTATACTATAAATGTATGCCTTAAATGAATAAAGCATTATTATTTTTGTTATTATTATTATTATATAGCCCCAAAACAACTTAAATTAAGTTACAAAATAACTTGCACACAATCCAAATTTGTGTTCAAGTTTAAAAAAAAATACATACAACCAGCCCATAGTTACTATAAATAATAATACTTATTTTAGCATTATTATTAGTAGTATAAATAGTCGTGTATAGCCCTAATACAATTTAAACTAATAAAAAAAGAAACAAACAAAAACACCACAACTAGCCATTGTGCTCATTTCTTTTGTTTTTGTGGTGGTGGTGATAATCAATAGTGATGATGGTCGTGGTAGTGGTGATCAATGATGCTGTAAAAAACTCACCCGAGTTCAGCTCTGTGTATCCGGCCATCAGCACTGATGATCACAGAGCCAAAGGTGTTTTCCGAAAACATTTATTAAATAAAACCCGTGCTTCTTATATTTCCTTTCAACTGACTCTCATGTGCTGTCAGGGATCATCGCGCACAAACTTCTGCCTCTTCGTGACGGCGGTTTAACATATGATGCTAAATATATTATTATTGCTCTACATCCACTTCTATAATCAGATTATGTTTGTTTTTTTAATTGTATTGATTTATTTAATTGCTCAGGTCCAGTCTGAGTCCAGTTCAGTCCCGCGCCAGCTGTGATGTGCAGTGCGCGTGAACAGTTCGCGAGCTCAAAACACGCTGAGTGACATCATGAACGAAGCACACAGCCTCCAGGATATTATTTAAACATGCTGGAAAGATCGCTAAAGATACATTTGCAGTAGCTGTATGATGCAATGAAGGATAATTTAGTAAGTCGTCCTCTCATATGAATTATTTTATTATTTATGTAGGCGTTCAAGTTAGCAAGAATTCCGTGCTGAAGAGATATACAATACAAAAGTATTATCCACAATGAAGTACATATATTATTATTTAAATGTACGGTTGTTTGTTATAATTAGTTTGTCAAAAAAAAAAATTAATAGCAACAATAACCTGTTGATTAAATGGATTTCCACTTTCCAGCTCGAGCTCATATCAATGACAAAGACTCCCTCTAGCGGTCAATACGCTCCAGTGCAGTGAGTTTAACATTTTATGTTAATTTATAAAACATGTATCATATTTTTTATTAAAACGGCAACATTTACAACTTTTATGTAAATGTAAATATAAAAATTGAAATACCATATCTGAGCAGATGAAGAGAGTTTAGTTTTATGTAACAATAGAGAACACAAAAACAAAAGATAATTGTTCCTCCCATCTCCATCCCTTCAGGGGCTCTGTAGCTCCTCATCTGACCCACAACAAACAAATATACACTGAGGTGAAGTGAATAACACTGATCATCTCTTCATCATGGCTCCTGTTAGTGGGTGGGATATATTAGGCAGCAAGTGAACATTTTGTCCTCAAAGTTGATGTGTTAGAAGCAGGAAAAATGGGCAAGCGTAAGGATTTGAGCTAGTGTGACAAGGGCCAAACTGTGATGGCCATCTCCAAAACTGCAGCTCTTGTGGGGTGTTCCCGGTCTGAAGTGGTCAGGATCTATCAAAAGTGGGTCAAGGCTCATTGATGCTGGTGGGGAGCGAAGGCTGGCCCGTGTGGTCCGATCAAACAGACGAGCTACTGTAGCTCAGATTGCTCAAAAAGTTAATGCTGGTTCTGATAGAAAGGTGTCAGAATACACAGGGCATCAAAGTTTGTTGTGTATGGAACCGCAGACCAGTCAGGGTGCCCATGCTGACCAACAGCCAACAGTGGGCACATGAGCATCAGAACTGGACCACAGAGCAATGGAAGAAGGTGAATTACTGATGAATTACGTTTTCTTTTACATCACGTGGATGGCCGGGTCCGTGTGCGTGGCTTACCTGGGGAACACATGGCACCAGGATGCACTATGGGAAGAAGACAAGCCGGTGGAGGCAGTGTGATGCTTTGGGCAATGTTCTGCTGGGAAACCTTGGGTCCTGCCATCCATGTGGATGTTACTTTGACACGTACCACCTACCTAAGCATTGTTGCAGACCATGTACACCCTTTAATGGAAACGGTATTCCCTGGTGGCTGTGGCTCTTTCAGCAGGATAATGCTCCTGCCACAAAGCAAAAATGGTTCAGGAATGGTTTGAGGAGCACAACAACGAGTTTGAGGTGTTGACTTGGCCTCCAAATTCCCCAGATCTCAATCCAATCGAGCATCTGTGGGATGTGCTGAACAAACAAGGCCATAAAGGATCTGCTGCTAACATCTTGGTGCCAGATACCACAAGCACACCTTCAGGGGTCTTGTGGAGTCCATGCCTTGGGGGATGGGATAAGGGGTGCAATATTTAGAAACTATTTTTGGCTGTCTCTGATGATTGTGTCATTGTAATTACTATATAGCCTACAGAGTAAAAAACTGTTGAAATATATTAAATTTGTAATTAATCACTGTAAAAAAAGGACATATGTTTTTACATAACTTCAACTCATCAAAAGTTAAACCATTTAAAACTTGATTTTTTTGACGTTATACAAGATTCAACTCATTTTAATGTAATTTAAGTTGAAATGACTTACACAGCCAAGTTGATAGTACTTAAATTTGAAGGTAGCAATTTTTTTTTTTTTGCAATGTAGGAGATTATTTTATGGAGAAAGAATGTTTTCTTTTTTTAATGTACTGTACTGAAAGACGTAATAGTCTAATGTGTAAGTTATTAAATGGAATCATTAATTATAATTCAGTAGCTACAACTGGAAATGTATTAGACAAATAAATAGGGAATATTCAACAAGAAACTGTTGATAAATGGATGTCTTGGAATCAGCTCGTTTGCATATGACTCCCTCTTCCGGTCAATAGTCTGAAGTGCAGGATTGTACATTAGCCTACAGTTACTACAATTAGGTTACTTATCATATCAACTTGTTGTAAACCGCGAGAAGCCGCACTATAACAAACAATCTCACCATAATTTTTTCTGTTTTTTTAAATTTCAAGTTAATGTCGTAAATAACATAATATAAATAATATAAAACTCTCTCTCTCTCTCTCTCTCTCTCTCTCTCTCTCTCTCTCTCTCTCTCTCTCTCTCTCTCTCTCTCTCTCTCTCTCTCTCTCTCTCTCTCTCTCTCTCTCTCTCTCTGTGTGTGTGTGTGTTTTGAGTTTTGAATTATTATCGGCCTACATTTAAATGTAATTACAGTGAATGTTGTCACTAATTAGGCTGGTTAATTATCCAACTTCATTCAGTTTTCCTAGCAGGGAAAACAATGCAGATAATGTAGTGCTGATTTTCTTTTATTTATTTTTGTTAACATCCAATTCTATTCTAAATGATTGCTTTGAATCTGACAGCTATGAATTCCTCAATTTCCGGTAGAATAGAGCTGGAGATTCCTCATATCCTCAAGCAGCACGGAGAGAAGAAGAGAAAACATGGAAAGGACAACGGAGGAAAAAGAGTGTCTATCTATCTATCTATCTATCTATCTATCTATCTATCTATCTATCTATCTATCTATCTATCTATCTATCTATCTATCTATCTATCTATCTATCTATCTATCTATCTATCTATCTATCTATCTATCTATCTATCTATCTATCTATCTATCTACCCCACAATAAGTAATTTAGTTTTAACCTGTGGTTATTTACTTTTAATACCAACCTTAAAATTGATATAATGCCCCGTTCATCTGCACTTTACCGCTCAAACTTTCCCTCCCCTCATCCTTCAGTCTTTGCTGTAGTATTTTATCGACCAGTCTCCGTGTTGCTATATTGGTCAGAGTTACTGAAGCGAGCTCAAGTCTCCATCTGTGTAGATTAGACCATTATCCTCTTAACTCCGAGTGTCCCTGCCTTCTCTCCTCACTGCTCCGCTCAAAAACACTCTCAAATAAGAAGAAACTTTGCGTCTGACGCGGATTCCCAGACTCTCGACAGCTGCATGTCGTGGCGCTCCGTGGATGTGGAAGTTCTTCAGAGTTGCTCGCGCGCTTCGGGGCTCCTGTGGGGCCGCACACGAGGAGTGTGTCTGATCTTCAGCAGACAGTAATCGCATCAGACCGGCTTCAGCGTGCATACAAAAACCTGCAACTGACTAGATCGAAAATTCTGTGCTTTTTTATTCTCTGTAGGAGTTTAGAATGAGGAACAACAGCATTTGAAGCCAAGATTGACGCGATCATATATTTCAGAATCATAAAGGATTGAAAATGCGCCTGCAGAAGAGAGTAATGGTGCTTCTAGCATTGTTGTGGATGTGTAATATCGCTCTTTGTGCAAAAAAGTCTGGTGCACGGAAGTCAGGTGAGTGTGATTTTCATCTTTTGTTCAAATTAAGTCTCATCTTTGGTGATTATTTGATTATGCAATACAGTGACCCCAACAAATAGGCTATTTTGGGGCACACTAGGACATGTCTGATGTCATTACATTAAATACAATAGGCTATCCGCACTAACTTTTCTTTTTTTTGCAATCAACTGGTGTTTTGTTGATTTTTGGTGAATGTATGAAGTCAGTTCTTCTTAAGTCCACAGGTGTCCAACTTCATTTTGAACTGTGTATCTACTTTTTCTCATTCTTTATAATCAATGACACTATTTTGTCAACTAATGCAATGACATGCACACATTTTTAAGCATGCATCAGGTGTTTGGATGCCTTTATGTCCCATAATCACTACGGAAAAGTATTTAGGCTGTTCCGATGGATAGATGTACAGGTGATTTGTCACAGAGACATCTGAGGTGGCAGTCATACAGCAGGGTCAGTGCTGTATATGGCACTTCCATATGCCCTCCGGACGATCTCATGCCCAATGCCCATGGCCAGCAGTTTAGAGTAATGAAAACCATCAGTCATTTCAGATAAACAAGCCCTCTGATAACTGACACTTCAGATGAAATGCTACAAATTGGTGCTTGTCCCTTTGGTAGCCTTTGGTATATGGAGATGCTTAACCTTAATGCACTTTTAAGTGGTATAGCCAAGAAACTGGAAGTGATATTTAATTTGGTGGTCTTGATTTATTAAAAGGCTAACTAATTCAAGTCTATAGCCATATATAGACACATTTTGTCAGTTTCATTCCAGATCTTAAGGTTTCGCCCATATGAAAGTGGAAGGATTGAAAAAGTTGAAGTGGACGATTAGAAGTAAAATTTCCTTAAGATTGCATCATCTGTTGAAATGCCTGGAGCATTTTCTCTTAAATTCGTATTGACTAAGTTGTTGTAAGTTGTTAATGAAAATTAGACATTTTTGGTCACCGAAGGCCCTTTGAAAAGTTTTCTTACCATCAAACTTAAACATCAATTCCAATTTTGTTGCACAATTTTCTGTTGCCTGAAAATCCATACCGTAATGATATCTACATCTTTCTGGGTTGCCATTAAATCAAATCTGGAGTACTGTGGCTTTTCTGTTAGCTTTTAGTCTATCTATACTCCTAAAAATTGACAAAATAGTAAATATATGAGTTTTAAATTAAAATAATTTTCTTTTTATAGTAAATCATGGGCTGTGTTTAGAATGGCACACTGACATTGCACTTATTCTGCATTAAATAGTATGCATACTGTGCACTGTATTCAAATGTTATACCGGATGAGCTACTGCACTTTCCAAGATGTGCAGTAACAGAGCATGTTGCACCAAATACTGTATCCCACAATGCAATGCTCTTGACTTGACCTTTCATGATTTTGCGTGGTGTATGAAGCAGAAGTAATTGCATCTCTTTTCGACTCCTCATTTGATTGGACTTCAAATGTCAAGACATTTTTACACAAAATTGTAATAAAGATGCAAAGTAACTTGATTTCCAAAATGCAACGTGATGAGATCATTTGACAACAATATAGCATACTACTTTTTGAAATGTTTGATAATTCACTGACTAAAAGATTTTGGGTTTACAGTTTACAATAAGGTCCCATTAGTTAACGTGACTTAAATGTATTGCTCATTGCTAGTTAATGCATTGTTCCAGTGCTTATGTATCTTTGGGCAACTCTTGATTTTGCAGTCTCATTGTTACATACACCCAAAAGTATTGGGACACCCCTCCAAAATCATTGAATTCAAGGGTTCCAATCACTTCCATGGCCACAGGTTTATAAAATCAAGCACTTGGCATGCAGACGCTTCTACAAACACTTGTGAAAGAATGGATCGCTCTCAGGAGCTCAGTGAACTCAAGCTTGGTACTGTGATAGGTTGCCACCTGTGCAATAAGTCCATTTGTGAAATTTCCTCACTATAAATATTCCACGGTTAGTGTTAACTGTTAGTGGTATTATAACAAAGTGAAAGCAATAGGGAATAACAGCAATTCAGCCACAAAGTATTAGGCCACATAGCGGGGTCAGCGCATGCTGAGGCGCACAGTGCGCAAAAGTCGCCAACTTTGTGGGGGGGGGTTATGATGTGAGGTTGTTTTTCAGGGGTTGAGTTTGGCCCCTGAGATCCAGTGAAATGAACCCTTAATGCTTCAGCATACCAAGACATTTTGAACAATTTCATACTCCCAACTTTGTGGGAACAGTTTGGGGATGGCCCCTTCCTGTTCCGACATGATTGCGCACTAGTGTAAAAAAAGGTCCATAAAGACATGGATGAGCGAGTTTGGTGTGGAGGAACTTGACTGGCCTGCACAGAGTCCTGACCTTGACCTGATAGAACAGCTTTGGGATGAATTAGAGCGGAGACCGCGAGCCAGGCCTTCTCGTCCAACATCAGTGCCTGACCTCACAAATGCACTTCTAGAAAAATGGTCAAAGATTCCCATAAACACACTCCTAAACCTTGTGGAAAGCCTTCCCAGAAGAGTTGAAGCTGTTATCACTGCAAAGGGTGGGCCAACTCCATATTAAACCCTACGGATTAAGAATGGGATGTCATTAAAGTTCATGTGCATGTAAAGACAGGCGTCGAAAAAACCTTTGGCAATATAGTGTTGCCAATGATACAAGTTACATGTAGTTACTAGTAATAACTATAAATTATGCATAATTCCATTGAACTAACCTTAAACCAAACCCTAATCCTAATGCTATAGTAAGTACGTGTAGTTACTTAATATTACTCAGTACTTACATTTATAATTACAGTGTAACAAAGACACCTTCAAATAAAGTGTAACCAATATTTATTGTTAATAAAATACAACTGTTCATTGTTTATGTTAGCTCAGGTCCATTAAATAATATGAACAGATGCAACCTTTGATTTTAATAGTGTACTATTATATAATAATGTACTAAGTATTTTTGTTGTTATGGAAAGTGTTGCCAGATATTGTATTAAGATTTATGGAAAGATTTGTTTTTTGGAAAAGTTACAATTACTATTTCCACACTGTTGCTTTTGACCTTTATGTTCTTCTAAAGAACACAACATGAAACTTCAATAATAATAATAATAATAGTAATAACAATAATAATAATCGTTCACTTGTGAGTCGTGAATGGCTCATTATGAGATTCGTCCTAAATTGCTTGCCATAAGTTGGTTTGTTGCATCTGATATGGCTCTGTGTATTTGGGATCTTTATTTCACATTCTTTTCATGCATTCACAGTGCATTATGTTTTGATGTTGCATTATGCTACAGAAACATGCTCGGTTTGTATGTGTTTAGATGAGTCTCGGTTCAGATTTTAATTGCGCCGCAAACACCTGCAGCTCATAACAGATATATCAGAGCCAAGATCACATGGAACATGCGTCAAAGAGCATATTAGTCATACTCCATCAAATAACTTGATTTCTCTAATGACTATACAAACCTTTTAAGTGAGATGTCTTGATGTGTGTTTATTTTGAGGGAAAGCTAATCTTAATGATCTGAAAGGAGAGAGTGATGCGTTCGGAATAAATGCATCTTTAATGTGTTCCTGCGAAACCACTGCAGGCTCTGTGAATGTGTCAGGAAGAGTTGAGGATGGGTTCACGGGATACACTGAAAAACTTATGGTGTAGAAACAGTTTTGGTAACACCTTTATGTATGAAGCATTATAAAGGTATGCATTCATAAAATATATTATAAATGATTGTAACCAAAGTTAAATGAATTGTTTGTCATGTGTTTTAATGCCTTATATTTTCAAAAGGTGAATAGATAAGTAGTATAATAATGTATAATAACTGTGGATACAGTTATTCATGAGACCATTCAATGCATTATAAGGTGCATTACAAGGCATAATTTAATGCATTAAAATATTTTTATAATGCATATGCAGGCTTTAAGTAAAGCATAACCACAATTTTCACTCAGAAATGCTATAAATGTCTTAATTACAAAGAAACAGCAAGTAAAACGTGGAATTACACATGTAAAAGTAGAAAAACATAGTATTTTGTTGTAAATTGTTTTGTTTTATTTTTTTAAGGTGTATAAACAATAAATGCTATATTCGTAATAATTTCTTTCTTCTTCTGAACAAAGAAGATGTTTTGAAGAAAATCGGTAACCAAACAGTTGTTGGGCCCTATTGACTTTTGTAGTATGGGAAAAAAATAGTATGGAGGTCAATGGGGCCCATCAACTGTTTTGTTACTGACATTCTTCAAAACATCATCTTTTGTGTTTAGCAGAAGAAAAACTCGTTTGGAGCAACTTGAGGGGAAGTAAATGATGACAGTTTTAATTTTGGGGTGAAATATCCATTTAATCCTTTAACTTTCAGAGGCAGTGGCTCCATGTTTCACTGGCCATCAGGATGATTGTAGCGTTGTCTTCCTGTCATGAGTTGCAGCCACACACACACACACACACACACACACACACACACACACACGTGCATCTGGTTCGCAATCTTTGTGGGGACTCTCTATAGGCGTAATGGTTTTTATACTGTACAAACTGTATATTCTCTCTCTTTACACTAACCCTACCCCTAAACCTACCCATCACACAAAACTTTCTGCATTTGTACATTTTCAAAAAAGCTCATTCTGTATGATTTATAAGCTTGTTTCATCAAATCAGGTCCCATCCCCACAGTGACATGAGTCCCCATGAGTCAGTGTGCATTCAGGTTGAAGTCCCCACCGGGATAAAAAAAACATGCACGCATGCACGCACCAACTTTTTCCTCTGACCGAGAGATTTAGGAATGACCTTGTCAACACACATCACCTGTAATTCATCCAAAATCAGCCTGTTTTATATGCTATTCTATTTTCCTTTTTTCTCTTTTTTTCTCATGTTATGATGAGAGATGCATTAATTAATTAGTGCTGTTTGCTAAGGTAAGCATTTGGTCTTATGTTGATTTAATGTTGTTTAGTTGATTGTTGACAGGTATGAACTGATGAACGATAAAGTAGTATTTATATGCTAGTATTTCTGATGTGATCTGTTGTTCCTCTCAGAGAGGTTGAGTCCACCGCTGGACATTCAGCTGGAGACAGTGAACTGCACTGCATTCAGTGTCCGGTGGAAAATGCCCCGCAGACACGTCAGCACTATCACTGGCTACAAGGTACAAATCCTTCCATCTTTAAACTGTAAATCTGTGCAAAAAAATCTTTTGTAACTTTTAAATTGGTGCCTTTATATATAAAAATATAAGCCTTCTGTTCATGCCACTCTGCTGATTGAATAACATATCAATTGCTCATCAAATGTTAGCGTTAAAAGGATAGTTCACCCAAAAAATTAAATTGTCATTAATTACTCGCCCTCATGTCGTTTCAAACCTGTAAGACTTTCATTCATCTTCTAAACACAGAGGAAGATTCTTTTGATGTAAACTGAGAGCTTTCTGTCTCTCCATTGACAGCAACACAATTGACACTTTGACACTTCAAAAAGTTCATAAAGAGATAAAACAAATCCATATGAATTGAGCGGTTTAGTCCAAAATTGAAAATTGTCTCTGAAGAGACTTGATCGCTTTATATGATGAACAGATTGAATTTAGCCTTTTATTCTCATATTTTATTCATTCACAGTGTTAGGTTATTGAGAGCTTTGGGACATACTCATAATTGCGTCTTTGTGCCTTAGTTACATGCATTTAAACTTGTCGCAGTTAAAATCCTCCACATTCAATTGAATTTATTTTGCTATCGTATCAGATCTGCCAGTCGTGGGTCTTTCATGCGGAGACTCTCCTCATGTGTTTGCATAATAATGCTTTTAAAAGTTAATGGCCAAACATATATTTATAAAAGTTCACAATGTTGTTTCAAATTAAATATAATGTGTAACATTGAATAAATATCTTTTTGTCAAGTTAGATACTGATTATCATTCACGCAAACCCTTTCTCTACTTAACCATTGGTGTCACACATCCGCCATTTTTGTAGTTTTAACACTTTTTATCCATGTTTGTAGTTCTAATTGAATCCTCGTCCAACGCACAACAGGTGTGCAATATTAGAGTGTGCACGAATCTGCACTTCGGATTCTAACCGGGAAAAGTAGACCATCTTTGGGATACTCATTTCAACACACTACAATTTGGGACACTATTTATCATTTTAGTTTAAATTTAATATATAATAACCCTGGCTGGTATTTGGATGGTTCTTGAGTAAACTATTTTGTGAAGGCGGGACCAAAGCCATCATATTGAGTGTTATGATTTATCCAATTCATATTTATTATGAGTGCACCATCCGCATCCGTCATACTGCAGATCCATTTGGTGCTATATAGGGCAGAAACAACACACTCCTTTAATTACAGACAGAAGAGTTTACCATCTGACCTACTGTACAAGTGTGAGGAAGTGAAGCGTATTTGTAGAGACAGTAGGAGGTGTCCTCATCAAGGTAACTAAGAGCCTCTATGTTAACTTATGTTAATGTATTAAGGTTGCTAATGGGATAAACACTAGCCAAAACCGTCATGTATTTTACTTATAAGATCAGTGAAAGCTCTCTTATTCTTCAGATATCTACACCGGTGCTGTATGGATGTCACTACAGAAATGATTTAAGAGCAATGGAAATATTCATGTAAATATTAATTTTTATTTTATTTTATTGACCAGGTGTTTTACACGGAGATGAGGAATAATCGCCCGACCAGCAACGCTGTTGTCCTGGAAGTCCCATTGAGTTTAGAAATGCTCACAACTGTATGTCCAACCTCTTTATTATTCGGTATAATACTACTACTAATAAAAATAACAATAATTTATTATATAGTTATATTTTTTGTTTATGGTAATGATACATTGTTTAAATTTACCTAGGTGTATATTTGTATATGTAGGTATTTTCTTTAAACAGCATTTGTATATTTTTATAATTATGATATTTATATTAATAATAATAATAATAATACATATAAATCAGTATACATTTTAAGGTACATCTGTTGCATCATGATTTATTTATATAGGTAGATAGATAAATAGCAATACATTTATACTGTATATTAATTTATAGTTGTGTATGTTTTCTGATATTCATATCATATATATATATAATATTAAGTAACATTTAATATTTACACACACACACACACACACACACACACACACACACACACACACACACACACACACACACACACACACACACACACACACACACACATATATAGAGATATATATATGTGTGTGTGTGTATATATATATATATATATATATATATATATAGTAATTGTGAGGCTTCAATATACCACAGTTGAAGTGAACAGTTTGACGTGAGCAGGACAGGGGTTTTGTCTTACAGGGGCAGTTTGATGGCCAGGCGAACTTTGTGAGTAGATGTTCAATATCTGATTTTCTGTTAATGTCATATGGTGCCGTCCTGCATGGCAAGCTGTTCCCGTGTGTCTGTTAGGATGTGGTGATTGGGAACCTGAAGGTGGCCACGCAGTACCGTGTCAGTGTGGGGGCGTACGGTTGGGCAGGGGAGGGCAGACCCAGCATGCCCCGGGACATCAGCACTGGCTCTCATGGTGAGCAGAAAAATCACAAAACATACATTTTGATCAGCATTACTATGCATTTAGCTAACAGAATTCATACACTTTTCTCCTATATTGTAGAAAAGTGCATGCCTCCTACACCTCCTACCCAGCCTAATGTGGTCGCCGTGTCTGACACAGAACTGGCCTTGTCATGGCAACATGGAGAAAGTGAAGGAAGTGCACCTGTGCTGTACTTCCTGGTGGCTTATATCAGGTAATTATTCAGGTGATAGACAGATAATGTGACTCAATTAGACTGATGGACGGACGGACAGGCGGATAGACAGATACTGTAGATGTATGGAAGGATGGATGCCAATGTATGGATGGATAGACGGATGGACGGAGAGATAGATAAATGGATGGATGGGCGGACGGATGGATAGACTTAGAGATGAATGGATGCATGGACGGATGGATGGACAGATAGATGTAGAGATGAATTGATGGACGGATGGATAGACATAGAGATGGATTGATGGACGGATGGATAGATTAATAGACAGACGGATGTAGAGATGGATGTGCGGATGGATGGATGGATGGACAGATAGACGTAGAGATGGATGGATGGACGGATAGAGGTAGAGATGGATGGATGGATGGAAAGACGTAGAAATGGATGGATGGATGGATAGACGTAGAGATGAATGGATGGACAGATGGATAGATGAATAGACAGATGGATGTAGAGATGGATGTGCGGATGGATGGATGGATGGATGGATGGACGGATGGATAGATGAATAGACAGACGGATGTAGAAATGGATGTGCGGATGGATGGATGGACGGATAGACGTAGAGATGGATGGACGGATGGATAGATGATTAGACAGACGGATGTAGAAATGGATGTGCGAATGGATGGATGGATGGACGGATAGACATAGAGATGGATGGATGGATGGACGGATAGACGTAGAGATGGATGGACGGATGGATAGATGATTAGACAGACGGATGTAGAAATGGATGTGCGGATGGATGGATGGATGGACGGATAGACGTAGAGATGGATGGATGGATGGACAGATTGATAGATGAATAGACAGACGGATGTAGAGATGGATGTGCGGATGGATGGATGGATGGACGGATAGACATAGAGATGGATGGATGATCGGATAGACGTAGAGATGGATAGATGGACAGAGAGATAGATGAATGGATAGATTTGTATAAAAGCAGCTTTTTCATGTGAAAAACACTTTTGACTTCAGGGACAAAATAAAGTTCTGTTAATCTTCATTCATTTTCTTTCAAAGAATGCATTCCCTGAAAGTCTTCTGTGCATTTATTAAAACATGACTGATGTTTCTGCGTGTGATCTTTACCCTGTCCTGATGACTCACGCAACTAATGCATTTCTGTGGTAGTTACTGTTCTAGAACACAACTAACCCATTCAGGCCAGTTCAACACAGTCTGCATGATCACACACATCCACACACATCAAACCGCTGACCCGCAGGACACAACGGCCTGCTATGATGTGTGCATGAGTTCTTGATAAATGTCTGACTGAGTGGTGGTTCTCAGTATTTATTACATTTTATATAAATAAATAAATCATAAAAAGTGTTTTTAGAAGTAGGTTAATGCATTATATGTACAGATTAGATAATGAGAAACTTCAATTCTATATACCACTAAATTAATTTAGTGGAGCATATCCAGACATCCACACGTGCATTTGGGTTTAAATTTGGGTTTATAATACTAACTCGTTGATAATTATGCAACATGATTCAATAGAACTGTGGCCTCCTGCAGATTAGGACCCACCCTCCTCCCATCCCATCCCATCCCATCCCACAGAGACTGTCTGCTTCTCAGATTAACAACATTTCACATAATCTGGCCAATGTTGCAGAAGCTGAAGTTGTCATGGTTTGGTAAACTTCTATACTAGTGAAAGAAAACTATAACAAATATAATTGTTTGCATTCCCATTAATCTCAATGGCAACAAAAAAATAATCCACGATAGGTTTCTATGATTTTCCAATAGAGGAAAAAGCACTGAGAGATTGTTTACATTGTTCAGAAGAGAGAAAGATTTTTTTGCTCCAAATTTGCTTCAGCCATTATATTAGAAACACTTACGCACCAGCGTTAACCAATTATCTGTAATTTAATAACAAGGTAAGAAACTATAGAGTTATAAATGTAAATATTATATAGAGCACATTAAATATAAATGTGTTATTAAGGGTAGATTTACATAGAGCTTCAGCACAGTCTTTGAAAAGGGTCCAAATCAACATCCTGGCAACTACCCACAAAACCCTAGCATCATCATTGCAAATTTTGCACAAGCAACACTCACAGTTTCTTCAGAAAATGTACAAAACTAGTAGTTAAAATCTTACAACTATTCTCCAATTCTCTGATCAAGGAAAGCAGGATGATGGTTTTGTGATGTGTGTGTATGTGTGTTGCAGGCCAGAGATGGACACTGAGTGGACGTACATCAGAGAGCCAGTTGAGTCCAACTCTATGGTGCTCAGGGGTCTGATCCCTGACACACAGTACCAGTTTGTCATCAGAGCCGTAAATGCACATGGGATCAGCCCTCCCAGTGCCATTAACAACCCCGTGCGCACACTCGGTAAGTTACAGTACAGGACACGACTTTAGGAGACCGTAAAGTTGCTGGTTTGCACTATAACCTATGCCCTTGATTTGATCCTATTTGTGTGCGGTGGAAAAAAAGGGTCTAAATGACTGCTTATGTGTGGTTTGCATGTTTTATGGTGTACTAGTTAGAGTTTGGAGGCTCCTCGCAGATTTGAAGAGGGTTTTTTTTGTGTGCATGCTGGCTGGAAAGACCAGACTAATTAAATTAAGCATCTTAAAGCCTGCTCATTGTGAGGAAGACCCTCCTCAGTGTCACACAAACACACTTGGAGGAAGCTTACAGCTAATTACCCGCCCCCCACTCTCCATCAGACAGATTAAGAACATAGACGCCCCCCATACACACACACACTAACAGTCCAATCACATCAGATCACACTAAATCATTCAGCTATACAGTATAAGAGAGCAGTCATAGTTTGGTTGGTGTTGGCTTCCAACCAATTGAATTCACTCAAAAACAACTGGATTAAGAGCACCATGACCACCTCACATGTAACTTTAGGGGTTGGGTGCCATTCAGAACTGAGGCCCTAATGCGTTTTCGTTTTAAAACGCATAACCTTTGGTACGGTTACTTCTGGCATCTACACTACTAGAGACTTTTGGCAATGCTGCGACCTCGTTTTAGTTTGTAAACTCTGGGGTTGTGTTTCAGTGTAAACGAACCAAAACTGAGACTTTTGAAAACTAAGGCAGGGCTGCTTACGTTTGCTCCCTGGATCATTACACATCCTTCCCTGATTCGTCAAGCCCCTATCATATGACCATTATGCTACCGGAACAAGACAATAACAGACCAGAGCCGTCTCTCTCAACGGCAGAACTTTAACATAAAATTAACATAAAATGTTTAAGTCTAACCGTTTCATCTAATATTTATATTTTATTTGATTTCAGCTTTATTTCAATTAATGCTTATTAAAAATGATTACTGGGGTGGAGTAACATTACGTTTCCCAGAAAACATGAATTGCAATTCAGTAAATTCCTCTTCCTGCTATTCCAATTCAAAGTCAAATTCAACACCTCTTCCTAAACTTATCCTGAACCCTAACCCTATAACCTGAACAGATCCATTTTCATCAACTGTAAAATAAGACATCCAAGATGTTTTTCGACCCCTTCCAGAGGTAGTGGAAAACACATTCGACCTGTTTGCTTTCGTAAACACTCATGTGGTCGAATGTGTTCAATCAGCCACAAAAGACCGTCTACTCTCCTCCTACTGACCTAATGCGCAAACACTATGGGAAGCGCTCTAGCCAGACGGGATTTAAACTTTGTTGGCTGGAGACTCAAGTTTGGTTTGAAGATGAAAAACATACCGAGCACAATGTTCGCTCACCATTCCTGATTTCTAACACACACTCACAGCGTTCGGCTGGTCTTGTGTCTGTCAGAGCAGAAACTTAAGCTGCTGCTCTCTGTGTGTTAATCTGCCGTCTCCGGACGTGTTCATATGTAAATTGCGTGAGTTAATTTTCGTCCATTAGATCGAAAGATCTTAACAAACTCATAAATTTACCCGCCCATAGACCCTCCCCTCGAAGAAATCAGGACAGAAGTGACTGAAAGTGGACAAAAGTGACAGATTAAAACACCAGGTTTAAACAGGAATCCTCGTCTACTTGATACAATCCACCAAAACGCATCTTAATACAAGGAGTAAACAGGGCCTATGATGTCCCTCTCCCCTTTTTTCAGTGGAAGTCTATGGGGGTGGTTGCTAGTGTGCTGTAACTGTTGCTAGATATGATGTCACAAAGTTCTGTCCAATGTTAAATCTATGGGATTTTTTGTCCGATTTTTCACCTGATGTGCAAACACTGAATGCCCGATTGCTTATAAAAGTCATAGCACACCTCTTCTCAATAAGGCACAAGATAGTAATAGTGATGCTTCAAAATAATGTGCAGCTGTTAACATGTTTCTGAATCTGAAAGTCAGATGTAGCCTGACGTGGTCATACTCACTTCTAGTCAGAATATGAGTCTGATACCGCTCCATTGGGCTGTGATTATGGGGTGTGTTTCAACCTAACCAGGAATTGCCTCAATTGGATAGACCCACAACCAATCAGAGCAACGGATCGATGCATAACGCTAGTTGTCAAATGTCAACAGAACTCAACTGCACTGTGTTGCCAAGTCCACGACTTTTTTTCTAAAATGTGAATTTTAGAAGGCGACCATGTCAAAATAACCCGTATTTTACCCCAACACCATTTTTACGGAGACCCCAGAAAGCTATTGGGCGTGTTTTGGGATAGTTTTGAGAATCAAATGGGCGGGTTTTGTTGTAAAAACTTGGCAATCCTGTCTGCACGCACACTGGAATAAGTAACTTAAGAAGAAAAAGATGAGTGTAAACAATCTTTGCTGGTGTTGTAAAAAAAAATGTAAGGATACACGGAGTACTTACCAACACAATCATCATTTCTGAGAGAAATAGTGAAGGTGAATGCATATACGAACAAGTTCTCTGTTTAGGATAAGAGCAAATTCAACCCAAGCGCCTTTGATGACGTTGATGATTACGTTACTGTTGATCATCTGTCCATCATCGTCTGAAGCCCGCCCTGGCAATTTCATTGGTCTGAACAGTTTCTGTTCGGGCATAATTACTCCTCTATGGATTGAGTCCAGACCAAACTGCCCGAGCTCAAATATTGTGGGCGGGGCTAAATTTGGCTGGCATCCAGGCTAAATCAAATGCGTTCTGTGCATGAAATTATTTTTTTCCTGTGTACTGTATTTATGAGGTCAAATGACTGAATTTATACGATACCCTGCTTTAAAAACAGGTTCAGTGGATGTAGGCAGTGGAGACTATGACATCTACATATCAAACTCTGATAGTAAAGATGAGGACGAGATCGACGACTCCGATTATGATGTCTTCATTGAGGAGGTGAGCAATCTTTTGTGATTTTAAAGGGGTCATGATCTTTTGACATGTTAAGAGGTCATTGCACTATAAAAACATGTAAGTTTCAGAACTCATAACGTCATCATTAGTCCAAAAACAGCTTTTATTGAAACCAAGCTCCGAAGACAACTCATTTCAGATTTTGTCACATTTTGACTTGACCGCCTCTGCAGAAGAAAATAAATGCCTACTTCTACATCTTCGCGTCTTTGGCCCCACTGGCACCTTAGTGAGATGAGAAGAGAGATACAGGATCCTAAAAACTAAAAATAACAAAGGATCCTAATGCTAGGGATGTGGTTATTTACAGTCCCTGACAAAAGTCGTGTCGCTTATCTATTTTGTAGAAACACCTGCTATTAACCTGATTTTTAATTAATCAATTGATGTTAGAAATAGCTCATATGAAAAGCTAAAACCCTCCCAAATGATGTTTAATGCCTTGAAAAAATTTTGTTTCACTGAAAAAAGATTTATCATTTAATCAAGACAGAAAGGTAAAATTTTGGCAAGACAAAAGTTTTGTCGCCTATACAGAAATTGAACAAATTTACTGCAAATACAAAAATATGTCAGCAAATTAAGTAGTGGTGCTGTGAGATCCAAATGTAATATCTTGTATGACTTCCATGAGCTTGAAGGACTGCATCCATGCGGTTTGGCAAGGACTCGTACAATTTATTGATGAAGTCATCAGGAATAGCAAAGAAAGCAGTCTTGCATGCCTCCCAGAGTTCATCAATATTCTTTGGTTTCGTCTTCCATGGTTCCTCTTTCATCCTACCCCACATATGCTCAATGATGTTCATGAATGGGCTGGCCAATCCTGGAGCATCTTGATCTTCTTCGCCTTGAGGAACTTTGATGTGGAGATGGAAGAATGCGATGGAGCACCATCCTGCTGCAGAATTTGGCCTCTTTTATGGTTGGGAATATAAGATGTCTTGGTATTTTAGACTATTGAAGTTGCCTTCCACCCTTCAGATCTCTCACACACCCCCATACTGGATGTAATCACAGACCATGGTTTTCCCCCCACCAAACTTCACTGTTTTCTGGGTGAATCTCGGATCCATGCGGGCTCCAGTAGGTCTCCTGCAATATTTGCGGCGACTGTGGTGTAATTCAACAGAAGATTCATCTGAAAAATCCTTCTGCCACTTTTCCAGCGTCCATCCTTTTAGCAGGCTGTGGGCTTTGGCAAATGCCACACGGTTTTTCAATTGTCTTTTGTTTAGTGCTGGCTTCTGGGCACTGATTCGACCATGGAGGCCATTTCGAGACAGAATCCGACAAACTGTTCTGGTTGACACAGGGACTTCAGGTGACCAGGTCTCGTGGAGCTCTGCTGCAGTGGAAAATGGGCTGGCCTTGGATTTTCGAGCCAACAAACGGTCCTCTCGAGCAGTTGTCTTGCAGGGTCTGCCTGACCTGGGTTTGTCATAAACGTCTCCAGTCTCTTCAAATCTTTTTTTAATCTTCTGTACTTGATGCTGAGACACTTTGAAGGTGTCTGCCACATCAGCAGTGGATCTGGTCTTCAGCCTCTTGATAATCAAAACTTTAGTCTCAGGGTGAATCTTAGGCATGTTTGCAGAGGTCTAGTTGCAGTTGATGTGAAGGTCTAGTGCACTGGGGTTCTTTTTATACACACCTGAGATCTAATTGATCCATTATTAGTCACAGGTGAAGCTCATATGACAAGGCGACAACACTTATGTCTTTGCAAAAATTCACTCAATGGGCTTTATCAAGCTGTGAATATTACAATATTTTTTGACAGTTTCATTTTGCACTGAAACATTATTACAAAAGCTGTTGGGATTAAAATGAGCCATTTCTTGTTTAAAAATCTTGATAAGAAATATATTTCAGCGGCACTTCAGTTCAATTTGTTCACAAGCGACAAGACTTTTGTCAGGGACTGTATTTTCAACAATGTGAATGTTTCAGTAGAGCATTATTTGTTTGTATTCGGTACATTACTCTATGGATTGTTTAGTAAATCAGTCACAATTTAGATAAATAGCACAGGCTATGATATGGACCCGACAGTAACGACAACACGTAAATAGCTGTGTTACTTCTATCACTGCGTTTCAAGAGAGTTCCACATGTAATACTTATTTTGTATGCAAAAGCGCATTGAAGTCTCACAGCACTGCAGCCAATCACAGCAGTGGGCGTGTACACTGAAGTCTAACTGCAGCCAATCACAGCAGTGGGCGTGTACACTGAAGTCTAACTGCAGCCAATCACAGCAGTGGGCGTGTACACTGAAGTCTAACTGCAGCCAATCATAGCAGTGGCGTGTACACTGAAGTCTAACTGCAGCCAATCACAGCAGTGGCGTGTACACTGAAGTCTAACTGCAGCCAATCATAGCAGTGGGCGTGTACACTGAAGTCTAACTGCAGCCAATCACAGCAGTGGCGTGTACACTGAAGTCTAACTGCAGCCAATCACAGCAGTGGGCGTGTACACTGAAGTCTAACTGCAGCCAATCACAGCAGTGGGCGTGTACACTGAAGTCTAACTGCAGCCAATCACAGCAGTGGGCGTGTACACTGAAGACTCACAGCAGACACGTCCCTTCAAACAGTGTTCAAATCAGAGGGCTAAAATCATGGTAGAAAATTGCCTTTTTTTCTAAATTTTCTATACAAAAAATGCAGTTCATGAATGGTAAATGGACTGCATTTATATAGTGCTTTTAACAGACCAATGGCCATCCAAAGCGCTTTACATATTGCCTCACATTCACTCATTCATACACCGACGGCGGTGTCAGCCATGCAAGCGCCATCCAGCTCGTCGGGAGCAGCTGGGGTTAGGTGTCTTGCTCATGGACACCTCGACACTTGGTCAGGTGGAACCGGGGATCGAACCACCAACCTTCCGGTTTGCAGACAACCTACATGAACCACTGAGCCACTGCCGCCCCATGACCCCTTTATAGAAATCTATACAACGGAAGTGCCAAAATTCACACAGAAAAATGGGAGAACTATATGGGAGTTCTATAAATACAACTGTATACACAATAAGCAACATCTTGTCACTGTTGAATGTGCTGTTATTCTGTTAGTAATCTCTCTTGCATTTAACTCTTTTTTTTGCAGATAAAGTTTCCTAGCAGTAAGAAAAACGACAGAAGGTCTCAGCTACGCTCCCGCGTCGGGACTCCCGGTAACGGAAATGTTATTTTTAGGATGCGTACACCTGCTTCCCAAAATATCACAACAACTATAACCATGACAACGGTCGCTAGCTCCACCCCCAGGACAACCTCCACACCTATTATAGTGACATACGCCGCTCCTACTACGCCTCCTGCTTTGCCATCTCCCAGTCCGTCAATGACGCCGTGGGAAGGGGAAAAACCCCGGGTCTACGACGTGCCATGTGACGAGACGGTCTGCCCTCCTGACAGCTTCTGCATCAACGATTACGATACCGGAGGCTCTCGATGTCACTGCAACCTCGGTCGCCAGGGAGACTTCTGC
Organism: Gobiocypris rarus; assembly: GCA_023029165.1. NCBI lineage: Eukaryota > Metazoa > Chordata > Actinopteri > Cypriniformes > Gobionidae > Gobiocypris > Gobiocypris rarus. Next base: position 49,382,056 of record CM040916.1, read on the forward strand.
TCAGAAGGTTAGTTAGTTCTGTCTGTTTAAGAGTGATTATGCTGTGTGATGTTATTCAGTTCATATTTGATGTTTAATAATTCTGTTAAATGATCAATACGATTTCACTGTGAACGGAGCTTTGCAACAAAAATGGTCCTGTAGTTGTGCCATTTTGCTAACTTCCACTAGACTTAAAGGAAAATTTGTCATCATTTACCCACCCTCAATACAGAAAATATAAAAATGTAACACAATTCAAAATATTTAAAAATAAACTATAATAGTAAATCTATGGAAGCTTGTTTCTGCGGATCATTTTTTTTAATTGCGACTTTTTATCTGACTTTATAACTCACAATTGCAAGTTTATTATGAGAATTATGAAAAAAAAAGAAGTCACAATTACCTTTTTTATTTTTTATGTTGCAGAAACAAGCTTCCATATAATACATATCAGTGATACTAAATTTGATATTGAATGTAAAGAAGAACCGAGAAAGATTTTCGAGGATATATTCAAATGTCAAAGAACGTGTTTAGTGCCACCTATACACTTGTTAAGTCATGACGTAAGGAACGCCGTTGCTGGGTCCAAGCCTCAACTCGTTTCACTTGAGAATGCCATCGATGGCCGTTTATGAGCGATATTTATTCATATTAAACATCAAGTTAAACATTTTAAATACAGTCTACACAACAGTCTCTGTGCTCACAGCGTCACACACTGTAATATTTTAACGATTTATAAAGGATGAATCACTGTCTGGCCATCTGGAATTTTGGTATGGAGAAAAAGGTTATGATTATTAATTTTTTGTAGTATTACACCATGTTGTGTGTGCATATTAGCACCGTTTGTTGTTTTTCTTGTGGTATGAGATAGAGCGTTTGGACTCGGAAGCGCTGCCGTGTGACGTCAGACTTAACAACCGGATAAAAATTTGTATTTAGTTGATATGTTTCATCATATTTAATAGTTAACTTTTGTTGACCAGGTAGGAAAAGTGTTATTTTAGAATTTATATACAATTCTAGTATTTAATAATATTTTGAATAGTTTTTATTTTTATATTTTCAGTTTTAGTAATTCAGTTTGGCCTTTTGTCATTTTCATTATTATTATTTTTTGTGAAATATTTCTATTTAGCCTTAATTTGTTTTGTTTTTGTTGAATTCTGTGGAATATAAAAGAAGATATTTTGAGAAATGTTTTCGTTTTGTGTGTCCATACGGTTGAAGTCATTGGCTCCAATATTGTCTGGTTCCCAAAGTTCTTCAAAATATCTACATTTGTGGCACGTTTGAAAAATATCCATATTTAAAACTTTATAGATTAAAATAACCAACTTCCAGCGGACCGCCTTACACATCAATTTACAATTAACCCTTAACCCTTAACCCTTGACCCTTGACATATTCGTATTGATGAACGCAGAAGCGCAGAGGACAGACCAAAAACGAGAAAAACAAGATTTTTTTAAAGAGAAACTCTTTTGCCGTAAGACGCTTTGCTTACCACTGACCACCGGAAGCTAGTTATTTTAATCTGTAAAGTTTTAAATATGGATATTTTTCTTACACAAGCGAATCGTTTAGCTTCAGAAGGCTTTTATTAACCCCCCGGAGACGTGTGGAGCAGTTTTATGATGGATAGATGCACTTTTATGGACTTCAAAAATGAAACAATTCACTGCCATTATAAAGCTTGGAAGAGCCAGGACTTTTTTAATATAATTTTTATTCGTCTGAAAGAAGAATGTCATATACACCTAGGATGACTTGAGGGTGAGTAAATCATGGGCTAATTTTCATTTTTGGGTGAACTATCTCTTTAAGGACATGTTTGCAAACCTAAACATACAAAATAACCATGCAGACAGAGGGTGCTTCTCATTTCTTATTTGTGCATCCTCGTTTCCTTGTGTCCACTCCCTTAGAATGTGAGAGAAGGATTTCCTCAGGAAGCTTCCTCACTCCTCGCGGTGCATTTAAAGAATTAAGATGCCCTTCAAGATGGCTGCGTTCGATACGTTTCCGGGTAACGGGCTAGAAACAAGGAGGCATCAATTTGAGTGTTGAGAAGCACCCCTAGTGTTTTGCTGACTGGCTAAAAAAAAAACTGTGAACTGTGACCAGTGTTGCCAATTCCATGGTTTTCATTGGTTGTTTTTTTAAGGGACACTAATCACCTTTTTACCATTAAATGCGATTGGGCTATTTGGCTGGTTTTGAATAGCAATTGAGCTGGTTTTGTTACACAAACCTTGACAGAGTCTAGTACTGCTAGAAAGACATATTTGATTTCATATGACACCTATTTTGTCTGAACGGCAGTATACTTTTTGTGTGGTATTAAAAATAGAAGATAATTATTTATAATGAACTATTGATGTTCTGCAGGATTTGCATTGTGCAATAGGCTTTCCCGTTTCTTTCCTTAGTGGACACGATATACAGCAATGTTTTTGAAGTTTGTTTTTTTAAAAAAGACCTAAAACCTTAGAAATCTACTAAACACTCTCTCAGATGCTTGGAGAATTTGTGTCTCTTTCCTTTTTCATTTCATTGTTTCCTCCATCTGTCTCTCTCCTGTCTCCTCTGAGGTCTGTTGGGAGTGTGTAATCTTTGAGAATGGAGGTTTGCATGTGCTGTTGTGTATTCCCCTGGCATTTCTCTTTCTGTCTAACCTTTTCAGAGCGAGCTCAATAACATTTTTAAAACAAGTCGACTCCACAGACAAGATATTGCTTCATTGTTCTAAGTTTCTCACAGTATTGCATATCAGTTTCAATATGTTCAAATGTAATATATAAGAGTTTTGCTGAAAATGGGCATTTCTGTCAAAACATCAGCTTTTGTAATAAAAGCATAGGAAGGCAAAATAAATATATAACACATATTCCTTCAGCCTCTAGGGGGAGCACTTATGCTTTCCATTAGTTCCAAACCTACACTACAGAGCCCTGCACGTGACATGCGGACAAAAAATATGTATATAGTGGCCACAAATCAACAATTCATTCCCAAAAGAATTTACCTTTAAGGGTACATCAGCTTGTCACTGGGACAGTACCCTTAAAAGGACATATTTGTACCTTTTTCACCCTTAAAAGTTGCATATCAGTACCTTAGAGTAGCAATATGTTACCTTAAGGTACTACTGTGAATCTTTTAGGTGTAAAAAAGGTACAAATATGTCCCTTTTGGGTACTGTCCCAGTGACAAGCTGATGTACCCCTAAAGGTAAAAATGTTCCACTATGTCAGCACATTTTACTAAGTTATTTCCTCGTTTTAAGTTTTGGTTATATCAAAACAAGGGAACAAATTAGTTCAACGTGGTCACCATTTACTAAAATGAGGGATAGAATTAAGTCATGGGAACGAAGAGGGCCTTTTGTTGGACTTCTGTTGTGGTCTGTCTTTCCTTTAGTCCATTTTCCCAGAGGAGAAAGATGGTCAATTTGGTAAAAGTCTATTTTCTGACCCTCTATTTGCAGCACAAGCAAAAGTTTGGCTGGAGTCAGTATTTTAATTTGAAGACGTATTATTTTACCAAAGACATTTCAAATGAAAGAACTTTTGAACTTTCTATTCATCAAAGAACGGTAAGAAAAGGATTTTTGCACAAAAACAGTTTCAAATATTAAGCAGCATGGATGTTTTCAAATGATAATAATCATAAATGTTTCTTGAGCAGCAAATCCTCATATGATAATGATTTCTGAAGGATCATGTGACACTGAAGACTGGAGTAATGATGCTGAAAATTCAACTTTGATCACAGGAATAAATTACATTTTACAATATATTTAAGTAAAAAAACCTGTCATTTAAATTTGAATAATACCGTGCCCGGCCCCCAAAATAGTGGCTGTTTGGATTTAAATAGAGTCAATGATTGGATCATTTTTGCAGTGATCATTATGTTTCTAGCAAATTATATGTTTGACAACAGTTCTAACCCTAACTGATAGAGTGTGTAGCTTTTCATTTCTTAAACAATCATGTAGGAAGACACATCATGGCCATATTCCAGCATGACAATGGCAAGATTCATCAGGCTCAAACTGTTAGAGAATGGTTGTGAGGGAGCTTGAAGACTCATTTTCACCTCTGAGTCCAGAACTTTTCTTTAGGATGTGCTGGAGGAGACTTTATAGTGTGCTGGACTCTTGCATTGATAATACAAGTTCTACCAGAAAGATTCGGAAGCCAGATGAAGTGCAAAAGTAACCAGTTTATTGAAAGTCCAGCAAGTATATTAGTTAGAGGTTCTTTGGTGTAGGCCCGTCCTAAGCTCTCGTTTCGAGGGTGCCGGACTATGCATTTCCTGCCTGAAGATGAAGGCTGGGGCGTAGCCGACCCCCTGGAGGTATAGGCGGGGACCATCCTGGTGGTGGTGGGGAGGTTGGAGGTAAGGTCGGCGTCAGCATCTGCAAACTCAGACATGTGTAAGTGACCATCTTTTATACTCTGTGAATTAGGACATGATTGGTTAGGTCTGAATGCAGTTGGTGACGTAATATTGAATCTTCCTGGCAGAACTTTGCGCTAGGCTTTCATATCTTGACCAAAAACCGATGCACCTCTTGATGGAAATAAATGTTGTGATGTTATTGCCGTTTTCAATATTTCCCAATATTATGACCCCAAACTTTTGAACAGTAGTGTAGATGATCTGAAAGCTCATAAACATGGACTAAAAGTCACAAAACTTCAGTTTTTGGTTTAATTAGGGTTTGGGCTAAAGGTCATGTTCTAGCACTGTGAATGTGACTGTACATCAACATGGCAGTAATGAACTATGGGATTTGTGCCCAAGAGATGAAACGCTCTGTAAACCCAACAAGATCCTGAGCCAGAA